>JAMJFZ010002399.1:0-362689 GCA_026225945.1 Cricetomys ansorgei | reverse complement strand
GAAGCTCTTTGAGTATATGTCCTGGAATGGTGTATCTGGCACAAGTGGAATATCTGTTGTTAGCTTTGTGAGGAGCCTCCACACCACCTTCCACAGTGGCTGCATAAGTTTACATCTCCCCACCCAAAAAAGTGCATGAAGCTTCCCCATTTCTCACCAGCATTTATTGTCCTTTATATTCTTTATAAAGGCTCTTCTTACTGGTGAAATAAAATCTCAAAGTAAAATTAATTTGGCATTTCTCTTATAGCATTTCAATTATAGCTATGAATTGTGTACATTTTCAAAAGCATATATTAGTCATTTGTAGTTCCTTTTTGAGAGCTTTCTGTTAATTTCTTAGATTATTTTTGGAGCATTTTTAAGTTTTGTGTTTATAATTTATTTAAATATCTCTACTTTCCATTTCCTTAAAAATATCACATTTCCTCATCCCCACTTTCCACCAAAATTGTAGCCTTTTTTTTTTTGCTCATTTTTACTTCATATTGATATGTCTACATTTGTAAAAATCACCCAATTAGTTTATGTAATGTTAATTTGTGTGTATGTTTCCAGGTTGACTATTTGATACATATATATATATATATATATATATATATATATATATACTGTGTATGTATGTATGTATTTATACATATATACATATATATGCATACACATTTGCTTCATATATATTGTATACACACACACACATGCATATATATCCCTTACTTTATGGGATAATTCGTATTTTCTTTGTAGTATTATTTGGTGCCCAATAGTTTTTAAATAAGTTTCTTATCAATATTTTTGAATTTCAGACTCAAAAGTATTCTGCAAAGACACTGTGAGAATAAGCATCTTCAACAAAAGTCTTATTCCCTTATATATTTTTATGAGATATTTATGCTGGTTTCTGGTTTATTTTTTTCTTCCTTAGTTATTATTTGATTTTCTAAGAATGTGAATATTTCTTACTGGGACACAGATTATCCACATTTAGTCTCAGATAATAATCTGAACTTTATTTTCATCTTAATTGTATCAGTGTATTCTCTCATGATTAGTTGTTTCTAATTATAAATAAAGGTTATATGTCAAGGTCTATTCATCATATTCTAAGAAATTTAAATTTTCTTATATTTATAGTGGCTAACGAAAAAATGAGTTGCTAATAAAAATCACAGGAAGTTCTTTGCTGTAAATATTCATGAATAAGTGGGAGGAATGTGTTTACTCCCCCATGACTGATGCTGCAGTCATCGCAGTATGTGTTTTGTTTACTTTTCTCTTACTAGGACTCATTCTTCAGTTCCTTGGTATATTATCGATCATAGTTCTCTAGAAGAAAAAAATATATATTGAAACCATGACCTATATAAAAATATATATAATATACATTATACATTATATATAATATATAATATGTAATATATATTGTACATTTAATATATTATATATTTATATAAAAATATATTATATTATAGATTATATAAATTATATAAAAATATATAATGTAATATATATATACTTATATATTTCATATATATTTATTCAAATAAATCCCATGTAATATATGTGGGAATATGTATGTGTGTGTATGTGTATGTGTGTATATATATATATATATATATATATATATATATACATATACATATATATAGTTTATTGGACTAAGTTACAGGCTGTCCAACTAGTCCAAAAATGGCTGTTTACAATAAAAGCTCCAGGAATCCAGTAACTCATTATTCCACAAGACTGTATATCACAGCTGGTTTTTAGTATATTCCAGAATTCCAAAGAAGTAGGCTCTAATACCAGTGAAGAAGTGAACTTGTTAGCAAGAGTGAGAGCAGCAAGGAGAGAGAGAGAGACAGAGAGAGAGAGAGAGAGAGCTTCCTTCTTCCATGGTCTTTATATATTCAGCCACAGTTGATGTGACCCATTTTATAGGTGGATCTTCCCACTCAGAAGTTCCAAATTAAAATTGGGTCTTTTTATTTTAAATATTTTATTAAGTAAAAACCCCTTACAATTGTGCCCAGATGTTTGGGTTTTAGATAATTCCAGATATCATCAAGTTAACAAGCAAGACTAGCCTTCACACTTGTATTCTTCAATTATGAGCTAAACTTAACCATCTCTGTAAAGGACACTAATTTTTAAAATTTTATCTAATAGATGATAATATTTATCACTTATATTTTCAACAACATTTTGAAATAAGTAATATCAATTTTTTTTATCTCTCTGCTTACAATGAAAATGAAAAAGCACCAGGAAATTCTACAATACATTAAAGTACCACATTTTTAAACAATGTTAGGAACTTTAGTAGTCTTCACTAAGTCATAAAGTAATATACAGATTCTGTCAGGAAGTGTTGATATAAGGTATTTTGTAATCCAATTTCATGAGGATATGTATATCAAACCAAATTAGTACAGTTTCGTGTTTAGGAATAGGATGTGTTTACCACCTTTTAAGTGGAAATTAAATAAAGAGTACATTTGAAATGCTATAAGATGAAAACATGAGGAATAATATTTACATAATTGAAATCTCAGACAAAAGAATGTAATTTGGAATGACCAAGGCAAGCAAAAAGAAATTAAAAATGGAAAAAAAATACGGACAAAAATTTTCCCAGTTTCCTATGAAATAGTATCATGCATATCATTGCCATATATATATATATATATATATATATATATATATATATATATATATATATATGTCTCCTGAGTGATAGATGATTATAGATACATGTCACTATGACAGACTTCCATGTTCAGTTTTATATCTAGGTTTTAGGAAAAGTAGAAAAAATATATAGTAGAGCAATTGACTCATAGGAATGTTTATTCATAAAAATGTGCAGATATATCTGCATATATCATGTAAGCTGCTTCTGATAAAGGGAAAAGTACTCCCATTGATTAAAGATGATGAGGACAACAGATCAGATACTGGAGAATTTTCCACTTGAAGCATTACACTAATACTAGTGAGTACCTGTTAACACAAAGTATAATGCATGCCTTCTAAATTTCCAGTAGGCATAATTAAACATTTAGGAGGTATTTCAAACCTCCATAATAGTAATGAATTTTAGGCTAATATAGGTGAAAATATATTCTTATGTTCCTTTCTTAGTACAGTGATACAGTTATAGGAGAAACAATCCCACATTTATTACTTGAGTCAAATAAACACCAGCAACTTCAGTCTTTGAGGAATTTCATTTCAGGCAATGAAAACAAAAAAGAGTCACAGTGTTTCATCAACAGAAATAATGGAGCATTTATGTCATAGTCATGGTATGTGAATAAATAAAGCCTTATATGTGACTATTGGATAGTGGTGGCTTTACCTTCACAGCTGTACTACAGCATCAACATGTAACAAAAAGTGACCCTTAGACTGTTTCCCTTGGGTCTCCCTGTCTTTGAGCTTAAAGTATTTCAGGAAATAAGTCTTTGAAAGCTACACTGGATGAAAGATTCATGGGAGAGACAAGTGCTTCCTACACCTACTGTTTTGTTTTATCTAAGAAAGAGGACCACCCAAAAGGAGGTTGACATCACAGAAAAAAAGATGGATCCTGGAAGGACTAAATATTACAAATAGTGCATACATAGTGTATATCTATGATTATAATTAAAATCTTTGATGTATTGGCTGTATCCTGCACAAAACTGGACATTAGGAAATTACACTTATAAACTCAATTCCTGATATAATTTGATCACAGTTATTTTTAATAGTAAAACATTTTTTAAATTATATGGCAATTCTACCCAAATTTAAGTTAACAACCAAGGTTTAAAGTCTCTTTATTTAAGCAATGTCTTCGTAAATATGCAAACCCAGTTGCAATCCCTGTTTGTCCATGTGCAGTTCTGTGATGTTGCATGTCTATGTGCAAATACAATGACATAGGACTCACTGGGTCATGAAGAATATAAAAATAGGAAAAGTGATTAAAGCTACTTAATACCAAGTTCAAAGCAGTATTACTGCTAAATATAAAGTCTGTAAATCTTTCTTTTCCTCTAAGTGCATAGGTCATGGAGATATAGGTATTACTATTTTACAATATTCTGCAATAAAGTAAGCTTATTTACACTAGCAGAAAAAAAATCATAGAAAACTCTTACTGATCGCTAACACTAGTTTCATATTCTCATGGTCCTAGTCTTTTAAATCTCCAGAATTACACTTCCATATTTTCCTTTCTTTCTATTTTTTTCCAGTCAAGATGAAGTTTATGTAGCTTTGAAAGTAATATACATCAGAGGGCATTCTAATAAAAACAGAAATTGCAAACTTTTAGAATATATGGTTTAAATTAAAGGTATGTTACTAAATAAGATAAAATTTGTTTACTCTAAACTTGATGATGAAAATTTCTCTGTGTGAGTGATAGAGAAAGAAAGGAGGAGGGGAGGGCAGAGAAGTGGAGAGGGAGGGAGGGAGAGAAAGATAGAATGGCAGAGGGAAAGAAGTAGTAAAGGAGAGAGGCGGAGAGGAAAATAAGGAGAGAGGTTGATTTCAGTATTATAGAATAGAAAGAAACATGTAACATGACAACCATCGAGGGACAGCTGCAGATAGCAGAAGGAGACCAGCAGGACCCATCCAGACTTGGAGTTAGCAAATGGAGGAAAGAACAGCCAAGTAGGATGGAAGAGGCTACAGAAAGGCTACTAATAGCATGCCAGCATTTTCTTCCTGTTTCCCAGATGCGGATGCAACATGGCCATCCACTTCATGCTGTAGACTACACAGCTAGAGCTCCTCCTGATGCATTATTCTTCTGCCATGATGGACTGTATCTTCAAAGTTTGACTCAAAATAACCATATCCCTTTTCTTCCTTCTTCCCTTGCTGCTTTCCTCCCTTACTCACCCATTTGTCCTTTCTTTCCTTCCTTTATTCTGTCTTTCCTTCCTCCCTTGGTTCGTCTCTTAATCCCTCTATTATTCCTTCCCTCCCTCCTTCCCTTTCATTCTGCTTTATTTCTTTAAAAATCAATTTAAAAAGAAAACAAAGAAGTGTTGGCATTGAGTAGAACTTGTCATGTAGGTAGTCAGAAATCATCTTTGGTGGGATGGCTGATGCAATGCATGCATCCAGGAAGGACAGAAATTCCACGAAGAAGTAAGTAGGTGGTTCCAGCAGTGCAGGACTACAGACAATGGTTATTGCAATTGTCATGTTGCCTTCAGTGGTTTCAATGGAGACAACCAAAAGTACAACAAATACAATTTTCTGTACTTGTGGGTTTTGTGAAAGTCCCAGGAGGATAAACTAAGTTACAATAGTCTTGATTGTCATGATTTCAAGACAAGTTTAAAATACAATGATATATTAGCCATTTATATATGTAAGTACTTATGTATTTGGTGTGTGTGTGTCTTTGTGTGTGTACATGGAGGTGCTATAGTCATTGTGTCGAGATCAGAAAAGAGTATTCAGGTAAAACTTCTCTCTCTAATCTGTGGGTTCTGGGGACTGAACTCAGATTGCCATTCTTGACAGAAAGGATACTTACCATTGAAACTTCCCTCTGCCCAAATTTGTTTCCATTACATCTTCAACTATGAGAAAAAATACTTCAAATTATTTTCAATACAATAAACATGCATGTTCATGAAGAAACAAACTTATGTGGCACAATTTCATTGATGTTTAGAACAAACACAGGAAATTTTTTGGAGAGAGCAGTTGTTGAAGATCATGGAGAAATGAGGAGACAATCACCTGCTGCATATTCAAAATAGCCTCATTTATATTATAAAAGAGGAAAATCAGCTACTTGGTGCAAAGAAAGAAACAGCTCATCTTTCAAATGTTAGGTTTTCTCATTCTCTAGAGGATTTCTGGTGTGAGATGTTAAAGGACATCCTAAAAATATATTCTACTTATGGGCAGAAGACCAAAAGTGATAAATCTTGTCTGGCAGGATCTATCCAATCACTTTGTTATACCAGTAGATGAAACAGTAGGATGTAGTTTAGAATGCACTTGGAAATCCAATCCTGGGCATATTCCAATTTTCTTTGATATCTGGAATGTATTAAAACAAATTAGATTAATTCATTGTTTTTAATACCAAAATGTCTATGAAGGACTATCTAGTTCTACACATCTTTGTGGAGTGTCTAGTTTTAAAATATTTTAAATGTTTTATAGCAATTTTAATAAGTAATAAATAAATAACAACTGTTGTCATGTTAAAAAATTCAAAGAAAGCTATTATTTAATGAGTAACTAATTTAAAAATTATAAAAGGAAGTTATAACATTGGAAAGATGATGCGATGTAATTGTGTGGGGGTTTGAAGTGGTGTGAGGGGTAGATATGTTCATGATACATTTATTACATTTGTGGAATTAAAAGTAACAACTTAGAAGGGAATGTCTAAACATTTTATTGTGCAGTTGGCTACATTCACTTAAAGGGATAAGGAGAGAAACAGCAGCTATATGATAATATTGAGTCTTGCTAGTCATTAGTCATTTATAATACAATATAACACATTGTTTTAGAAAGTGTAATTCTGTGACATATATGGTTTGCCATCTCTATGAATTTACTGTATGTCATATGTTCATAAACAACTTACCTGTTTTCTCAAAGCTAATGTGAGGAGTCAAATTTGAAAATGTTAAAACGCTGCTCTTGATGACATGTCTTTCCAATTCTAGTTACAATTCATCCACTTGAAAGTCTAACTTTTTTAGTCACAGAAATCATCTTTCATGAAGTTTCTAGATAAATGGTCCAGACTTAAGCTCATTTTTCTCAAGAATGCACTGCTTTGAAAAAGTCCATATTTTCTCCTACATATACAAAGCATATATCTATAATATAAAAAACTGTATAAGAATAGTTTGCATGTATAGATATTTGTTCTTAAAATTTATGAATAAAAGAGTAATGTATTTGTTCCAGGAGAAAAATAAGTTGATTTTAATGACTGTCACTAAGACTATACAGAAAAGGTTTTATATGTTTTATATGTTTATGAAAGTTCTAAAAAAAGAGTGTTGTCTAGTTCTTTAAAACAACCATTTCAACGTGTTCTCAAGTATGTTAGTCATGAGTATCTATAATGCAAACTCAGCTACTCAAATACTAAGATAAGTAAACAGCTGTATAAGAGTCCTATAATGCTTTATCACCATTCCAAAATAAATATGAATGTACTATTCTTATGTAGATGTGTTATAACAATGTCTATTAAACCAAATGAATAAAATGCTTAAACTTTGTTTCTAGTAATTCAGTTAATCTTAAATTGGACAGACAAAATATTAATTAGAAAGAATTTTTTGTCCACTATTAAAAAAGGCAGAAAAAAAACCTCTTAGTGAAACCCATTTATCAACGAACAAACTACCTCACACCAATGCTTTTGGACCATGTTAAAAACACTGATACTTTCTTTTCATTTGTGGAGGGGACAGAGGCCACATAAAATCTCATGTGGCACATGTGGCATGAGTTTGAACTCACCCACCATGCTGAAAGGATGACCATGAATGAACTCTTGATTTTTGCTGTTCCTTTCTCTCAAGTCTGAAATTACAAGCTTGTCTCATCACACCAAGCCAAAAAACACAGTTCTTATTGACATATATAAAATAAGATAGAAGGAAACATATCAAGATTAATGTCAGAAGTACGTAATGCTACCTACTTACAGAGATTGAAGTAACATTAAAATAGTCATAATAATAAAGTATTTTAAAAACCATTATCATAATGAAATTGGCTTATCCAAGTAGTCCTTTGGGAAGACATATAAATGATTCTAAAATTATAGTCATGTTTATATTTTTAGGTCCTGTCCTAAAGTTTTATTCTAAGATGATGAGATAAGGAAATTTGATCAGAATATCATGTGGTACCAAAAATATTGAATGTCTAAAATATCTATAATTTTAAACAGTGGGGAATTTTTGTAAATAATATTATAAATTACTACCGCATGATATTACAAATAAAACACTAGGAATCTGAAGTCATCAAAGAGTATTTTAAGAGTCTATTTAAAGAGTAAAGCAGTTGAAAATGAAAATAAATGTTCATTTGTAGACATTTGAAATTTACAATCTATACAGGAACATACAAAATAACAGAGTTTTTAGCAGTAATGTGTATCTTTTTACTATTAAAATAATGCCATAACAATGTAAGGGCTCTACCTACTTTGCTCAGGAGTTCTATGTCGTCTCTGAGCCAGCTTCAGAACCAGTAACCTTGGGAAGGATTCCTGCTTGTGCCTTGCTATGCATATTGCCTACTATTTCCTTCCTGTTCATTTTAGCAATTCAGCCAATTATTGCACCAATCATTCTGAAAATAACAAAATTTCTTTTTTTCAGGGTAAATTTTAAGTAACATTCAAATCTATCAAAGGGACAAGTCACAGTTTGTCCTAAGAAGAAGTGTTTACTAAGTTCTCTTGCTTCAGTGCTTGCCAACCATCACTGATTCTCTGGGTTTGATTCTCAGAACCACATAAAAAGGGTACAGTGGCAAACACCTCAAACATTTGTAATCTCAGCACTCTGGACACAGAAAGGAAGACTAGAGCTTCCAAGTAATCCATTGTTGTGTAAGGAGTTCGAGAGTAACCTGGTGCATATATCTGCCACCCTATTTCAGAAAGACCAAAACAAACCAAAAATTATATCAATAAATAAAAATGCAAATTATTGTAAACAAATAAATATTGTCATTATACATGCAAAAAATAGTAATCTTATTTTAAATTACCCATTATATTTAATTCTTTAAACCTACTATATTTTTATATACCATAAAAGATTAATGAATTTGTGAGTAGCTAAGCAAATCCCTTTCTATGATTATCTTGGAAATAGTTGCTCTTTAGATTTTTGATCCCTTTCAACTCTCCTCTGTGTTCTATTGATTCCCTAAACATTTTAACTTTACTCAAATTTTAAAACTTTACTCAAGTTATAAAGAAAGTTATAAGAGAAAAAACATTTCTATTTCCTTCTGTTTCTTTGCACTGGATGCCCAAATCTTCTTTCACTTTTTTGTTGATATTCTAATAGTTGAGCTATATTTTGAAAAAGAAACCATATCATGACAACCTAAATCACTTCAGAGCTTCAACCACGTACATTTTCTAGAAGAGTTCTGAGGTAGAAAATGACTAGCAACCCAGAAGAGTCTCATTTCATCATTTCTAAACTTCATGTCCTCTGTGCTAAGTGTCCATGAGTAGAGTATTAAAAGATCACATTTTAAATCTTCTATCAATTATTCATAGTAAGAAACACTTTAATCTACCATACTCCTAAATCCGCATTTATGATCTATAAAAAACTTCAGACTGGTTTGAATACCATTACATAAATGAAAATGTATTTAGAAAGAACAAATCAAGTACTATTGGAAAGACAATAGGAAAATATGCATTTGATTTGGTTTTGATGTAAAGATGAAGGACTGGGGTTATATTTCAATTAATTATAATTCAAGGCATAAATACTCAAAGAAGGAGGGACACAGAAGAAAGAAAGAGAAAAGGGAAGAAATGTGGAAGGAAGTAAGGGAGGAATGAAGGAATGGAGATAGGAAGACATGGACAAAGGAGAGGGAGAGACAGCAAATGATGAGGGAGGGAAATAGAAGAGGACATAAGCAATGAGTGAAGCAAGATATTTGTACACCATCAATATTATTATTTGAGGAGACAACACTCATTGCTTTTCAAGTGCATTGTTCAGGACTGTGATGCATCATTTTGATTGCTTCTGTATCCACAGACTTTGGTTATACCATACCCAATGAAGATTCAGAATCTGAGCTCCAGAGTTTATACAATTATCTCAAGATAATGCAGCTATTAAAGGGAAGTTCCAAGATGGCATTAACCACAATACTCTGACCACAACACACTTTATCACAATTAATACCACTTTATCACAACTTAAAATCATTCTGCATGTAAATTGTGGCTTACAAGTCTCATCATGTGTCAATCTGTGAAAAATATGCATAGATACCTCCTGTTTTCTATGGGAGACTGTGTGCTCACTGGTGACCAAAGTTCAAAATTTATAACCAACCCTTCATTCCACATGTAAGAGTAGAAAAATATCACTGGCAGTGGAGTGGATAATATTTCCACTGGTTTTCAATTCTTGTCCCTCAATATGGTCTCAGATTAAAATAAAAATGTAAGAGTCAATGTTTCCTGTTTAACTATGAGTAGAATTTAAAGATGTTTTACTCAGAGCTCATGGACCTGTGAGTTTGATTCTTAGTCCCCCAGGACATGCCAAATGTCTTGTCATATGGGTTTTTAAAAGATGATTTTGTATGTTTTTAAAATAACTGACATGGTATAAGATTTTATGTACTAAACAAATTACTGTTTGATTTTAAGTTTCTTGAGTTTCTATTTATTGATTTTTCCACATATTCCTTGTTGTGTAATGGATGGAATATCATATTTTATTGACGAATTCAAGCAGAAGTTTTGTATACATAGAAAACAGAAGGCAGAATCTGTTGTAAGAAATTTATCCATCAACCTATCAGGAATATAGACTTTGCTATGGGGAAATAAAGAAAATGATTTTATGTAAAAAATATTAAGAGTTTTATACAAATTATACTGCTATTCATCTGCCTTAATAATCTTGATGTTGTGAATTCATGTTTTTTTTCTTCACTTTCTGTCCTTCTTTTTTCTGTATTTCTTTCTTTCTTCCTTCCTTTCTTTCTTTCTTGTGTGTATGTGTGTGGGGGGGTGTGTATGTTGTCACTTTCTAGATAAAATGGTTTAGTGTATAGCCCAGTCAGAACAGGAATTCACAGAAATCATCCCTCCTCAGCATGCCAAGTATTGGAGTTAAAGGAATGTATTAATTAGCCTATCTTACTAAGATCGTGGTGTTAAAATTAAAAAATACAGTTTCTGGAGGATAAATAACCTTTCCTCTTTTTGTATTACCTGAATAATGACATGGAAGATCTATCTGATGCAAGGTAATCCAGCACTGAGAAGGAGCATGAGGGAAAACTGGAAAATCACTTCTCTTTTCCAAGAGGTACTTTATGAAACATTATATCATATTAAGTTATGTTACACAATTTTAAAACATAGTTTTAAAGAATTATTTTATTTTTAACTATGTGCATGAGTGTATGCCTATGTATGGGGTATGCATACATGAGTCCAGTGATCTTCAAGGCCAGAGATACTAGAGTTCCCTGAAGCTGGAGTCATAGGCGGTTCTGAGCTTCTTGACATGGGTGCTGAAAAACAAACCCAAGTCTTCTGTAAGAATACTACATGCATTTAAGCTCTGAATATTCTATTCAGCTTTACACTGTATTCATATTTAAAGCAACACAACCCACTCATTTTATATGT
The DNA here is from genome assembly GCA_026225945.1 of Cricetomys ansorgei. Classification (NCBI taxonomy): domain Eukaryota; kingdom Metazoa; phylum Chordata; class Mammalia; order Rodentia; family Nesomyidae; genus Cricetomys; species Cricetomys ansorgei. Next base: position 351,279 of record JAMJFZ010002399.1, on the reverse strand, counting down.
GTTTATATACCACAGGAAATGCAGAATATAAGTGCTTCATGAAAAAACATAATTTAAAAGGTGCATGCCCAGGAGAATCATCACCTACATAGTCTCTGGATTTAAGATTATTTTATTTTAAATTAAATTATTTTCTTTTAATTTAAATATTAAGTATTTTTCCTGATAGAGAAGAATCAACTAATGAGGATTTCATTTTGTGTCCCTGTCACTTAAGTTATTATTAGCATCTACGTTACAAGACTGACTCTCTATGAACTGCTCTAAGGAGGCAGATACCATTTTATATTCTACAGTTAAAATTGCCTTACTTCATTCTTACTTATATGTCTCTGTTAGAAATGCAGAATGAAACACCATGGAAATTATATTGTGAAAATCAATCAGGACAGAAAATATAAGAGGGTTTTTTTTTTTCACGATTATAAAAATTGGGGAGAGCCTTTACATTCAAGTTTTCAAAAAGAGGATCAATATAAAATAAAATGTAACCAAGTTGGGAATTGGAATATAAATTAGGCTTACCTGAATTACCTGTTTCAAAAATTACATTTTTGTCATTTATTATGGAAGGAGCGCTAGAATAGAGGAAGTTTTCAGCTTAGTTTGAGCTTGATTTCTTTGTTGTACAAAGTATATGAAGGTCTCAGCAGTAAGGCTTTACCATATAGTGTTGATGGGCAACCAAGAGTAACTGTAACATCATGAATCAGTTGGGGAGAATTCTGTGATCAAACTGACTGACATAGTATCACATACCTTGCATTGGAATTTTTATTTAACAATTTCTGACCTCTAAAAGAAGCAAAATCCACACATGCATGATACTTCCATTCAATGTCTATTTTTAAAAGTATATTACATTAGTTTACAAAGTATTAGGCTTTCACATGGCCTTTCCAAACATCCTTAGTTCGGGTTCTCTTTATTTTCTACTGAATCTCCACTCCTGCGTCCCTCTACCCACATCCCTGCTTATAAATTCCACACCTACTATCCTCCACTTTCATATCACATGCTTTTTATTTGTTAATTTGGGTGACACATCTAAAGTGAGAATCAGGTATAAAATTCTCTCAGTATTATTATATCAGACGCTAATTGATCTATAATTATGTTTTGTGTTTTTCTTAAATGAAATTGTGACCAACAACATTTAATAAATAAATATTTACACTTGTTTTTTTTATCATCTTGATGAACTCTTCTCTTTACAAATATGTAGTGGCCATCCATACATCTTTTTAAAATTAATATTGGTTTGAAATCTACACTCACGATCTTGAATTACATAGGTAACCCTAGGCATAAATGAAATCATCAGAGATATTATGATGCCTGAATTCAAAACATTCTCAACACTCAAAGTGACAAAGACAGCATGACACCAGCACAAAAAAGGAGAAACATTGACTGAAAGATATAGAACCAATAATTTTAGATATAAGAGTCAAAGCCAACTGACTCTTGAGAGTGGTAAGAAACTAGATATGACATGATTTAGAAAGAAATTAGGCCTATTTCTCTCAATCTGTAGAAAATTACTTGGAAATAGAACAAAACCTTTAGCATAAAAATTGGGTCACAGAAACTGATGAAAGAAAGCTTTAGGTAGACACTTCAAGATATGGACATAGGCAAGAAACTTCTCAAAAAGATTTTGACAGCATAGAAAATTATCCCAGTAATTGACAAACAGAATCGTATTAACTGAAAAAGCTTCTGCAGCTGAGTATAGCTGGGTATGTTTTTAATTTCAATATTCAGGCAGAAATAAGTGAATCTCTGCGCAACTGAGGACAGCAGGATCTGCATAATGATTTCCATGCCATCCAGATCTGCAAGGCTACATTCTGAGATACTGTCTCAAACCAAACAACTAAGAGTCTTCTATGTATTAAAGGAAATTAACAGTGAAGCAAAGAGACTAGTTAAATAATGGAAAAAATCTTTATCAGCTATACCCTAAATAAGGAACTAATAACAACAATGTGTAATGAATTACAAAAAATCAATACCAAACAAATAAATCTTCTAGTTAGTTATTTAAATAATTCCCCAAAGAGGAAATACAAATGATGAATTCATGAAAAAGCATTTTCCATCCATAGCTACTAAGAACAGGTAAACTAAGAGTGTTTTATTATTACACTTCACAGGGATGAGGAAATGGCTAAGTGGTTACGCATGCTTGCTGCTCTTGCAGAGGAGACAAGGATTCATTTCCTAAGAAATGAAATGGTATCTTACAACCATCTGTCACTATTAAAATCATTTCTGGCCACTCAAGCACTGTATACATGTTGGGCACACATACATACAGCCAAAAAGTTCACAAAACTAAAATAAAAATACACTAAAGAATTCATTTTCATCTTAGTCAGAATGCCTAACAAGAAGACAAATGATAACACAAGCTGATGAGGATGTGGAGAATGAGAAATCATTATTCATGGTTGGCCGGAAAGCAGACTGATGCATCCACTATGGAAATAAGTGTTGAGATTTTTCTCAGAAAATGAAAACTGGAACTATTATGTTATTCAGCTCAACTCTGATTTCTAAGGCCCTCTTTAGTGATATTTGGTGATCTCTATTAACTCTGCCATTTTCACAATAGCTAAGAAACATTTAGCCAAATGTCCACCACCAACTGAATGGACAATAAAATGATGTATAAAGAAGGGCTAGTGAGTTGTCTCAACAAGAAAATGTATTTGCCATCATATCTGACAGAATGAGTTGAATTCCCAGGAGCCCCAGAGCCTACATGGTAGAAAAAGAGGACTGACTAAGGAAAGTTGTATTCTGACCTCCACACATGCACCATGGCATGCACTTATATTCTTTAAATCACAGAATAAAATTCTTATAAATGGAAAAAAGAGAAAACAATCTGATAAAAATGAAAATGATGACATTTTGCAAGAAAATGGATGAAAATAGAAATCATCTTAAATGAATTATGGTAGTTGCAGAAATAAAAATATCACATTTTCTTTTAAATGTAGATTCTAGACTTTGTAAAAGTAGGTTTCAGGTAGGTATTTGTGTATGGAGGTGTGAGTCATGAAACAAAATAGGGGACAATGGTAGTGATGGAGAATGGAGGGTTGTAGAGTAAAGAAGAGAGTATCATGCTCTTATTGTGGAAGAGAAAGGGAGCTGGTGAATGGGAGGGAACAACAGCATAGGGCCTGGACATTGTAGGCTATAGTAGAAGACAATGACCAACAAAGTATATATGAGGACCCCATAGTGACAGGAACAATATAAAATTTTTAAAAGCAGAAATGGCATCACTGAATATATTCAGTAAACATAGAAACAAAAAAATGAATAAGAAACATATAAATAATGATGCCTATTGTTAAAATAAAATTATAAACAAAATAGATGATTAGTATCAAAAATCTTGGGGCCCAAAGATATGAAAATTAAACATATGACATAAATTGGGATGTACACATCAAGGCCAGGATTTGGTGGGAATTAGATGATATGTGTTGTAATATGCAAATATAAAGTCAGTTTGAATGCTCTAGTTAGCTAGATTCAAGTGAAACTGTGAATCTTGTAATTCAGACACCAACCCTGCCACAAAACCTTCTATTGGCAATCTGTCCTTCCTGCAAGAAGGGCTTGAGTAATTTCGGTGCAGAACTAGGGAAATTGCCAACAAATGGCTGACCTAAGCCTAGAGATAGATCCCAAGACTTAAACTGTCTGAATGGACTGGCAGCAGAAGCTGGATAGCCTTGAGATCTAGGGTACAGCCAAACGTGAGTGACAAAAAAAATCATTGAAATAATTCCTAATAATATTCTGATATACTTACAGATCATTGCCTACCCCAATCATCACCAAAGAGGCTTCCTCCTGCAGTTAATGGGAGCAGACACAGAGACCCACAGCCATACAAATTGGAGATCACTGGATCCCTATGCTTGGAGCTCCTGGAATCCCACAGAGAGGAGAAGAAAGGATTCTAGGGTTGAGGTCAGTAACAGAACATACCATAGATTCAACCAAAAATGGTGGCTCATAGGGAATCATCTCACAGAGACTGAGAATACAGTCACAGAGCCTGCATGTGTCTGCACTAGGTCTCCTGCCTGCATGTTATGGTTGTTAGCTTGATGATTTTATGGGACACCTAACAGTATGAATGAGTGTGCCCCCGACCCTTTTGCCTGCTTTTGGGACCCTTTCTTTCCTACTGGGTTGCTTTATCTAGCCTTGACATGAGGGTTTGTGTCAAGTCTTACTGTATCTTGTGACCTGTTTGGGTGATATCCCTGGGATTTCTACTTCTTTCTAAAGGGAAGTAGAAGGCGAGTTGAACTGGAGGAGAGTGAATGTAGGGTATAGGAATCGGGTGGAATGAAGGGAGGGGAAATGAGTCAGGATATATTTTATGAGAGGAAAAAAGAACAAAAATTCTTAGGATTAAGTGAGCTGAGTTTATTCATCTTTTATTTTTAGACTAAACTGCTTACAAATGAACTTTTGGCTTATCATTTCAGTCAATTTACCTCTTTCAGGATGCCAGAGGCCTTTTGGAGACAATTGTTTTCCGTCTTTGTACTCAGAGACTCAGCATGAGGTGTACCAGGGACTCGCTGTGGGTCATATGCAACAGGGATTGTGCCAATTTATTTTGTTTTAGGCAGAGGCTCACTGTGGAGCCCTGGCTGCCCTTTATTACTCCATATCCCTCCATTGGCTTCTTGAGTGTTGGGAATGTAGGTATGTGACACCTTCTCTAGACATCATTTTGTCTCTTACAGAAGGTTCAGCTTTTGAGTATGCTTTTTCCTGTTACAAATTTAGTTATGATGTCTACCAGAGTGTTTACTATTTAAAAATTCTGAATGAACTGTCTCACTCCTATGAGTGACAGAAAAATATTTTCTTACTTTAAATGAGATACATATATGATCTTATTGTGAAAACTAAAAGTTCATGAAAACAAAAATTCAGCTAAGCATTCATAAATGCCCTTATCAACAGCCTATGCCAAAATACTTTATTTGATCCTCACAGACCTCTATTGGGATTCCATTTTGAGTCTCTATATAAGAAGAATCAACCCAAAATCAGATGTTTCTTTTTTTTATTTTTTCAGTGCTACTTTCAGTTTCTTATCTATAAATATCAAATGAAAAACTTGATATATAAATATGATGGTTCAGCAATTTAAATAAATGACAGCTCTGGTTCCCAGGAACAATGGCTGAGATACTCACCCAGATTTTCAATGTTCCTAAACACTGTGTTACCTTCTGGCTCCTGATATTTCTCCTAGAGCTTCTGTTCACCATTTTACAGCCAGGTCTAATAATTGTTGTTCCTTGTAAACATACCAGGAGAGTTCCACTCACATATTGTTTGCAGAAAAAGCTGATGACTTTTCCTCTGCTCTAGCCTTCTGACCCCATATCTATCATGGAAACAGAATACAGTTTCAGTCTGTCTTCTCAGAGAGACTTCCCAGCTTACCATATCCAGATCACTTTCTTGTCAATGCCTTTCTATAGTTAAAAGTGTATGCTATTAAGCCATGTTTTCACTTAAGAACATAATATTCCTCTTGTGGTTTTCTTTAATGTCTTTCAGCTAATTTTATAATATTTTCACTAGAAAAATGTAAAGAAATACAGCCTCCTATCTCTGGAAACTCTTTACTAATTTAAAAATTTCATAAATGGTGATGAGTTTTTAGATCAGTGAGAAACTGTGTATATTCTATTACATTTTAATATAACATTTATTTTTAAAATATCACATGTGTGTATCTGTGTGTGTGTATATATGTGTGTGCTTCCCACATCATGTGTGTGGATATGAGAGGACAACTTGTGTGAATTAGATTCCTCTTTCTACCATGTGTACCAGATTATCATGCTTGGTGACAAATGTCTTCACCTAATGAGCTATTTCAACAGATCTTGGATACATTGGAAATAAACTCATTTTAATCTATAAGTTCATCCTAAATACTGTATATAGTTCTTTTGCTTTGACTTCCTCTATCTCTTTGTATCCCTTTTTAAATGATTTTGAACTTAAAATATTACCTTGATTATTATACCGACTAAAAATCATTCTTATAAGCTTAAGCTCATTTTACAATATCATTTGTAGTTCTTTTGCTCTTTGTTTACCTTTGAAATGTATTACCTATCCACCATCTGACTACTATCTAATTATCTATTTATCTTTCATCTATCTATCATCTGTCTCTCATCTATTGGGTTTGTGTTGTGTGTTTGCACATGTGCCATGGTGTTATAGAAATCATACGAAATGTCCAGGAGTCAGTTCTTTCTTTCCACCATGTCAGTCTTTGGGATTGAAATTAGGTTTTCAAGTTGGTGGCAAGCATCTTCATATACTAGGTAATCTTCCTGACCCAATTCTTTATTTTGAGAAAAGGTCTTTCTGGGTAATACTAGCTGATCTGGATTGTGACATTTAATTCAACCTGGTCTTGAAATTGCAGGATTTCTCCTATCTCTGCCTCCCAAGAGCTAGTAACACTGGCATACCCTACAACACAGCTCTCAAATACCAGTTCCAACACTAAATTTTCATATAAAAAACCAAGTCTTCTACATCATCTTTTAGATAAAAAAAAATAAGAAAAACTCCTTCAATTTTTAGCAATGTGCTTTTACTTTTTTAAATTATGGACCCTCAACTTCAATTTCTTTGAGAAAAATAACTTTTAAACTAATTTATATCTCTTCATATATTTTATAATTCTTTAATAGCAGTCCTAGCCTCCATATTTCCAAAGACAAATTCATAATTCACATAAAATATTATTCCCAAAATACTGTATATTTTCCTTTTGAATGGATTGGCTGCTTATCACAGATCTCAACTTTTAGGTTTAGCAGGTACATAGGACTTTATGTAGAATTCTTCAGAGACACTACATTCATCCATATGCAAAGGCATAATTTCCTGAACTTTATAGATTTTAAAACTTTATCAAATAAAAACTCAAGTAAAAATTTAAAAGAAAATGAAATCTAAACTCTAATTTAGCTATGGGATACAAAGCAACTGAAAACACTAGAGAAAGTTAAAAGGCAGAACAAAATGTGTTTGCAGACCAGAGTTACCAGCTCTTTTTCAAACTCTGGGGAGCTAAGAATGATTCTCACAGGTTCATGAACTCTCAGGGAAAATTCTTTAAACTCCAGTTAGAATCAAGGGGGAAAGTTTGGCTCCATTGTTTTATTTTATATGAGACCATAGTGGAGAAATTACTAGAAAAAGGATGGTAGCATCCTTCCCTGCATCCCACAGCAGCTGTCCTTTCTCTTCTAGAGGGAAAAGAAAGATTAAGATCCAAAGATAGTATTTTGGTCACCACCTAGGAGACATCGCCACAGAGAAGAGGAGGAGGCTATCTTCAAATTTTTTACTGAGTTGGCTCATACAGCACTTTTTTTTTTCATTTTCAGAGATGATTCTAAACTATGAAAAAATGATTTAAAGTTTGGATATTGAGTCAGGCTGCTGTGTATAATGTAGTCATAGGTCTTTCACTTTGTAAGTATTCTTGAGAGAGCTACATAAACTCTGGTGCTTTGGCTCTTCTTTGATATGGATTTTATGACCAAGCATGATGGATATATACAAGTATACAGTGGGACATGCAGAGCCCAGAGGACAGCGTTTTGTAAGCACCACATTCATAACAGTTGTTAGAGTGTAAACTGCTTCTTTAATTCCTTGCTTCCTTCACTCTCTCCTCCCTTTCCCTTCATTCTTCCTTTATTTCCTTCTCCCTTTTCTTCCATCTGAACACATGTAGAAAAAGTTCTTAAACTTAGAAAATTAATACATTTTCTGCAGCTTGAAAACAAGCAAACTAGAAATTCACAAAATGAAATTTTTTCTTCTAAGTAGGATTTCAATTTTTCCAAGAATAGACTTATTGCTCTAGCATGCTAATATAAAGAATATGTTTGTCTTTAAAATGCCTTTTCTCACTGTAAGTATAAAATAAAAAATATTTTAAATTTGCCAATGAATATGAAGGAAAGCACTCACCAGGCTTGTCCAAAAGAAAGCAAGAATTAGAACTAAAAATGTGTTTTCTATGTGTCTGGCTGCAACAAATGGGTCTCAGAATTTATATCTGCTTCTCCTGACCACTGGATTCCATCAGTATATGTATGTGATTGTCTCATGAAAACTAGTAATGGCTGTAATGATTATACCCATTTACAGAATTGAAAATTTACTGAGGCCTATGAAATTTGGAGGATTTTAAGTAATAGGATACATAACAGATGGGGGAGCTGGGATTTAAGCATTAGACTACCAGATCTAAGATGTTGTTTTGTTATTGTTGTTCATTGTACACATGATGATAATTGTGGCATTAACATGTGATATTTTTACTCATTGAAAGTATTTTTGTCTGTTCTTTGGACTGAGGCTAAACTAGCCACTGCTTAATTATAAGTTTATCTTTTAGATTATTATAAATGATTGTTATCTGATCTAATGACCCTGTAGGGTTTGTTTTATAATGTTCTTTCTTCTGCTATATCTGGTAAGTAAATATGAAGCTTGTGCTACAGACATTAGTGAGGATTGGAATCAAGAACACATGGGAATTGTTGCTTTAAGGCAAAACCACATAGCTGCATTTGGTAATTTTATGAACATGCAATCATGTGTCATTTGACTGTCATTACTTAAGATCAGCTTCTCTTAAGTGAACATATATATATATATATATACATATATATATATATATATACACTTTTTTAAGACATTTTAACAAATGAATATATATATTCATTTATATATATAAATGAAAATATGTGGGTACAAATTTTTTGTTTTTACTATTGTATATCACTCATACACTTTAAAAGATTCAGACAGAGTTGAATCTGTATTTGCCTTTTGAAAACACAAGAATTGGAATATTTATCTGGTAATATTATGGAAAAACTATCTGTAAGAAAGCAGCTTCTGTTTAAGAGATGAATTAGTAACACTAGAATTGGTAATGACTTTTTATTAATACTTGTGTTTTTTATGTACACATTTTACATTTTTCATAAACCTTGCTGTTAAGCAGATAAGCTATTTGTAAACATTCTTGTTATAGAAAAGTCTTATAAATTTCAAATCATATATCTTGATAAATTTGGCTTTCATAAACAGGACAACACTGAATAAAGAATTGACAATTTTAAAGTTTCAAGACTGTAAAGCATATTCAACCTACAGTGTTTCTTCCTCATTTACATGTCTGTGGATGTGAATGATTGGAACATTAAATTTTAACTCTTTATCATTTCCTCTGTTAGCTTCATCAAGATGTGTCCAATCACAGATCAACAAAGTAATAAGGTACTTTAATCTTCTTATGTCTAGAAATAAAATGCAGAAATAACAGCACCACTCTGTTGTTCCTGTCTAAAATGATAAATTCCCTTTCTTCTCTGTTCATCCCAAAGAGAGGTCTTATTTTTTAGAATGAGAAGGTATGTGTTAAATATCAGGTTAAGTATCCTGTGTTAGTTTGACCTCAACACCTCCTAGAAAAAATTTCACCAATAAAATAGCAATACTAAAACCACTGTTCCTTGTTACCTAAGTTCTATGCAGTTGCTTAAGTTGTAGTATCTCATTTACGATGACAACAGACATTATTTTATCATGTTCTGGTCACAGTTTAAAATGATGAATTAAAAGAAAACCCCCATCTCTTTGAATATATGCATTGCAAAGAAAGACAAACATTTCCTGTAGGCCTTTATACTGCTTAAAAATAAATTAATTCATTAACATCCCAATTAAGCTCAGGATGTTCAAGACAATTAAAAATAAGATGCTGATTTTCAGTTGCATTCTAAAGTATATTTTGTTCATTCTTCTGTTGGTAAATGAATGTTCTGATGTGACATTGTAGACTATTCATCTCTGCCTCATTCTTAGCAGATGGCAGAAATGATTAATAGATAATATTTTCTCTATGTGTATAACAATTAAATCGTTTCACAATGCTTTTTGTTATTCTACTTCAGGAAGCCACTCGAGAATAATAAAAGTCAGCATTTTAAGCACAAATGGGTGCTTTTCAGAATAAAAATAGCCAGCACTTTAACTCTACATGATCTTCGAATATGGTCTTAAGAAAATGACTTTTTTCTTTTGTTAAAAACAAATTCATACACGTGAACCTTATCTATATTACTCTCTACTTTTACTTCCGTCCTCCCTGTTCAAACTTCTACTACAATACACATCCAAAATTCATGGACTTTTCATCTCTCTCTCTCTCTCTCTCTCTCTCTCTCTATATATATATATATATATATATATATATATATATATATATATTCATATTTCTATCATCTATCTATCTGTGTCTCTCTACATATACATATGTATGGATGTAAAACCTGTTCAGTTTACTTTGTGTTGATTGTATGTACATGTGTTTGGCCAAAGCATTTGGTTTTTGTGTTCTTAGTCAAGAAAAACTTGCTAATTACTGCATGAACTTGTTGATAATAATGTAATTATCATAAGACAATTTTTCCCAATAGTTACAGATTAACATGAACATAGTTTTAATTTCATGTTCTCCTTGAGATTATGCAAAACTAGAGTTTTGTAGGAAAGTTTATTTTCCTTGAATTTTCACAGAACCTTAAAATCCAGAAAATAGTTTTTACTATATTTTTGTTTGTCTACATTGCAATTGTTGGGGCAGCATGATAATTGTGATGACCATTGTCTGTAGCCCAGAACTAACAGATTGCCCCACGTACTTCTTCTTGGCATTCTTGTCCCTACTGGATGCATTCTTCTTTTCTGTCATCATACCAAAGATGGTCATAGACTTCCTTTATGAGAAGAAAACCATTTCCTTTGAAGGATGCATGGTTCAGCTCTTTGCTGAACACTTCCTTGCAGCTGTAGAAGTGATTGTCTTGGCATCCATGGCCTTTGACCGCTATTTGCTATGTGGCCATTTGCAAGCCCTTGCACTACTCTTTCATCATGAACTGGAGGCTCTGTGGCACACTGATGGGGGTGGCATGGACAGGGGGATTTTTGCATTCTATCATACAAATTATCTTCGCTTTGTAGTTGCCCTTCTGTGGACCCAATGTAATCGATCACTTCATGTGTGATTTGTTTCCATTGCTGGAACTTGCCTGCACTGATACACATATGTTTGGCCTTTTGGTAGTTGCCAACAGTGGATCTATTCTCTATTTTGCTTGTCTCCTCTCTGAGAGCCACCAGTTCAGGAGGGTGGTGTAAAGCTCTCTTTACCTGTGGATCCCACCATGAAGTTGTGGATTTGTACTTTGTCCCCCTTATATTCATATATGCACAGCTCTATTTGCATTTGCCTTAAAAAATGGTGGCTATATTTTATACCATACTAACTCCTTTGCTCAATTCTATGATTTGTACTTTTAGGAATAAGGACATGAAAATGCCATTAAGAAATTGTGGAAGATATTGATGGTGGTTTCTGATGGACAATGAGAAATACAAAGTTATCAGAAAAGAAGCATAAATGAGTTTGATAAAATCATTCTGGGTTTTACTTTGTAGAGAATAAGTCATGACTGTTACTAAGTGATCATTTTAAAATGGTCAGAAATGATGTGTTCATGTTATTTCAGATATCAATTCTTAGCTGGCAACTATTATCTAGAGCATATTAAAGAGATTTGAAGTTTGTGCTTCCTGATATTTTAGTGATTTAAGAAAAAAAAGGAAAGAGAATTTATTTGTCTGATTGTATGCCATTCTTCAACACTGTGCAATATATCAAAATATTTTGCAGATATATTGATTCAGTGATTCCCAGAAGTAACCAAGGTTCAAGACAGGTGGACAGTAGAGTACTCACAGAACTTCTGCTGTAGATGTTTCTGTGATATATGATGCTAGCATTCAGTTAGGGATTATCAGAAGCAACTACACAGTATGAATATCATCTTGAATTTATTGAGAGATATAATGATTGAATGCAAATGATTAAATCAATTGTGTATATACTATGATATATGAGATGCTCTTGAAAACTAATTCGGTATGGAAATGGATTGGGGCAGATTCTACAAGGAAATCAGCAGCAGTATTTCTTATTTAAGCATCAAGAAGTAGAACACTTGGACAATCCATATACGTTCAATACATGAAAATAGAGTGACTAACGTACACCATTACAATAGTAACAAAGTAAGCAGAGCACCAAAAACAAAAAGGATGATTTTAAACTTTAGGTGGCTTTCAGTTTTCTTGGTGGCTCAAGTTTAGTTTTTATCTTTGACTACAGAAATAAAAAATAATTATAACAGAATAATCATCACTAAAATGACTTTCAGTTCAGCCACATATTACATATCAACCCCTTAAATAAGCCTCATTAGTCTCATCTAGCTGTGTTATTTCAAAATAAATGTATTTTTCAGAAGAAAAATTAATTTCCTTTATTATGCCAATTACCATTTAATATGGGAATAATACTGAAAAATCCATTATCATTTCCTTAATCTTTCAAGCAGTTCAAAATGAATGTGGCATAAGATTTCATTAATATTTGGAAGTAAGAGTTCATGATGGATGGTGATTCAGGTCCAAACAATCACCTGAACCATCCATGTGCATTATATATGCCCACATGTGTAAGAAAAGCACAGGAACTCTAAGGGGACTCACCTCTCCATTTCTATGCTTTATCATTTTTCTTTCTCCTAGCAGGGTTGAATTCTTGATGTCTTTTCCTTTACATAAAGTTTTTTTTTATTGTTATTCTTGATCCATTTATTTAATATATGAGTACTAATGAGAAATACTAATTCTGGCTTAATTGATTTATGAATTTTTTAGAGATACATCTTGTGGTTTGGCCTAGTGCCAGGATGCCTGGGCATCTGTGGGATGTTCTAGTGCCTGTGGGATGTCCTGATGCCTGCAATATATTATGGTGCCTTTAGGATCAGAGTGATTCCTTGGTTTCTGAGGGCCTGGGCAATGTTCGGATGTATATTTTGCCTGAGATTTTGGGTAATGAGGCCCAACTTTTGGTGAAACTTTGTTATACTTGACCTTGAGCTAGTGTTGGCCAAGTGAATGTCCATGCTGCCTCCAAAGTCCATGGTGATGCCTGTGATCCATGCTCCTGCCACACAAGCTGGACTTAATTTTCTTTCTTTCTTACTTCCTTTCTTTTTTCTTTTTCTTTTTGTCCTTCCTTCCTTTCTTTTCTTCCTTTCTTTCTTCAATTTTTTTAGGGCTCATGTGTGGGAAGGTGGAACAGAGAGGAATGAGAAGGAGTTAATATCAATACATATTGTATGAAACTCAAATTATTAAGAAAAGTATTTTAAAAATTGAAACACAAAACACAGCAAAGCAACAAAACCTTATTCATTCCATAATATAGTGATGGATACAAATTTATAATTAATCCACATGCACTTAAAATGAAGCACTTGCTTATACTTTTATCCTCCCATCCCTCTGTATTGACTCTAACAATGATATACAAGGAAACTAATTCATAATACTTTCAGAGGAATAAGCAAATGAAGAGGAACATTTGCTCAATAATTCCCATTCTTATTAGTTTAGTTAATGATTTGACAAAATTCTTTCTATAATAATTACTTATTTAGGGTTTTCATTTGTTTTATAAGCTGATTTTTCCATAAAAATATTGTGAAACCCTCTCTCATCTTTTCAGCTCTTGGATAATATATCACATCCATTGAGCTCACACTAAATTAGCACATTGCAGTGACTATTAGTATTCAAATGAATTTAAATAATTGATTTCCAATGTTAAGATATACATTGTTTAAAAAAAATGTCTGGAGCAGAGTCGAATTGGCAGTGGGGCAGTGGGCAAAATCCAATAGTGTTCCAGCCACTGCACTCACAATACAATTGCCTCTGACCCCTCACCAGTTCATGGACACAGAGAAGCTATTCTGTCACCAACTCCATTGGTGGAAACTTTAAGAATTAAGGGTGGTTGGAAAGTTGCCACACCTGGAAAAACAACTGCCACAAGCAGAAAGAGGAAAGATGGCAGAATACAGCAGGGTATGCAATGGAGTTATGGAGTTAGAGCCGTGGTAGGGACAGATACAGAAATAACCCTGTGAGGCTGGAGTCACTGGTGCCTCCAACCCTGTCAAAGGCAGAGAGAGACGGAACTGGAAACAGAGTCACAATTGTGGTGTGACCAAGATGGTAGACAAAGAAATTCAGGTAGGATGAGTACTCAGGCTATCAGGTGACTACAGTCACATTTTTGCTACCCTATTGCTAATCCCTCAGGGCAGAACTGCTACCTGGAGAACAAAGCTGTACATGGTCAGTGAAGAGACACAGATCTGAGGACTATGAAGGCAAGGGGACATTGGTGATTTCCACTAAAAAACACATAACTTGAGGTGATAGCAGGTATGGGAGTGCACCCAAAATAGACAAGGGACCAGGACTTTGGTTACTATCAGACTCATGAGGCTCCTTTACCACACACTAGACTTAAGCTACTGCTCCAGTGTTCATGGCTATTGCTCATAGAGCCCTCCATGCTGGAGTAGGAGATAGCATGTGCTTGCATGTTAACTTGGTATCATGTGGGATATCTGGGTACCATTGTGACATCCAGGTACTTGTGTGATGTCCAAGTGTCTGCATGGTGCCTGCATACCTGGGTAATGTTCATGTGCCTGTGTCGTGTCTGGGAGTCTGAGTGATGATCAAGAGCTGCTTCACCAAGGTGCCTCTGTGATGTTTAGCTTCCTGTTTGGTGTCTAGGTATGTGTTTGGTATCCAAATGTCTGCCAGTTAGGGCAACGAAGCCTAACTTCTGGTTGAACTTAGTCATAATTGTTAATAAAGGTGACATAACTTCCAATGATCTGAGCTCCACAGATGACACCAAGAATGATGATGATGCTTGTGTCCAGGCACCTGCCATACAGGCACACATACCGGACACAAGTTTTATTTATTTTTTTCTTTTCCTTGGATAACAAGGGAGAGAGGGGAGGATGGATCTGGGAGGAATGGGAAGAAGGTCTAATTGAAATAAATTGTGTGAAATTCTCAAATAATAATTGTATTATATGGAAAATAATATAAAATATTATAAAAAATATAATCAAGAAAAACTGGTTTAGATACATGTAAAATTCTAGAATATACTATATCTGGAGTCATCCTTACTTTTTTGAGTCAAATTCATTAACTGACTAGGAACTTTCCAGTTAGATTAGGCTGGATGACCAATGATCCCTAGGGATTTTCCTGGGTGTGTCATAGCTCTGTGGTTATAAGTGTGTCTTTATTCTTAGCTTCTTTATGTAAGTTCTAGTCTTGAACTCATGATCTTGCTCATATGGATGAGCTGTAGCACATAGAGTAGATTGTTAGGAAAGAGGCAAGCCTGTCTGATCTGGATCATTTTCGTTAAATTGACATAAGCTAAACTCATTTAAAAAGAGGGGGCTGAAATAAAGAAAATGCATCCATAGATCAGGCTGTAGACATGACTGTGAGCCATTTTCGAATTAGTGATTGATGGTAGAGGGTCTAGTCTATTATGGGGGTGCCATCCCTGGGATAGTGGTATTGGATTTTATTAGAAAGTAGGCTGAGCAAGCCCTGAGAGGTAAGCCAATAAGCAGCACCATTCTATTGCCTCTGAATTAGCTACTGTCTCCACGTTCCTGTTCTGTTTCAGTCCCTGTCCTGACTTCCTTCAATGATGAACAATGATATAGAAGTGTGAGCCAAATAAACACTTTCCTCCCCAACTTGTCTTTCGGTCATGGTGCTTCATGCATCACAGCAACAGAATCCCTAACTAAGACAGTGACTACTGAATCTTTCTATGTCATGTGAAGGTCGTATGTCACCTTTCTCTTGCCATGTAAATGTGTTTCCTGTGTATTTCTGCCGGCTGATACTCAGGATTCCGTCTGTTATGTGGCAGTTCCCAGATGCCAAAAAGCTGAGGACATCCAATGTCAACCTCAAATGAGTACACAAATATTAAGCATCTTTTGTAAAAGATTGGTTATCATTTACTTCACAGTAATATTCATATATAAGTGAGTACATGCCATATTATCTTTCTAGGTCTGGGTTACTTCACTAGTAATAGTTTCTTCTAGTTCCATTAATTTGCCTGAAACTTTCATATCACATTTTTAACACCTAAGTAATACCCTATGTATAAATGTACCATACTTTCTTTATTCATTCTTCTGTTGAGAGACATCTAAGATGTTTCCAGTTTCTGGTATTATGAATAAAGCAACAATGAACATGTTTGAGCAAGTGTCCTTATGGTAGCATGGAGTGTACTTTCCTTATATGCCAAGAGTGGTATAGCTGGATCTTGAGATGGATCCATTTTCAACCACCATATTGATTTCCATAGTGGCTGTACAAGTTTGCTCTCCTATCAGCAAAGAATGAGTGCTCTCCTTATTCCACACCCTCACCAGTATGAGCTTCCACTTGTATTATTGATCATATTCATTCTGAAAGATATAAGATGGAACATCAGAATAGTTTTAATTTGTACTTCTCTGATGGCTTAGGATGTGGAACATTGCAAATGCATCTGAACCATTTGAGATTTGCTATTGGGAATTCTCTGTTTAGAACTTTATTTCCTTTTTAAATTAGATTATTTGTTTTTTGATACTGAGTTTCTTGAGTTATTTATATATTTTGGACTTTGGCCCTCTGTCAAATGTTGATTTGCTAATTTTTCTCCATTCTGTTGGCTGCTGCTTTACCCTTACTGACAATATCCCTTACCTAACAGAAGCTCATCTGTCTGACAATGTCTGATTTCTTTATTGTTGATCTTAATGCCTGCTCTGTGTTTTGTACAGAAGTCATCTCTTATACTAATGCATTTAATGCTATGTCTTGTTGCCCTTCTACCAAGTTTTGTCTATCTAGTTTTATTTTGAAGTCTTTGATCTACCTGAACTTGTGTTTTGTACGCAGTGACCAGCATCATTTGTTTGAGATTCCATCCTTTGTGTGTGTGTGTGTGTGTGTGTGTGTGTGTGTGTGTTTGTATGTGTCTATTTCTGCCTTCATTATAAAAATTCAGGAGTCCATGTATGTGCAAATTATTTGGATCTGCAATTCAATTCCATTGATGAACATGTCTATTTTTAGTCCAATACCATGCTATTTGTATTTTGTTTATTTTTAATTGGGAATTGTGGGAACTTCAGCAGTTCTTTTATTGTTCAGGATTGTTTTAGCTATCCTGAAATTTTTGTTTTTCCACAGGAAGTTGAGAATTGTTTTTTCAAGTATTCTTCCAAGGTCTGTGAAGTATTGTTTTGGAAGTTCAATGAGGATTACATTTAATCTGTAGATGGCTTTTGGTAGGATGAGCATTTTTAGTATGTCAATCCTACTGATCCATGAGCATGGAAGAAGTTGTTAATTCCACAGGTAGAGAAAAAGACCACTACTATAATTTGGAACCAACCTTGAAAAAATCTTTAATTAAATGAATGAAATACTTGTTGGCCAGTATGAAGAACTCTTGCTAGGTCCCTTCTGCTGTTCCCAGATAGCAGTCCTGTGTCACATTCTGTGGTTCCCATAAAATGCTGATGGTTGTAATTTGAAGGGAATCATATAAGCAGAACCCATAAGACTACATACTTAGTACCAGGTCCAATCAGGAGCAAAAATATACCCTGAGATAATTCTTGCCTGTGTACTTCCTACCTACATCCAAATCAGGGGCAAGCATACATCAGGATGTATTCCCTGCCTATAAATATCTGCCTACATGTGATCAAATATATGTGATTTAGTTGGAGCATATGTGGAGCAGACAGATTAACCAAGGTTGCTTAGGAAGTTGACACACATGGTATGTTTTCTCACATGAACATCCCCTAGCAATCCAAGAAGTTATCTGTCCTTGAGTAAGTGGGAATCACAGGATTACTGTCTTTTTCTTTCATACTTCGGTTAGACACTATAATTAAAAACTTAAACATAACTTTAGCTACTACAATGTTTCTATCTTCTTATATTTTCTTCAATTTTGTTATTCAACAACTTGAAGTTTTCACCACACAAATCTTTCACTTGCTTGGTTAATATCCAATGATATATATTACTTGAGCTATTGTGAAAGGTGTTGTTTCCCAGATCTCTACTTCAGTCCCTGTGTTATTTGTTTATAGGTAGGCTACTGATTTTTGTGAGTTAATTTTGAATTTAGCTACTTTGCTGAAAGTTTTTACAGCTGTATAACTTCTCCAGTTGAATTTTTAGGGGCACTTATGAATATTATCATGTTGTCTGTAAATAATGTACTTTGATTACTTCCTTTCCTCTTGATATCTCCTTGTATCCTCTTGAAACCTTTGGTTTTCTTACTTTTCTAGTACTATATTGAGCAAATATAGAGAGGGTGGACAATCTTGTCTCATCCCTAATGTTGGTGAAGTTGCATTGAGTCTCTCTCCATTTAATTTTATGTTGTCTATAGGCTTGCTGTAATTTGCATTTATCATATTTAGGTATGTCTCTCATATCCCTAATCTCTACAGGACTTTTATTATGAAGGGATGATGGAGTTTGTCAAAAACCTTTTCTATAGCTACTGAAATAATCTTGTGATTTTTTTCTTTCACTTTGTTTACATGGTAGAAATAGAAAATGAATTGACTTTTTCTTTGTCTTTCTTTTCCCTGGCATATCCTGGAATTATTTTTATATAATGTTCTTGTAGAAATAATATTCCTCTTTTAATTGTTCTCATTACTTACCAAAACAAACCAAAAATATTATTACAGAATAAATTTTATTGCCTTTAAGGGGTTTCATGTGCGTGCACATGCATACATATGAGGAAATACATGTTAGTAACCTTTGCATTCCATAGACAAAATGATTAAGACAAACAGCTATAGGGAAGAAATGTTTACATAGGATCATTGCTTTACAGGTTTCACTTCATGTTTCCTTGGATCTGTTGCTTTGGGCATATAGTAGAACAGTACATTATATTGAAAGCATTTATAAAGAGGAATTAGAGGTTATTTATTCTTGGAGTGTGAAGAGAGAGAGAGAAGTAGAGAGAGAGGAGAGAGAGCAAGAGAATTAAATATTTTCTTCAAGGGTACATATTTATGAATTAACTTTCTTCTAAAAGCTCTTCCACTTCTATTAGTTTCACAGGATGATGACCTTTTCTAGAGGACAGTCCTTATACAAACTATCACAGAGACCAATATCACAATTCTGTCTTAGTCTCACTAGAATCTTCTGTCAGTTACCTTGTAATAACAGCAGAAAACAGTATTTCATTGTTTCTAACCATGGCATTGTTTTAAAACTGAAAAGAGAGAAGGTTTTATAATGCATTTTGCTTGTGACCATCTTAAGTTAGACCCTAATCTGATTTGCTCTGAGGTACAATTTTGTTTGCTATGGTTACACCTAAATGATAGTAAACAAGTTAGTATTATTACTATTCTTGTTAGAAGAATATCCATCTGGTTAATATTTGATATAAAACCATATTGAGAAATATTAAAAAAAACCTATGTTAGAGTTTCATGTAGACAGTTTGTCAATATAGGAGAATGCATATTTATAGACTGACCAGAAATCAGATCGCTATGACTAATAATAATATTGCCATTGTGAAGTCTGGTAATAATTGTAGCATGAGCAACTGTGTTGTTGAATGGCAGAGGTATAAGAAATGACAGTCATGTGAGCGTCTCAATTTTTACCTATTAAATATTGAAATTAAGATTGAGAATTGCCTGATGCTAAGCTTCAAGACATCCCTATTTACAGGACTTCAATAAGAACTCAAGTTTGAGAAATAATTGGGTTCAAATCAAAAGATGTTCATAGGTGCCTTGAATATAAATACAGGCACTTACTGAGAATACATAGATTTTTGGAACAAAAATGAATGATAGTATAAATATGCCATTCTCTGAATGAGCAGAGGATTAAACAGATATCTCAGGAAGCAGCTATGTAAAAATAGAATTGGCACGGATTTTTGGATGAAGAGTAAAGAAAGAGTTAAACCGCATTAATGGCTGATGTTGACCAGGTCAGACACTGGAGGCAGAAACACTCTACAAGGCCACCAAAGTAATGATTAATAATCACTAGAAGGAAACTTCAGAAGTAAAAAAGGAAGGCCAGCAGGTAATATGAACCAAGCCACAGTGGTGTTGGGATTGAAAGGTGGAGAGGCAGAGGCAACACTAAATATGAACAAAGGCAACAGGTGTTCTTACATATTTATATTTCATGCTTTATTCCTCTAGCTAAAATTTAATTAAAATAAATATGTCTTCACATTGTCTTTTTACTATTTCAGCTTATAATCCTCATGCCCTAAGAAGCTGATACATAAAATTAATAGTAAAGAATAATATTTCTGACTTCTACTTAATGTTAACTGTGAAAAAAAGATTGAATATTTGCATTTATTTTCTATCATCTGATACAACTTTCTTCCTCCACAACTTCCTCATGGCATTTTTCACCTCTGCATTCCTCAGTGTGTAAATCAGAGGGTTTAGCAAAGGTGTCCCAATTGAATAAAATATAGCTATCATCTTGTCCATAGGAAATGTTGTTGCAGGACGTGTGTATATAAATATACAAGGTCCAAAGAACAAGATGACTACGATGATGTGGGAGACACATGTTGAGAGGGCTTTTCTCCTCCCCTCAGCACTGTGGTTTCTTAGTGAACGCAGGATGATGACATATGAGACCATCAGCATGAGGAAACTCACTGTACAAATGGCCCCACTGTTTGACACCAGAAGCAGGTTGATCATATATGTGTCTGAACAGGCAAGTTTCAACAGTGGCTGCAAGTCACAGAAATAGTGATCAATCTCATTGGGACCACAGAAGGGCAAACTCAAGGCCAGAAATATCTGGACTAAAGAATGCACACAGGATCCCACCCATGCTATGGCTACTAGCACTCCACAGACACGACGATTCATGATGGTCATATAGTGCAGGGGCTTACAGATGGCTACATAGCGGTCAACAGCCATGAGAATGAGGATGAAGATCTCCAGGCAGCCAAAGAAATGGAATGTGAAAACTTGTAATATACACTCACTGAAAGATATAGAAGCCTTTTTCATTAGGGAATCCAAAATCGTTCTAGGGGCTATGGTTGTAGAGAAGCAGGTGTCAGACAAGGATAAGTAGAACAGGAAGAAGTACATGGGACTCTCAAGTGCCTGGCTTGTCTTGATGGTAACAATAATCAGCAAGTTACCCAGTAATGTTCCCATGTAAAAAAGCAAAAAAAACAACAAATAAGATTTTCTTCCTACTGGGGTCCTGTGTCAAACCAAGAAGAATGAACTCTGTCACATTGTTACTCGACCACATTGCTTCATTAGTGGTTAGAAGTGGTAATTACAAAATATATTAACTGAAAAAAAAGATCACAAAGACATTTATTTTGAGGGTGGTATGTGATCCTATGGAGCATTCTGTCTGTTGGTTCTTTAATGGGTGATATAACACTTGTTCCTTAATTTTAGTGGCATCCATTTGCATTGCTCTCTATGAGTCGCAAATATGGTTATGAGTGGAATAGTTTCCCATAGCAGTCTTCAAACACAAACTACTGTTATCACAATCAAGGTTAATTTTGCCACTCAATGAATATAAAGTTATGTGATCAGCTAGATTTTAACACTTTATTTTTCATGTTCAATTAACATTAAAGTACATAAGCAGCTCAATAGTTAGCATATATTTATTGCCTTGGAATTTCATGAAATAAAAAGGAAGTTGCCTATCACTATCACCCCATAAAGAATGCCATGAATTTTAAAAGATATCATTATACATATCTTAGAAAATATGAGTAAACATGTAATATTTGTTTGTACTTCTTCCAGATATTCCAGCCAAACACGAGAAAATAAATATTTACAACTTCCAAATAATTTTAACAATGTATATTTGTATTTATTATTTAATATATTTAATTGACCAGAATAAATGCTTTTTTGGTAATTAGAAATATCATTAATATTAACACTTTTAGTTCCTGTTTATTATATTTAGACAAAACAGAGTATTTAGAGTCTCGTATTATATTAGCTATATTGTTATTAGATATGTTAGATATATTATAAAATATAAATTGGGATTATCATTGTTCAATTGCTAGCAAGTTTATGACAAAAGTTTTATTTCACATAGGAATAAAAGGTAGATGTAATCCCAGTAGTTTTTAATATTCATATATCTGTAAAATCCATGTTCTTGAAATAGAGCAGTAATATAGAAGATAAAAGAAGATGTCATTTTTCAGAAAAGGAAAAGTAAATAGTAACTGGCTCTTCGTTCAGTTTATTTCTGCTTCCAAAAGTCAATAGTAACCCCATTTTTAAATACTTATTTCAACCAAATATAACATGGAATATTATATTATCATGTTGTTCAGTTTTAAGAACTGAAATTTTCACTAATTCCTTCTTGTCAAAATGATTTTGGAAGACACATATAGCAAAGGAATACCTAAAATGAAGTGGATCTATTTATATGCTACGTGGAAGACTGTATATTCCACTGTGCTCCCTGAAATCCCATCTATGTGATCACTGCATCATGATGAATGTTGTTAGTCAAAACAAGGAATAAGACAGAATTATTCTTATAAGCATTTGTTTTCTCATAAGTGTTTATTTTTTTGTATTGTCAAATTTTCTTTTCCATCATGGATTAGAGATATCTGCTTTTCTTTCTACAAATCAAAAATACTAATAGGGAGATGTAAGACAAAATTCTTCACTGTAGATTTTATGATCTTTTGCCAAGATCCTATGTTATAGGAGAACAGAGTTACTCTACTAATTATTAAGATGAGACTATTATTTCCTTACACATTGCAGTAGAATCCATTAACTATGATTGTACATGAAATCACCATCTACTTTGTGGACATGGTGATGGAAAAAATGCATTCACCTCAAATCATTTTTGTCGCTCCTTTGAGAATATAGTGTTTTTTGTGCTCACTATCAATCCCATTCATTTATTCATTTCTATAATAAAGTTATTAACCTAACACATGGACATAGACTTTCTTTGATAAATAATCCTAATTGCTTAGTATTATGAATGTTATCAAAGTTATAATTTTTTTTATTTTTTGGTGATGATGTTTGTTTTGGTTTGGTTTTTGGTTTATAAACACAAGGTTTCTCTATGTAATCCTGGCATTCACTCAGTAGAACCTGCTGGCCACAAACTCAGAAATATGCCTGCCTCTGCCTCCTTATAAGTGTGGGATTAAAGGTATATCCCACCACAGTCTGGCTTAAAGTTACAGTTCTCGATCAAACATTATATCAATATTTTCAACAAAAATCATCCTTCTCCCTGAAACCTCTTCAATTAATTGCTACTATGACTATCTTAACATTTTGAGACTTGGTTTTTAAAGATATCTCAAAAGAAGCTTTCAATGAGTGTTACAGGTTGTGAAAGACTTTTCCTCATAGAATTTCTTGTACCAATTTTGGTACTTGATTCATTGCAATTATCTTAATCATTCTTTAATTTTCTTCCTGGAATAAATAGGTTGGAAATCTATGCTCCCAGGATATCATGCTTCACTGTAGCAAACTCATCCTCTTCTATATATAGCTACGTAGCAATTTAAATTGAGCCTTGTCTCTTACTATTTAAAAATTAATCTTGTGGCTGAAGAGATAGTCCTATGGGCAAAGAGTATTACTGAGTATGAGGAACTGTATTCAAATCACTAACACATAAAATGCTAGGCATGGTAGAACCTACTTGGAACCCAAGAGCAGGTCAATAGAGACAGGTAGAACATAGGGTTTCACAGCCTAGCAATTCCAGCCGAACTGTTTGGAAACATTTGCAGAAGACATCCTGACATCAAATTTTTTGCCTTCACACATGGGCAAACACATTAGCACAGACATGCGCATGCGCGTGCACACAAACACACACACACACACACACACCTTAAATTTAGTGCTAATCTGATTGCTTTAGTGCTTTTCTGACTTTAAGTCATGAATTTGCTAGAAATTTCCATGTACTGTGTATGAAAGGGAAGAAAATATGACCCTAATTTATAAAAATCGCTCTTAGACCTAAATAACTGATGAATAACAGCATGACCTATAACTCCAGTTGTTGTGCTTTAACCAGCACCACATTGATAATACCTGGACTTTGCAATCCACAAAATGAGCATTTTCAGTATTTGTCGATAATGTTTTATACGGATACATGCATCCTTTGGGGAATCAAGGATAGCTTTGACATTTTATAGCCTCCTTATACAAAACTATTCTTCTGTAGATGTCTGAACATGTTAACCCTTCATTCATTTTCCCACTGAAATTGGTAGACTTTTTAACATGTTTGGAAAGAAATCAGGTATGAAAATGTTTACACTGAACTGAACAGAGAATAGTTCTTGAGAAAATCTAGGATGGCTCTAAGAGATCAACTCAACAGACAATGAGTTGGTATTGAAATGCCTAGAAAAGAGCTGAATGGAAAGCACCCCAGAGATGTGGGGAGCAGAAAAGTGGACTAGAATGTGTGGTGGCTCCTTCAACAGCTCTATGCTGTGCTGCAGAGCCCCATGAGAAGTACTACTACTGCTCTGCATATTAAAGAATCATTCTTTATAACTCAGCTAGACTGCATGTCATCTTCTAGTGAAGCCCCACACTCTCCTTATTTGCATGAAGACATGCCCATCCTCACTGAAAGGAAAAATTGCTTTTCTTATTTATAGAAACACATTATTTCTCTGGAAATTTTAATCCTGTCCAAAGCCCAAGTAGAGAATGATAACACTTACTCCTGGTGAAATGATATTGGAAAGCAGCTAGTCTAAGGACCAGAACTTGTATAACATAGAGCTCTTACCTAGTTATTGCGCACCAGGTTCCTTAAATAGCATGAAATTGATATGTGATTATTCTTCTATTAAAATATTACTAAACAGAGGATATTGTGTATGGGCAAAAGTAAAACATAAGAGTATTTTCAGTCAAAAGAGTTTCACTAGGGACAAATACTGAAGAAAAAGGAAGATTTTTATCCCAAAATATTTTCAGGATTGCTGATGCATTTTTCACCTACTAATTCACATTTATAAGCCATTAAATTATGTTACTCTTAAATGGATTATATACTGCAGATATTATGTTTAAAATCCTTTTTTATACTTATTCTGAACACCCTCTGAAATACAGTTGTTTACTTTCCACACTAAATATCAGATGTGAATTGCAAATTACAGTCTCATGGCATTATTGAAGAACCATTGGAAAAGTACAGTATTCTGCTCAAGATTGTCAGTGAGAGATGAAAAACCTGTCATCCTTCAGAAGAATTGGAAAGGTCATAGTTTATGTTCACCTTCCCCTAACTATTGATAACACACACAATCTCCGGTATCAGTATCAATAGCCTTTAGTGAAACCACGTCATATTCCATTACCTCGCAAGTAAAATATTTGAGGATTATTCTATAATCTCTCATATCGATAAATTATGGTCAAGTTTAATTTATGCAATACAGTCTTATCTTCCCACCATGATAGATGTTCATATGTGTGGTGCTTATATAAAGCTTTCATCAATATCAAAGAATGATTTGCATCCAATTATTTGTATTTCACTTGATTTATTTTATTTATAATCATAAGTGTTTAAATGTGTTGGATTATTTGGCGTTTTTTTTTCTTTCTTTCTATACCTTGTTCATAGAATGTCAGAATGATGCAGATTTAAGATTGGAAATGTAGCCAGATTGTGGTGGCACATACCTTTAATCTTGGGAAGTTTGAGGTCAGCCTGGTTTACAAGAGAGAAACCCTGTCTTGAAAAACGAAAAACAAAAAAAAAAAAAACCTGGAAAAAATTGAAATACACTGAATTAGCCTGTGAAATAACAATCATAGCTGAAAAAAAGCAAAATTATATCACTTACTAACTGGAAGGCTCACAAGTTAACATCATTGTCTGTTCATCCCCTTTTGAAGGTAGCTTTTCCATAGAGTATAGGGAAAAACAAATAAGGTTTTGCATCCCAGAGGGAATTTTGAGTACACACTGATTTAAAATATCAATATTCTAAAATGAATTAGTCCCTAAAGTTATCATTATTTTGTAGATGAGACACCTCAATGACATCATAAGTTCAACTTTTAGCACTACTTAGCCCACAAGAATATAAAATTAACCCTCATCTCACCAGAGAACCAGAAAGAAACCACAGTGTGTGGGTTAGGGCCTGCATACACAACAAAGAACAAAGAAATACTAGTGGATCATATAAAGGGTGGTAGAAAATAGGAAAAAGTAATTCTATTAGTGAAAGAAGAAATGGGTAGTGAAAGAATATTTCTTCTCCCACAAGTGCCTTAAGCTACAACTCAGGTAGTAGGTAAGACTTTGATCTCCTATAACATAGTATGTTATTTCTTCTCTTATTATTTATTTATTGCTTATTTAATTTTTATACAATATATTTTTGACCATGTTTTCCTCCTTAAACTCTGTCCAGATCCTCCCCAACTCCCTGCCCAGACAATTTCATGTCCCCCTTCTCCTAATAATAAAAATAAAAAATAAAACAAAAAATAATAATATAAAAATTGTCAAAAAATGAAAAGCCCCCAAAATATAGAGTTCTTTGTGTGTTGCTAACTACTCCTGAGAATGGGATCTGCCCTAAAGAGTGGTTGATATATACAGTGACACTCCATTAGAGTAAATTGATTTTTCCTTTGCCAGTAGGTTTCAATTACATATAGATTCTTGGTTAGGAGTAGGAACCAGTGGCCGGTCACTCTTCTCAGTACTGAGACACTATCTGGTTTGAACCTGTGCAGGTACTATACGCTCATCATACAGTCTTTGTGAGTTCATATGTGGATCAGATCTGTGGTTTCTGGATGACATTGTTTCTTTGGATTCATCAACCACCTCTGGCACTTATAGTTTTTCCACCTCCTCTTCCTTACAGATCTCTGACCTTTGAGGAAAATATTCAATGAAGACATTCCATTAAGGACTGAGTTCACAAAATTTGTCACTCACTAAATTTTTTCCAGTCATCGGTTTCTGTGTTAATTTTCATTTGCTGCAAAACATAGATCTACAGCAAAACATAGCTTTTTTACATAGAGGATTAAGCATGGAACTATTTATGAGTACCATAATATGTCATTAGAAGACATTTTATTGCTATGATCCTTTAGCAGAATAACTGTAGTGGATTTAACCCATGGTCCATTACTAATATAGCCTCTAGCCTCAGGTACTGTTTCACATTACCAGTGTCAAGTATGGGTTTCATTTCATGGAGTGGGATGCATATAATTATAATATATTATAATATATAATATTATATAAAATAATGTAATATAATATATATGTTTTACAATAACATGTGTGCCACTACTGTATATCTTGCTTTCAAATATAAATCCATAAAAACAGGTGATAAAATGAAACTAGAAACTGTTATTTAGTTAACAGACACATCATTCAATGAACTCTAAATTTATGATGGAACTTATTCTCAAGTCTAACATGCACAATAAGTAAGCATCTAATTTGTGACTTTTCAATTTAATTTCACTTGTTTCAATAACTCAACCAGTCAAAAAAATTAGGGACCAAACTTATTTTAAAATGTTGTTTTTGAAATATTCTCTGAATATTTTACATAACTACTCAAAGTACAGTTTTAATTTACATAATTGTTTCATAATATAAGAATTAAAAATATTCTAAATACAAGAAACTAAAGTCCATAGGCAATGAGCAATTACTCTAATGACATGTTTATGAAGTTTAACATTGTGATATCCAGTATTTAATAGTGCTCTGCAGTTTTAGCTTTTCATTTGTTTCCTTAGTCCAACTAAAATGAAAACTAGAGAATTAAGATGTAACAGTGATTAAAAAAAGGTATTTCCAGTGGGTAAGAAATAGTATCTCAGGTTAGATAATCATAAGGCAATGAAACCCTGAGACCGAGGCCATTACGTTACACATGAATGAAAATACTCAGTAAACAGATAAATATGTTTAAAATTTAACTTTCCTGCTGCTGGTGAGATGTCTTAGCAAGCAAAAAAGCTTGCCACCAAGTATGACAATGTCATTTTGAATCCTTGAGTCCACAGAAAGAAAGAATTGTCTCCTGAAAATTCAGTCTCCTATTACACGCCAATGTGATTTTTTGTGACACACTCTTTTCCCTCTGTCTGTCTGTCTCTCTCTCTCTCTCACTCTCTCTCTCTCTGTCTGTCTCTTTCCTTCCCTCTCCCTCTCTCTCTCACATAAACACTTATAAATAAGTGTAAAATGTCTAAATGTTAAATTTCCAGTCAATGTTGAATAACAGCATTTGGAGATTGCTTTATATATTTTAAATATATATATATATATATATTTTTTAATTCACAAGACTGGGTGAAGTCACTCAAAGAGAACAGCTGTGGAAGGAATGAGCCAAGAGGAATCTCTAGACTTCACCAACATTTAAAGGAATTCCCAAAGGAAAATGAGAGCTGTGTTAAAGAATCATGATAAAATCATACTGGGTTAATGTAAATGTTGGATTGACCTCATGATAGAGTATGGTTGTGGTGAGCCCTTCAGACCTCTGGGCCTAGACCCTGCTGTGAGCCTCTGGCTATCGGGAGATCTTCTGAGCTAAACTGAGTCATGAATAATTAATGACTTCCCAAGAGCTGCTTGTTTACAGGGAAGCCAAAGCCCCCTGAAAGGATACTTCTTCTGGAGAAGCTATTGTCCTAAGCATACCACCTCAGCAGGGAAGATGTTTGGTTCTGATACCTATCTGGGCTTTAGGATGTTTTTACCTATGCATTGTCTTATCCTGTAATTAACACCTTGGTTCCAACACCCTGTAGCTGCACGTAGCCCCCCAATGAGAGGGGTATAAGATTAGAGGGAAAAATAAAGTTTCGGCTCCATTCCATCTGAGCACATGATGCTGTGTGTGTCTGGTCTACTTCTTTTCCTTCGTGTCTCTTTTCCTCTCTCCTCATAAAGCCCTTCAGTCCCACTCTCCATCCAGGTACTGTCTGACTTGCCAGGCCGGCCCTGGCATATGGTCTTCCCTGAGATGAGGTCTGGATAAGGGTATCCATAAGGAAAATGTATCTAGTTCAATACTTGAGGGCATTTGTAGTTTTCCTACACTGTATTTAAACATTTTTGTAGATATGTCCAGACTGCTTAAGGATGGTGATATATGATTTGATAGAACTGTTTCAATGGATTCTAATTGTTAACACATAACATTTTCATTTCAGAATAAACAATTGAAATTTTTAGGATGGTTTTCACTGTTTAACTTATTAAATTTTAATTATTTCAAACAATTCTTCCATTATCCCATCAGTAATCATTTTAATACTATGAACAGCATAATCAAAGCATTTTAAAACATATCCCTTAAGAATGCAATACATAGAGTGCAATACATGGCAATACTCAGCTACCTAAAATTCTTTCAGTTGCAGAGCCTTACTATTATTTATAAAAATATTAAAATTTTAAATTTGATTACATGGACATTTATTTGAAATATTTTATTGTCCTAAAAATGTACTTTAATTGCAAATGATTTTCCAAGGCTACCAGAAATATGAAAGAGAAACTTTTAAAGCACTGTATGGAGAACATCATAGCTCATTCTTTCCTGGAAATATACCTGGAATATAAAATAGATGGACTCCCTAACCATATCTTTAGTAGACTTGATATACACTAAAGTCTTCATAGAAAAACTTTTATGTGTAAGAGAATGCATAAAATATAGAATTAGGAACTCCCAAATAAAAATTTATATTTAGTGTATATAATAATTTAAAAACCACTAATTTGCAAATACAAGAGATGAGTAGGTATATGCTAGTTTTTTTCTCAGTGGTGTTATGTAAACAGCTCGTGAATTTACATTCTTCACATCAATCCTATGCACAGAAATCTTATTATATGAGCTTCTGTTTCTGGCATATGCATCAGGAAAGGGAGAGAGCATCCCCAGAGATGCATGACACACTGTGGTCAGTATCTCCTTCCAACATGGTCCCTTGGTCTCCAAGGCTGATGCAATACTTTAATTGTTTGCAATGGTTGCTGCCAAAATCATTTCTACACTAACAGGCACTGTTGTTTATCAACTCCCCAATGAAAGCTTCAAGCAGTCAATGCTTTTTGGTTAGAAGCTTCAGAGTTGGGCTACTGAAAATGACTCCTGCAAATAGGGCCTAATTCCCTGAACATAAACAAAGATTCTCTGAACTCATTACTTTGGTAGCCTTGTAAAATGTTTCTGCTTCCAGTGTCCTACCTGGTCAAGATCAGCCATTTATGTGGTTTCTTTCTTTCTTTCTCTTCATCCAAAAATCCATGCCACCCCTATGTTTACAATAGCTGCTTCCTGAGATATCTATTTACATCTCCGCTCATTCAGAGCATGGCATATCTATACTATCATTCATGCCATTCTTAAGATTTTGTTCCAAAAATCTATGTTTTCTTAGTAAGTGTTTCTATATTTATTCAAGGCACCTATGAACATCTTGTAATTTGCACCCAATTATTTCTCAAACTTAAATTCTGATTGAAGTCCTTTAAATAAGGATGTCTTGAAGCGTAGCATCAGGAAATTCTCAATCTTGATTTCAATGTTTGAAAAATTAAAATTGAAATGCTCACATGACTGTCATTTATAATATCTCTGTCCTTCAACAACACAGTTGCAGATGCTTCAGTATTTATCAGACTTCACAATGGCACTATTATTACTAGTCATAGAGATTTGATTTCTTGTCAGTCTATAAATATGCATTTTCCTATATTGATGAAACTCTAACATAGTTTTTTTTTTTAAAATATTTCTCAATATGGTTTTATATCAAATATTAACCAGATGGATATTCTTCTAATAAGAATGGTAATATTAGAAACTTGTTTTCTATCATTTAAGTGTCACCAGAAAAAACAAAACAGTACCTCACAGCAAATCAGATTAGTTTCAAACTTAAGATGGTCACAAGCAAAATGAATTAAAAAACCTTTCCTCTTTTCAGTTTTAAAACAATGCCATGGTTAGAAACAACGAATACTGTTTTCTGGGGCTATTACAAGGTAATTGATTGAAGATTCTAGTGAGACTAGGACAGTATTATGATACTGGTCTGTGTGATAGTTTGAATAAGGATTGTCCTCTAGAAAACCTGTGTTAAAGGCTGGTCATCATCCTATGAAACTGATAGAAGTTGAAGAGCTTTTAGAAGAAAGTTAATTCATAAATATGTACCCTTGAAGAAAATATTTCATTCTCTCTCTCCCTCTCCCTCTCCCTCTCCCTCCTTCCCTCCCTGCCTACATCTCTATCTCTCTCTCTTTCTCTCCCTTCCCCCCCTCTTTCTTCAAGCTCTCTCTCTCTAATTCCTCTGCTTCACATATGCTCCAACTGAACCACATATGTTTGATCACATGTAGGCAGATATTCATAGGCAAGAAATACAACATGATGTGTACTTGCCTCTGATTTGAATGCAGGTAGGAAGTACACAGGAAAGAACTACCTCAGGGTATATTTTTGATCCTGATTGCTCTTAGAACTAAATGTGTAGTCTTATGGGATCTGCTTTTATACACCCCTGCAAATTGCAACTCATCACCATTTGATGGGAACCACAGAATGTGACTCAGCACTACTCTCTAGGAACAGCAGAAGGGACCTAGCAAGAGTCTATCATACTGGCCAATCAGTATTTCATTCATTTAATTAAAGCTTGCTTCAAGCTTAGTTCCAAATTGTGATAGTGGTCTTATTCTCTACCTGTGGGATTAACAACATCTTCCATGCTCATGGATCAGTAGGATTGACATACTAAAAATGCTCATCCTACCAAAATCCATCCACAGATTAAATGCAATCCTTATAAAACATCCAACTGAATTCTTCACAGACCTTGAAAGAATACTTGAAAAAATAATTCTCAACTTCCTGTGGAAAAACAAAAATTCCAAGATAGCTAAAACAATCCTGAATAATAAAAGTACTGCTGAAGGTCTCATAATTCTCAAGTAAAAATAAACAAAAAACAAATAGCATGGTATTGGATTAAAAACAGATATGTTCATCAATGGATTTGAATTGCAGATCCAAATAATTTGCACACACATGGGTTCCTGAATATTTATAATGAACACAGAAATACACACACACACACACACACACACAAAAAAAAAAAAAAAAAAAAAAAAAACCTAGGATGCCATCTTAAACACATGACTCTGGTCACTCTGCAAAATACAAGTTCAGGTAGATCAAAGACTTCAAAATAAAACTATATACAGAAATCTTGGTAGAAGAGCAAACAAGACATAGCCTTAAATGCATTAGTATAAGAGATGACTTCTGAACAAAATACAGAACACGCATTAAGATCAACAATAAAGAAATCAGACATTGTCAGACAGATGAGCTTCTGTTAGGTAAGGGATATTGTCAGTAAGGGTAAAGCAGCAGCCTACAGAATGGAGAAAAATTAGCAAATCAATATTTGACAGAGGGCCAAAGTCCAAAATATATAAATAACTCTAGAAACTCAGTATCAAAAAACAAATAATCTAATGTAAAAAGGAAATAAAGTTCTAAACAGAGAATTCCCAATAGCAAATCTCAAATGGTTCAGATGCATTTGCAATGTTCCACATCCTAAGCCATCAGAGAAGTACAAATTAAAACTATTCTGATGTTCCATCTTATATCTTTCAGAATGAATATGATCAATAATACAAGTGGAAGCTCATATTGGTGAGGGTGTGGAATAAGGAGAGCACTCATTCTTTGCTGATAGGAGAGCAAACTTGTACAGCCACTATGGAAATCAATATGGTGGTTGAAAATGGATCCATCTCAAGATCCAGCTATACCACTCTTGGCATATAAGGAAAGTACACTCCATGCTACCATAAGGACACTTGCTCAAACATGTTCATTGTTGCTTTATTCATAATACCAGAAACTGGAAACATCTTAGATGTCTCTCAACAGAAGAATGAATAAAGAAAGTATGGTACATTTATACATAGGGTATTACTTAGGTGTTAAAAATGTGATATGAAAGTTTCAGGCAAATTAATGGAACTAGAAGAAACTATTGCTAGTGAAGTAACCCAGACCTAGAAAGATAATATGGCATGTACTCACTTATATATGAATATTACTGTGAAGTAAATGATAACCAATCTTTTACAAAAGATGCTTAATATTTGTGTACTCATTTGAGGTTGACATTGGATGTCCTCAGCTTTTTGGCATCTGGGAACTGCCTCATAACAGATGGAATCCTGAGTAGCAGCCGGCAGGAATACACAGGAAACACATTTACATGGCAAGAGAAAGATGACATACAACCTTCACATGACATAGAAAGATTCAATAGTCACTGTCTTAGTTAGGGATTCCATTGCTGTGATGCATGAAGCACCATGACCGAAAGGCAAGTTGGGGAGGAAAGTGTTTATTTGGCTCACACTTCTATTTCATTGTTCATCATTGAAGGAATTAGTTAGGGATTCTGTTGCTGTGATGCATGAAGCACCATGACCGAAAGGCAAGTTGGGGAGGAAAGTGTTTATTTGGCTCACACTTCTATTTCATTGTTCATCATTGAAGGAAGTCAGGACAGGGACTGAAACAGAACAGGAACGTGGAGACAGTAGCTAATTCAGAGGCAATAGAATGGTTCTGCTTATTGGCTTACCTCTCAGGGCTTGCTCAGCCTACTACCTAATAAAATACAATACCACTATCCCTGGGATGGCACCCCCATAATAGACTAGACCCTCTACCATCAATCAGTAATTAAGAAAATGGCTCATAGTTACGTCTACAGCCTGACCTATGGATGAATTTTCTTTATTTCAGCCCCCTGTTTTTAAATGTGTTTAGCTTATGTCAATTTAACAAAAAGGATCCAGATCAGACAGGCTTGCCTATTTCCCAACAATCTACTCTATGTGCTATAGCTCATCCATATGAGCAAGATCATGAGTCCAACACTAGAATTTACATAAAGAAGCTAAGAATAAAGACACACTTATAACCACAGAGCTATGAAAACACAGCCAGGAAAATCCTTAGGACTCATTGGCCAGCCAGCCTAACCCAACTGGAAAGTTTCTAGTCAGTGACATATTCTGACTCAAGAAAACAAGAAGGATGACTCCTGAGATACAACACTCAATGTTGACCTCTTGTCTTCATGTATTCCAGCAAACAAGTGAATATGTACAAATGTAGATGCTTGTGTTAGTACACACACACACACATGCACACACACATAAACACACACACACACACACATACACACACCTCTTGGATTTCTTTCACTAATTTGACTTACTATTGTGTTTTACATTTTTCAGACCTTGCCTAGCATGCACAAGGCCCTGGGTTGCTTACTAGTACATTAAGAAAAAGGCAGAATCCTGAATGTTTGAATGTCAGCACTTTGTAGATGGGTGCATGTTATCAGAATCAATGGCATATTTAAATAAAACACACAAGGAGAACTTGAACTATTTAAGAGATACTCTCTTGAGTTCTCGCCATATATGTGTGTATATGTGTATGCAAATATATATGTATATATATATACATATATGCATATATGTTTGTACCGAGAACTAGGAACGACCCTGACTCAAAGATTTAAAAACTAAAGAATAGAAGAGAAAGAAAGAAAAGATTTGAAAAGGAAAAAGGAAGAAACGGTTCGGATCGTAACTCTACTGTTTTCACAACGTCCTAGGATTGATTCCGAACACAAAGTCACTTGAAAAAAACCAAAGGTTCTAAAAAGGCATGTGCATTTAGGCCAGCAATTCTCATGTTGAGGGGCTCAACCAATTTGCGTCTTGAAGGACTCTGTCCCAGGGTTCGATTAAGAACTGAAGCGTATCAGACATTTGCATTAAGTTTGAATGAAGTAGCTTTGCAAACAACAGTTACAAGTTAGAGACAGAATGATTTCAGTATAGGAGTTCTCAAAACAGGAGGAACTGTCTTAAAGTGTGGCAGTCATAGGAAGCTTGAGTACCACTGTGTAGAAATAAGTCAACCCTGAATAAATGATGCTCCACAGCAGATTATGATCAGCCTTTAGTGATTTTGGACAGTTGGTATATTGTGGATCTTGAATCAAATATTTTACGGTCAGTTTGGACTTGTAAACCGCCAGTTTGTCCATTTTTCTTTAGGACCCTTTTGCCATGAACAGACGTCAATGTTCTTTCCAACCCAATGCTGATCCACTCAGGATGTGGTGTCCATTTCTGACTTTGTCCTGTAACATTAGAAACGTCATACCTTGTTCCCTCTAGGGAATACACTCTTTCGTCTAAACCGACTGTGTATCCATGAGACACAGTCATGTGAATGGCTTCAAAAACATCCCCAGTCCCCTTGTGAAGCTAGGGTTCAGCCTCCTGACAAGCTTGAGAGAGATGTAGTGAGTATCAAGTGGGGCCCTTACGCCACCATGTGACTGCATAGTGACACTGCGGAGGCAGGCAACTTCCAGGGAGTTTCCTTCATGGTTTGCCTCTGAACACTTCTGCCCCATCCATGAGCAAATGCTCATGGCTGGGACAGAAGGGTTCAGAGAATTCATTCAAGCACCCTTCTGGACACGTGGTGAGCCACTTCTTGCTGCTCTGAGAAACTATTTCTTCTGACCATGTTCAATGGGCCCATCACCAGTGCATCTTGATTCTTCTACTGAGCCCCAGGGTCCTCTTTCTAAAATTCCATGAATAACTTCTTGTTGTTACCGTGGTTCTTTCTGCTTACAAGAACTTGTTGCTGATGCTCCTCGTTGCATTTTACCACAGGGCAAGAGCAAGGAGCTCTCCACCCTTACGGGTCCATGTCAGCTTTTGAAATTACAGGAGCTGGTCTCTGCAGGGGTCACCAATGTGGATGTTGGCACATCTGGAAAGGGAGCCACATAAGCAGCTAGCATCTAGATGCTGAGTACTGAATCCATGCCCCAGCAAGGTCACTCAGGCATCATAATTGCTTGGAGGGTTTCTTGTAGGAAAGCATTCTCAGATATGATGCCTGCATATCTCCATCTTCTGATACCAGCATTGTTTGTAAGAAGGTCTGCCAAGTTTGGGTACACAGTCTGTCACCGACACACAAGGCCGACAGAGGGAGAAGGGTGGAATGTTTGTGCCGAGAACTAGGAACGACCCTGACTCAAAGATTTAAAAACTAAAGAATAGAAAAGAAAGAAAGAAAAGAATTGAAAAGGAAAAAGGAAGAAACGGTTCGGATCGTAAATCTACGGTATTCCAAAGTTCCTGGGATTTATTCCGAACACAAAGTCACTTGAAAAAAAAAAAAGGTTCTAACAAGGCATGTGCATTTAGGCCAGCAATTCTCATGCTGTGGGGCTCAACCAATTTGTGTCTTGAAGGACTCTGTCCCAGGGTTCGATTAAGAACTGAAGCGTATCAGACATTTGAATTAAATTTCAATGAAGTAGTTTTCAAAATAACAGTTACAAGTTAGAGACAAAATGACTTGATTGTCGTGGTTCTCAAAACACGACTAACTGTCTTAAAGAGTGACAGTCATAGGAAGCTTGACTACCACTGTGTAGAAATAAGTCATTCCTGAATAAATGAAGCTCCACAGCAGATCATGATCAGCCCTTAGTGATTTTGGGCAGTTGGTATATTGTGGATCCTGAATCAAACGATTTACTGTCAGTTTGGACTTGTAAACCGCCATTTTGTCCAATTTTCTTTAGGACCCTTTTGCCATGAACAGACGTCAATGTTCTTTCCAACACAATGCACATCCCCTCAGGATGTTGTGTTCATTTCTGACTGTGTCCAGTAACATTAGAAATGCCATACCTTGTTCCCACCATGGAATACACTATTTTCGGC
Organism: Cricetomys ansorgei; assembly: GCA_026225945.1. Taxonomy (NCBI): domain Eukaryota; kingdom Metazoa; phylum Chordata; class Mammalia; order Rodentia; family Nesomyidae; genus Cricetomys; species Cricetomys ansorgei. Next base: position 314,154 of record JAMJFZ010002399.1, on the reverse strand, counting down.
TAAAACGACTGTGTTTCCATGAGACACAGTCATGTGAATGGCTTCAAAAACATCCCCAGTCCCCATGTGAAGCTAGGGTTCAGCCTCCTGAGAGGCTTGAGACAGATGTAGTGAGTATCAAGTGGGGCCCTTATGCCACCATGTGACTGCATAGTGCCATTGCGGAGACAGGCAACTTCCACGGAGTTTCCTTCATGGTTCGCCTCTGAACCCTTCTGCCCCAGCCAAGAGAAAATGCTCATGGATGGGGCAGAAGCGTTCAGAGAACTGATTCAAGCACCCTTCTGGACACGTGGTGAGCCACTTCTCGCTGCGCTGAGAACCTCCTTTCTTCTGACCATGTTCAATGGGACACTCACCAGTGCATCTTGATCCTCCTACTGAGCCCCATGGTCCTCTTTCTTAAATTCCATGAACAACTTCTTGTTGTTACCCTGGTTCTTTCTGCTTACAAGAACTTGTGGCTGATGCTCCTAGTTGCATTTTACCACAGAGCAAAATCAAGGAGCTCTCCACCATCACGGGTCAATGTCAGCTTTTGATATTACAGGAGCTGGTCTCTGCAGGGGTCACCAATGTGGATGTTGGCACATCTGGAAAGGGAGCCACATAAGCAGCTAGCATCTAGATGCTGAGTACTGAATCCAGGCCCCTGCAAGGTCACTCAGGCATCATAAACGCTTGGAGGGTTTCTTGTAGAAAAGCATTCTCAGATATGATGCCTGCACATCTCCATCTTCTGATTCCAGCATTGTTTGTAAGCAGGTCGGCCATGCTTGGCGACACAGCCTGTCACCTAAACACGAGGGTGACTGAGGGAGAAGGTTGGAATGTTTGTGCGGAGAACTAGGAATGATCCTGACTCAAAAATTTAAAAACGAAAGAATAGAAAAGAAAGAAAGTAAAAAATGAAAAGGAAAATGGAAGAAACGTTTCGGATTGTACATCTACGTCATTCACAAAGTCCCGTGATTGATTCCGAACACAAAGTCACTTGAAAAAAAAAAAGGTTCTAACAAGGCATGTGCATTTAGGCCAGCAATTCTCATGCTGAGGGGCTCAACCATCCAGGGTTCCATTAAGAACTGCTGCGCATCAGACATTTGCATTAAGTTTGAATGAAGTAACTTTGCAAAACAACAGTTACAAGTTAGAGACAGAATGATTTCATTGTCGGGGTACTCAAAACACGAGGAACTGTCTTAAAGTGTGGCAGTCTTAGGAAGCTTGAGTACCACTGTGTAAAAATAAATCACACCTGAGTGAATGATGCTGCACAGCAGATCATGAGCAGCCCTTAGAGATTGTGGACAGTTGGTATATTGTGTTTCTTGAATCAAATATTTAACGGTCACTATGGACTTTTAATCGCCACTTTGTCCATTTTTCTTTACGACCCTTTTGCCATGAACAGACGTCAATGTTCTTTCCAAGCCAACGCTGATCCCCTCAGGATGTGGTGTTCATTTCTGACTTTGTCTTATAACATTAGGAATGCCATACCTTGTTCCCACCATGGAATACACTATTTCGGCTTAACCGACTGTGTATCCATGAGACACAGTCATGTGAATGGCTTCAAAAACATCCCCAGTCCCCGTGTGAAGCCAGGGTTCAGCCTCCAGGCAAGCTTGAGAGAGATGTAGTGAGTATCAAGTGGGGCCCTTGTGCCACCATGTGACTACATAGTGCCACTACAGAGGCAGGCAATTTCCAGGGAGTTTACTTCATGTTTCGCCTCTGAACCCTTCTGCCCCAGCCATGAGCAAATGCTCAGAGAATCAGAGAATTCATTCAAGCACCCTTCTGGACACTTGGTGAGCCACTTCTTGCTGCCCTGAGAACCTCCTTTCTTCTGACCATGCTCAATGGCACACTCACCAGTACATCATGATCCTCCTGCTGAGGCCCAGGGTCCTCTTTCTAAAATTCCATGAAGCCCTTCCTGCTGTTTCCCTGGTTCTTTCTGCTAACAATAACTTGTGGCTGATGCTCCACTTTGCCTTGTACCACAAGGCAAGATCAAGGAGCTCTCCACTACTGCGGGTCAATGTCAGCTTTTGAACTTATAGGAGCTGGTCCCTGCAGGGGTCACCAATGTGGATGTTGGCACATCTGGAAAGGGAACCACATACAGCTGCTATCTAGATGCTGAGAACTGAATCCAGACCCCTGCAAGGTCACTCAGGGATCCTAAACGCTAGGAGGTTTTCTTGTAGAAAAACATTCTCAGATACGATGCCTGCACATCTCCATCTTCTGATTCCAGCATTGTTTTTAAGAAGGTCTGCCATGCTTGGGGACAGAGCCTGTCACCGAATCACAAGGCTGAGTGAGGGAGAAGGGTGGAATGTTTGTGCCGAGAACTACGAATGACCCTGACTCAAAGATTTAAAAACTAAAGAATAGAAAAGAAAGAAAGCAAAGAATTGAAAAGGAAAAAGGAAGAAACGGTTCGGATCGTAAGTCTACGGTTTTCACAACATCCTGGGATTGATTCTGAACACAAAGTCACTCGAAAAAAACCAAAGATTCTAACAAGGCATGTGCATTTAGGCCAGCAATTCTCATGCTGTGGGGCTCAACCAATTTGTGTCTTGAAGGACTCTGTCCCAGGGTTCGATTAAGAACTGCTGCATATCAGACATTTGAATTAACTTTGAATGAAATAGCTTTGCAAAACAACAGTTACAAGTTAGAGACAGAATGATTTCAGTATAGGGGTTCTCAAAACACGAGGAACTGTCTTAAAGTGTGGCAGTCTTAGGAAGCTTGAAAAGCACTGTGTAAAACTAAGTCACACCTGAGAGAATGATGCTTCACAGCAGATCATGATCAGCCCTTAGTCATTGTGGACAGTTGGTATATTGTTGGTCTTGAATCAAGTATCTTACGGTCACTATGGACTTGTAAACCGCCATTTTGTCCATTTTTCTATAGGACTCCTTTGCCATGAACAGACGTCAATGTTCTTTCCAACCCAATGTTGATCCCCTCAGGCTGTGGTGTTCATTTCTGACTTTGTCCTGTAACATAGAAACGCCATACCTTGTTTCCACCATGGAATACACTATATCGGATAAACCGACTGTGTATCCATGAGTCACAGTCAAGTGAATGGATTCAAAAACATCCCCAGTCCCCATGTGAAGCTAGGGTTCAGCCTCCTTACAAGCTTCAGACAGATGTAGTGAGTATCAAGTGGGGCCCTTCTGCCACCATGTGACTGCATAGTGCCACTGAGGAGGCAGGCAACTTCCAGGGAGTTTCTTTCATGGTTCGCCTCTGAACTCTTCTGCCCCAGCCATGAGCAAATGCTCATGGCTGGGACAGAAGGGTTCAGAGAATTCATTCAAGCACCCTTCTGGACACGTGGTGAGCCACTTCTCGCTGCCCTGAGATCCTCCTTTCTTCTGACCATGTTCAATGGGACACTCACCAGTGCATCTTGATCCTCCTACTGAGCCCCATGGTCCTCTTTCTTAAATTCCATGAACAACTTCTTGTTGTTACCCTGGTTCTTTCTGCTTTCAAGAACTTGTGGCTGATGCTCCTAGTTGCATTTTACCACAGAGCAAAATCAAGGAGCTCTCCACCATTACGGGTCAATGTCAGCTTTTGATATTACAGGAGCTGGTCTCTGCAGGGGTCACCAATGTGGATGTTGGCACATCTGGAAAGTGAGCCACATAAGCAGCTAGCATCTAGATGCTGAGTACTGAATCCAGGCCCCTGCAAGGTCACTCAGGCATCATAAATGCTTGGAGGGTTTCTTGTAGAAAAGCATTCTCAGATATGATGCCTGCACATCTCCATCTTCTGATTCCAGCATTGTTTGTAAGCAGGTCGGCCATGCTTGGCAACACAGCCTGTCAACGAAACACGAGGGTGACTGAGGGAGAAGGTTGGAATGTTTGTGCGGAGAACTAGGAATGATCCTGACTCAAAAATTTACATACTAAAGAATAGAAAAGAAAGACAGAAAAAAATGAAAAGGAAAATGGAAGAAACGTTTCAGGTTGTACATCTACGTGATTCACAAAGTCCCGTGATTGATTCCGCACACAAAGTCACTTGAAAAAAAAAAGGTTCTAACAAGGCATGTGCATTTAGGCCAGCAATTCTCATGCTGAGGGGCTCAACCATCCAGGGTTCGATTAAGAGCTGCTGAGTATCAGATATTTGCATTAATTTTGAATGAAGTAACTTTGCAAAACAACAGTTACAAGTTAGAGACAGAATGATTTCATTGTCGGGGTACTCAAAACACGAGGAACTGTCTTAAAGTGTGGCAGTCTTAGGAAGCTTGAGTACCACTGTGTAAAAATAAATCACACCTGAGTGAATGATGCTGCACAGCAGATCATGAGCAGCCCTTAGAGATTGTGGACAGTTGGTATATTGTGTTTCTTGAATCAAATATTTAACGGTCACTATGGACTTTTAATCGCCACTTTGTCCATTTTTCTTTACGACCCTTTTGCCATGAACAGACGTCAATGTTCTTTCCAAGCCAACGCTGATCCCCTCAGGATGTGGTGTTCATTTCTGACTTTGTCTTATAACATTAGGAATGCCATACCTTGTTCCCACCATGGAATACACTATTTCGGCTTAACCGACTGTGTATCCATGAGACACAGTCATGTGAATGGCTTCAAAAACATCCCCAGTCCCCGTGTGAAGCCAGGGTTCAGCCTCCAGGCAAGCTTGAGAGAGATGTAGTGAGTATCAAGTGGGGCCCTTGTGCCACCATGTGACTACATAGTGCCACTACAGAGGCAGGCAATTTCCAGGGAGTTTACTTCATGTTTCGCCTCTGAACCCTTCTGCCCCAGCCATGAGCAAATGCTCAGAGAATCAGAGAATTCATTCAAGCACCCTTCTGGACACTTGGTGAGCCACTTCTTGCTGCCCTGAGAACCTCCTTTCTTCTGACCATGCTCAATGGCACACTCACCAGTACATCATGATCCTCCTGCTGAGCCCCAGGGTCCTCTTTCTAAAATTCCATGAAGCCCTTCCTGCTGTTTCCCTGGTTCTTTCTGCTAACAATAACTTGTGGCTGATGCTCCACTTTGCCTTGTACCACAAGGCAAGATCAAGGAGCTCTCCACTACTGCGGGTCAATGTCAGCTTTTGAACTTATAGGAGCTGGTCCCTGCAGGGGTCACCAATGTGGATGTTGGCACATCTGGAAAGGGAACCACATACAGCTGCTATCATCTAGATGCTGAGAACTGAATCCAGACCCCTGCAAGGTCACTCAGGGATCCTAAACGCTTGGAGGTTTTCTTGTAGATAAACATTCTCAGATACGATGCCTGCACATCTCCATCTTCTGATTCCAGCATTGTTTTTAAGAAGGTCTGCCATGCTTGGGGACAGAGCCTGTCACCGAATCACAAGGCTGAGTGAGGGAGAAGGGTGGAATGTTTGTGCCGAGAACTACGAATGACCCTGACTCAAAGATTTAAAAACTAAAGAATAGAAAAGAAAGAAAGAAAAGAATTGAAAAGGAAAAAGGAAGAAACGGTTCGGATCGTAAGTCTACGGTTTTCACAACGTCCTGGGATTGATTCCGAACACAAAGTCACTCGAAAAAAACCAAAGGTTCTAACAAGGCATGTGCAATTAGGCCAGCAATTCTCATGCTGTGGGGCTCAACCAATTTGTGTCTTGAAGGACTCTGTCCCAGGGTTCGATTGAGAACTGCTGCATATCAGACATTTGCATTAACTTTGAATGAAATAGCTTTGAAAAACAACAGTTACAAGTTAGAGACAGAATGATTTCAGTATAGGGGTTCTCAAAACACGAGGAACTGTCTTAAAGTGTGGTAGTCTTAGGAAGCTTGAAAAGCACTGTGTAAAACTAAGTCACACCTGAGTGAATGATGCTGCACAGCAGATCATGATCAGCCCTTAGTCATTGTGGACAGTTGGTATATTGTTGGTCTTGAATCAAATATCTTACGGTCACTATGGACTTGTAAACCGCCATTTTGTCCATTTTTCTATAGGACTCCTTTACCATGAACAGACATCAATGTTCTTTCCAACCCAATGTTGATCCCCTCAGGCTGTGGTGTTCATTTCTGACTTTGTCCTGTAACATTAGAAACGCCATACCTTGTTTCCACCATGGAATACACTATTTAGGCCAAACCGACTGTGTATCCATGAGACACAGTCATGTGAATGGCTTCAAAAGCATCCCCAGTCTCCATTTGAAGTTGCATTCAGCCTCCAGACCAGGTTGTGACAGATGTAGTGAGTATCAAGTGGGGCCCTTATGTCGTCATGTGGCTGCATACTGCCACTGTGGAGGCAGGCAACTTCCAGGGAGTTTCTTTCATGGTTCGCCTCTGAACTCTTCTGTCCCAGCCATGAGCAAATGCTCATGGCTGGGACAGAAGGGTTCAGAGAATTCATCAAGCATCCTTCTGGACACGTGGTGAGCCACTTCTCGCTGCACTGAGATCCTCCTTTCTTCTGACCATGTTCAATGGGACACTCACCAGTGCATCTTGATCCTCCTACTGAGCCCCATGGTCCTCTTTCCTAAATTCCATGAACAACTTCTTTTTGTTACCCTGGTTCTTTCTGCTTACAAGAACTTGTGGCTGATGCTCCTAGTTGCATTTTACCACAGAGCAAAATCAAGGAGCTCTCCACCATTACGGGTCAATGTCAGCTTTTGATATTACAAGAGCTGGTCTCTGCAGGGGTCACCAATGTGGATGTTGGCACATCTGGAAAGTGAGCCACATAAGCAGCTAGCATCTAGATGCTGAGTACTGAATCCAGGCCCCTGCAAGGTCACTCAGGCATCATAAATGCTTGGAGGGTTTCTTGTAGAAAAGCATTCTCAGATATGATGCCTGCACATCTCCATCTTCTGATTCCAGCATTGCTTGTAAGCAGGTCGGCCATGCTTGGCGACACAGCCTGTCACCGAAACACGAGAGTGACTGAGGGAGAAGGTTGGAATGTTTGTGCGGAGAACTAGGAATGATCCTGACTCAAAAATTTAAAAACGAAAGAATAGAAAAGAAAGAAAGTAAAAAATGAAAAGGAAAATGGAAGAAACGTTTCGGATTGTACATCTACGTGATTCACAAAGTCCCGTGATTGATTCCGAACACAAAGTCACTTGAAAAAAAAAAGGTTCTAACAAGGCATGTGCATTTAGGCCAGCAATTCTCATGCTGAGGGGCTCAACCATCCAGGGTTCCATTAAGAACTGCTGCGCATCAGACATTTGCATTAAGTTTGAATGAAGTAACTTTGCAAAACAACAGTTACAAGTTAGAGACAGAATGATTTCATTGTCGGGGTACTCAAAACACGAGGAACTGTCTTAAAGTGTGGCAGTCTTAGGAAGCTTGAGTACCACTGTGTAAAAATAAGTCACACCTGAGTCAATGATGCTGCACAGCAGATCATGAGCAGCCCTTAGAGATTGTGGACAGTTGGTATATTGTGTTTCTTGAATCAAATATTTAACGGTCACTATGGACTTTTAATCGCCACTTTGTCCATTTTTCTTTACGACCCTTTTGCCATGAACAGATGTCAATGTTCTTTCCAAGCCAACGCTGATCCCCTCAGGATGTGGTGTTCATTTCTGACTTTGTCTTATAACATTAGGAATGCCATACCTTGTTCCCACCATGCAATACACTATTTCGGCTTAACCGACTGTGTATCCATGAGACACAGTCATGTGAATGGCTTCAAAAACATCCCCAGTCCCCGTGTGAAGCCAGGGTTCAGCCTCCAGGCAAGCTTGAGAGAGATGTAGTGAGTATCAAGTGGGGCCCTTGTGCCACCATGTGACTACATAGTGCCACTACAGAGGCAGGCAATTTCCAGGGAGTTTACTTCATGTTTCGCCTCTGAACCCTTCTGCCCCAGCCATGAGCAAATGCTCAGAGAATCAGAGAATTCATTCAAGCACCCTTCTGGACACTTGGTGAGCCACTTCTTGCTGCCCTGAGAACCTCCTTTCTTCTGACCATGCTCAATGGCACACTCACCAGTACATCATGATCCTCCTGCTGAGCCCCAGGGTCCTCTTTCTAAAATTCCATGAAGCCCTTCCTGCTGTTTCCCTGGTTCTTTCTGCTAACAATAACTTGTGGCTGATGCTCCACTTTGCCTTGTACCACAAGGCAAGATCAAGGAGCTCTCCACTACTGCGGGTCAATGTCAGCTTTTGAACTTATAGGAGCTGGTCTCTGCAGGGGTCACCAATGTGGATGTTGGCACATCTGGAAAGGGAACCACATACAGCTGCTATCATCTAGATGCTGAGAACTGAATCCAGACCCCTGCAAGGTCACTCAGGCATCATAAACGCTTGGAGGGTTTCTTGTAGAAAAGCATTCTCAGATATGATGCCTGCACATCTCCATCTTCTGATTCCAGCATTGTTTTTAAGAAGGTCTGCCATGCTTGGGGACAGAGCCTGTCACCGAATCACAAGGGTGACTGAGGGAGAAGGGTGGAATGTTTGTGCCGAGAACTACGAATGACCCTGACTCAAAGATTTAAAAACTAAAGAATAGAAAAGAAAGAAAGAAAAGAATTGAAAAGGAAAAAGGAAGAAACGGTTCGGATCGTAAGTCTACGGTTTTCACAACATCCTGGGATTGATTCCGAACACAAAGTCACTCGAAAAAAACCAAAGGTTCTAACAAGGCATGTGCATTTAGGCCAGCAATTCTCATGCTGTGGGGCTCAACCAATTTGTGTCTTGAAGGACTCTGTCCCAGGGTTCGATTAAGAACTGCTGCATATCAGACATTTGAATTAACTTTGAATGAAATAGCTTTGCAAAACAACAGTTACAAGTTAGAGACAGAATGATTTCAGTATAGGGGTTTCTCAAAACACGAGGAACTGTCTTAAAGTGTGGCAGTCTTAGGAAGCTTGAAAAGCACTGTGTAAAACTAAGTCACACCTGAGAGAATGATGCTGCACAGCAGATCATGATCAGCCCTTAGTCATTGTGGACAGTTGGTACATTGTTGGTCTTGAATCAAATATCTTACGGTCACTATGGACTTGTAAACCGCCATTTTGTCCATTTTTCTATAGGACTCCTTTGCCATGAACAGACGTCAATGTTCTTTCCAACCCAATGTTGATCCCCTCAGGCTGTGGTGTTCATTTCTGACTTTGTCCTGTAACATTAGAAACGCCATACCTTGTTTCCACCATGGAATACACTATATCGGATAAACCGACTGTGTATCCATGAGTCACAGTCATGTGAATGGATTCAAAAACATCCCCAGTCCCCATGTGAAGCTAGGGTTCAGCCTCCTTACAAGCTTCAGACAGATGTAGTGAGTATCAAGTGGGGCCCTTCTGCCACCATGTGACTGCATAGTGCCACTGAGGAGGCAGGCAACTTCCAGGGAGTTTCTTTCATGGTTCGCCTCTGAACTCTTCTGCCCCAGCCATGAGCAAATGCTCATGGCTGGGGCAGAAGGGTTCAGAGAATTCATTCAAGCACCCTTCTGGACACGTGGTGAGCCACTTCTCGCTGCCCTGAGATCCTCCTTTCTTCTGACCATGTTCAATGGGACACTCACCAGTGCATCTTGATCCTCCTACTGAGCCCCATGGTCCTCTTTCTTAAATTCCATGAACAACTTCTTGTTGTTACCCTTGTTCTTTCTGCTTTCAAGAACTTGTAGCTGATGCTCCTAGTTGCATTTTACCACAGAGCAAAATCAAGGAGCTCTCCACCATTAAGGGTCAATGTCAGCTTTTGATATTACAGGAGCTGGTCTCTGCAGGGGTCACCAATGTGGATGTTGGCACATCTGGAAAGTGAGCCACATAAGCAGCTAGCATCTAGATGCTGAGTACTGAATCCAGGCCCCTGCAAGGTCACTCAGGCATCATAAATGCTTGGAGGGTTTCTTGTAGAAAAGCATTCTCAGATATGATGCCTGCACATCTCCATCTTCTGATTCCAGCATTGTTTGTAAGCAGGTCGGCCATGCTTGGCAACACAGCCTGTCAACGAAACACGAGGGTGACTGAGGGAGAAGGTTGAAATGTTTGTGCGGAGAACTAGGAATGATCCTGACTCAAAAATTTACATACTAAAGAATAGAAAAGAAAGACAGAAAAAAATGAAAAGGAAAATGGAAGAAACGTTTCAGGTTGTACATCTACGTGATTCACAAAGTCCCGTGATTGATTCCGCACACAAAGTCACTTGAAAAAAAAAAGGTTCTAACAAGGCATGTGCATTTAGGCCAGCAATTCTCATGCTGAGGGGCTCAACCATCCAGGGTTCGATTAAGAGCTGCTGAGTATCAGATATTTGCATTAATTTTGAATGAAGTAACTTTGCAAAACAACAGTTACAAGTTAGAGACAGAATGATTTCATTGTCGGGGTACTCAAAACACGAGGAACTGTCTTAAAGTGTGGCAGTCTTAGGAAGCTTGAGTACCACTGTGTAAAAATAAATCACACCTGAGTGAATGATGCTGCACAGCAGATCATGAGCAGCCCTTAGAGATTGTGGACAGTTGGTATATTGTGTTTCTTGAATCAAATATTTAACGGTCACTATGGACTTTTAATCGCCACTTTGTCCATTTTTCTTTACGACCCTTTTGCCATGAACAGATGTCAATGTTCTTTCCAAGCCAACGCTGATCCCCTCAGGATGTGGTGTTCATTTCTGACTTTGTCTTATAACATTAGGAATGCCATACCTTGTTCCCACCATGGAATACACTATTTCGGCTTAACCAACTGTGTATCCATGAGACACAGTCATGTGAATGGCTTCAAAAACATCCCCAGTCCCCGTGTGAAGCCAGGGTTCAGCCTCCAGGCAAGCTTGAGAGAGATGTAGTGAGTATCAAGTGGGGCCCTTGTGCCACCATGTGACTACATAGTGCCACTACAGAGGCAGGCAATTTCCAGGGAGTTTACTTCATGTTTCGCCTCTGAACCCTTCTGCCCCAGCCATGAGCAAATGCTCAGAGAATCAGAGAATTCATTCAAGCACCCTTCTGGACACTTGGTGAGCCACTTCTTGCTGCCCTGAGAACCTCCTTTCTTCTGACCATGCTCAATGGCACACTCACCAGTACATCATGATCCTCCTGCTGAGCCCCAGGGTCCTCTTTCTAAAATTCCATGAAGCCCTTCCTGCTGTTTCCCTGGTTCTTTCTGCTAACAATAACTTGTGGCTGATGCTCCACTTTGCCTTGTACCACAAGGCAAGATCAAGGAGCTCTCCACTACTGCGGGTCAATGTCAGCTTTTGAACTTATAGGAGCTGGTCCCTGCAGGGGTCACCAATGTGGATGTTGGCACATCTGGAAAGGGAACCACATACAGCTGCTATCATCTAGATGCTGAGAACTGAATCCAGACCCCTGCAAGGTCACTCAGGGATCCTAAACGCTTGGAGGTTTTCTTGTAGAAAAACATTCTCAGATACGATGCCTGCACATCTCCATCTTCTGATTCCAGCATTGTTTTTAAGAAGGTCTGCCATGCTTGGGGACAGAGCCTGTCACCGAATCACAAGGCTGAGTGAGGGAGAAGGGTGGAATGTTTGTGCCGAGAACTACGAATGACCCTGACTCAAAGATTTAAAAACTAAAGAATAGAAAAGAAAGAAAGCAAAGAATTGAAAAGGAAAAAGGAAGAAACGGTTCGGATCGTAAGTCTACGGTTTTCACAACATCCTGGGATTGATTCTGAACACAAAGTCACTCGAAAAAAACCAAAGATTCTAACAAGGCATGTGCATTTAGGCCAGCAATTCTCATGCTGTGGGGCTCAACCAATTTGTGTCTTGAAGGACTCTGTCCCAGGGTTCGATTAAGAACTGCTGCATATCAGACATTTGAATTAACTTTGAATGAAATAGCTTTGCAAAACAACAGTTACAAGTTAGAGACAGAATGATTTCAGTATAGGGGTTCTCAAAACACGAGGAACTGTCTTAAAGTGTGGCAGTCTTAGGAAGCTTGAAAAGCACTGTGTAAAACTAAGTCACACCTGAGAGAATGATGCTTCACAGCAGATCATGATCAGCCCTTAGTCATTGTGGACAGTTGGTATATTGTTGGTCTTGAATCAAGTATCTTACGGTCACTATGGACTTGTAAACCGCCATTTTGTCCATTTTTCTATAGGACTCCTTTGCCATGAACAGACGTCAATGTTCTTTCCAACCCAATGTTGATCCCCTCAGGCTGTGGTGTTCATTTCTGACTTTGTCCTGTAACATAGAAACGCCATACCTTGTTTCCACCATGGAATACACTATATCGGATAAACCGACTGTGTATCCATGAGTCACAGTCATGTGAATGGATTCAAAAACATCCCCAGTCCCCATGTGAAGCTAGGGTTCAGCCTCCTTACAAGCTTCAGACAGATGTAGTGAGTATCAAGTGGGGCCCTTCTGCCACCATGTGACTGCATAGTGCCACTGAGGAGGCAGGCAACTTCCAGGGAGTTTCTTTCATGGTTCGCCTCTGAACTCTTCTGCCCCAGCCATGAGCAAATGCTCATGGCTGGGACAGAAGGGTTCAGAGAATTCATTCAAGCACCCTTCTGGACACGTGGTGAGCCACTTCTCGCTGCCCTGAGATCCTCCTTTCTTCTGACCATGTTCAATGGGACACTCACCAGTGCATCTTGATCCTCCTACTGAGCCCCATGGTCCTCTTTCTTAAATTCCATGAACAACTTCTTGTTGTTACCCTGGTTCTTTCTGCTTTCAAGAACTTGTGGCTGATGCTCCTAGTTGCATTTTACCACAGAGCAAAATCAAGGAGCTCTCCACCATTACGGGTCAATGTCAGCTTTTGATATTACAGGAGCTGGTCTCTGCAGGGGTCACCAATGTGGATGTTGGCACATCTGGAAAGTGAGCCACATAAGCAGCTAGCATCTAGATGCTGAGTACTGAATCCAGGCCCCTGCAAGGTCACTCAGGCATCATAAATGCTTGGAGGGTTTCTTGTAGAAAAGCATTCTCAGATATGATGCCTGCACATCTCCATCTTCTGATTCCAGCATTGTTTGTAAGCAGGTCGGCCATGCTTGGCAACACAGCCTGTCAACGAAACACGAGGGTGACTGAGGGAGAAGGTTGGAATGTTTGTGCGGAGAACTAGGAATGATCCTGACTCAAAAATTTACATACTAAAGAATAGAAAAGAAAGACAGAAAAAAATGAAAAGGAAAATGGAAGAAACGTTTCAGGTTGTACATCTACGTGATTCACAAAGTCCCGTGATTGATTCCGCACACAAAGTCACTTGAAAAAAAAAAGGTTCTAACAAGGCATGTGCATTTAGGCCAGCAATTCTCATGCTGAGGGGCTCAACCATCCAGGGTTCGATTAAGAGCTGCTGAGTATCAGATATTTGCATTAATTTTGAATGAAGTAACTTTGCAAAACAACAGTTACAAGTTAGAGACAGAATGATTTCATTGTCGGGGTACTCAAAACACGAGGAACTGTCTTAAAGTGTGGCAGTCTTAGGAAGCTTGAGTACCACTGTGTAAAAATAAATCACACCTGAGTGAATGATGCTGCACAGCAGATCATGAGCAGCCCTTAGAGATTGTGGACAGTTGGTATATTGTGTTTCTTGAATCAAATATTTAACGGTCACTATGGACTTTTAATCGCCACTTTGTCCATTTTTCTTTACGACCCTTTTGCCATGAACAGACGTCAATGTTCTTTCCAAGCCAACGCTGATCCCCTCAGGATGTGGTGTTCATTTCTGACTTTGTCTTATAACATTAGGAATGCCATACCTTGTTCCCACCATGGAATACACTATTTCGGCTTAACCGACTGTGTATCCATGAGACACAGTCATGTGAATGGCTTCAAAAACATCCCCAGTCCCCGTGTGAAGCCAGGGTTCAGCCTCCAGGCAAGCTTGAGAGAGATGTAGTGAGTATCAAGTGGGGCCCTTGTGCCACCATGTGACTACATAGTGCCACTACAGAGGCAGGCAATTTCCAGGGAGTTTACTTCATGTTTCGCCTCTGAACCCTTCTGCCCCAGCCATGAGCAAATGCTCAGAGAATCAGAGAATTCATTCAAGCACCCTTCTGGACACTTGGTGAGCCACTTCTTGCTGCCCTGAGAACCTCCTTTCTTCTGACCATGCTCAATGGCACACTCACCAGTACATCATGATCCTCCTGCTGAGCCCCAGGGTCCTCTTTCTAAAATTCCATGAAGCCCTTCCTGCTGTTTCCCTGGTTCTTTCTGCTAACAATAACTTGTGGCTGATGCTCCACTTTGCCTTGTACCACAAGGCAAGATCAAGGAGCTCTCCACTACTGCGGGTCAATGTCAGCTTTTGAACTTATAGGAGCTGGTCCCTGCAGGGGTCACCAATGTGGATGTTGGCACATCTGGAAAGGGAACCACATACAGCTGCTATCATCTAGATGCTGAGAACTGAATCCAGACCCCTGCAAGGTCACTCAGGGATCCTAAACGCTTGGAGGTTTTCTTGTAGATAAACATTCTCAGATACGATGCCTGCACATCTCCATCTTCTGATTCCAGCATTGTTTTTAAGAAGGTCTGCCATGCTTGGGGACAGAGCCTGTCACCGAATCACAAGGCTGAGTGAGGGAGAAGGGTGGAATGTTTGTGCCGAGAACTACGAATGACCCTGACTCAAAGATTTAAAAACTAAAGAATAGAAAAGAAAGAAAGAAAAGAATTGAAAAGGAAAAAGGAAGAAACGGTTCGGATCGTAAGTCTACGGTTTTCACAACGTCCTGGGATTGATTCCGAACACAAAGTCACTCGAAAAAAACCAAAGGTTCTAACAAGGCATGTGCAATTAGGCCAGCAATTCTCATGCTGTGGGGCTCAACCAATTTGTGTCTTGAAGGACTCTGTCCCAGGGTTCGATTGAGAACTGCTGCATATCAGACATTTGCATTAACTTTGAATGAAATAGCTTTGAAAAACAACAGTTACAAGTTAGAGACAGAATGATTTCAGTATAGGGGTTCTCAAAACACGAGGAACTGTCTTAAAGTGTGGTAGTCTTAGGAAGCTTGAAAAGCACTGTGTAAAACTAAGTCACACCTGAGTGAATGATGCTGCACAGCAGATCATGATCAGCCCTTAGTCATTGTGGACAGTTGGTATATTGTTGGTCTTGAATCAAATATCTTACGGTCACTATGGACTTGTAAACCGCCATTTTGTCCATTTTTCTATAGGACTCCTTTACCATGAACAGACATCAATGTTCTTTCCAACCCAATGTTGATCCCCTCAGGCTGTGGTGTTCATTTCTGACTTTGTCCTGTAACATTAGAAACGCCATACCTTGTTTCCACCATGGAATACACTATTTAGGCCAAACCGACTGTGTATCCATGAGACACAGTCATGTGAATGGCTTCAAAAGCATCCCCAGTCTCCATTTGAAGTTGCATTCAGCCTCCAGACCAGGTTGTGACAGATGTAGTGAGTATCAAGTGGGGCCCTTATGTCGTCATGTGGCTGCATACTGCCACTGTGGAGGCAGGCAACTTCCAGGGAGTTTCTTTCATGGTTCGCCTCTGAACTCTTCTGTCCCAGCCATGAGCAAATGCTCATGGCTGGGACAGAAGGGTTCAGAGAATTCATCAAGCATCCTTCTGGACACGTGGTGAGCCACTTCTCGCTGCACTGAGATCCTCCTTTCTTCTGACCATGTTCAATGGGACACTCACCAGTGCATCTTGATCCTCCTACTGAGCCCCATGGTCCTCTTTCCTAAATTCCATGAACAACTTCTTTTTGTTACCCTGGTTCTTTCTGCTTACAAGAACTTGTGGCTGATGCTCCTAGTTGCATTTTACCACAGAGCAAAATCAAGGAGCTCTCCACCATTACGGGTCAATGTCAGCTTTTGATATTACAAGAGCTGGTCTCTGCAGGGGTCACCAATGTGGATGTTGGCACATCTGGAAAGTGAGCCACATAAGCAGCTAGCATCTAGATGCTGAGTACTGAATCCAGGCCCCTGCAAGGTCACTCAGGCATCATAAATGCTTGGAGGGTTTCTTGTAGAAAAGCATTCTCAGATATGATGCCTGCACATCTCCATCTTCTGATTCCAGCATTGCTTGTAAGCAGGTCGGCCATGCTTGGCGACACAGCCTGTCACCGAAACACGAGAGTGACTGAGGGAGAAGGTTGGAATGTTTGTGCGGAGAACTAGGAATGATCCTGACTCAAAAATTTAAAAACGAAAGAATAGAAAAGAAAGAAAGTAAAAAATGAAAAGGAAAATGGAAGAAACGTTTCGGATTGTACATCTACGTGATTCACAAAGTCCCGTGATTGATTCCGAACACAAAGTCACTTGAAAAAAAAAAGGTTCTAACAAGGCATGTGCATTTAGGCCAGCAATTCTCATGCTGAGGGGCTCAACCATCCAGGGTTCCATTAAGAACTGCTGCGCATCAGACATTTGCATTAAGTTTGAATGAAGTAACTTTGCAAAACAACAGTTACAAGTTAGAGACAGAATGATTTCATTGTCGGGGTACTCAAAACACGAGGAACTGTCTTAAAGTGTGGCAGTCTTAGGAAGCTTGAGTACCACTGTGTAAAAATAAGTCACACCTGAGTCAATGATGCTGCACAGCAGATCATGAGCAGCCCTTAGAGATTGTGGACAGTTGGTATATTGTGTTTCTTGAATCAAATATTTAACGGTCACTATGGACTTTTAATCGCCACTTTGTCCATTTTTCTTTACGACCCTTTTGCCATGAACAGACGTCAATGTTCTTTCCAAGCCAACGCTGATCCCCTCAGGATGTGGTGTTCATTTCTGACTTTGTCTTATAACATTAGGAATGCCATACCTTGTTCCCACCATGCAATACACTATTTCGGCTTAACCAACTGTGTATCCATGAGACACAGTCATGTGAATGGCTTCAAAAACATCCCCAGTCCCCGTGTGAAGCCAGGGTTCAGCCTCCAGGCAAGCTTGAGAGAGATGTAGTGAGTATCAAGTGGGGCCCTTGTGCCACCATGTGACTACATAGTGCCACTACAGAGGCAGGCAATTTCCAGGGAGTTTACTTCATGTTTCGCCTCTGAACCCTTCTGCCCCAGCCATGAGCAAATGCTCAGAGAATCAGAGAATTCATTCAAGCACCCTTCTGGACACTTGGTGAGCCACTTCTTGCTGCCCTGAGAACCTCCTTTCTTCTGACCATGCTCAATGGCACACTCACCAGTACATCATGATCCTCCTGCTGAGCCCCAGGGTCCTCTTTCTAAAATTCCATGAAGCCCTTCCTGCTGTTTCCCTGGTTCTTTCTGCTAACAATAACTTGTGGCTGATGCTCCACTTTGCCTTGTACCACAAGGCAAGATCAAGGAGCTCTCCACTACTGCGGGTCAATGTCAGCTTTTGAACTTATAGGAGCTGGTCTCTGCAGGGGTCACCAATGTGGATGTTGGCACATCTGGAAAGGGAACCACATACAGCTGCTATCATCTAGATGCTGAGAACTGAATCCAGACCCCTGCAAGGTCACTCAGGCATCATAAACGCTTGGAGGGTTTCTTGTAGAAAAGCATTCTCAGATATGATGCCTGCACATCTCCATCTTCTGATTCCAGCATTGTTTTTAAGAAGGTCTGCCATGCTTGGGGACAGAGCCTGTCACCGAATCACAAGGGTGACTGAGGGAGAAGGGTGGAATGTTTGTGCCGAGAACTACGAATGACCCTGACTCAAAGATTTAAAAACTAAAGAATAGAAAAGAAAGAAAGAAAAGAATTGAAAAGGAAAAAGGAAGAAACGGTTCGGATCGTAAGTCTACGGTTTTCACAACATCCTGGGATTGATTCCGAACACAAAGTCACTCGAAAAAAACCAAAGGTTCTAACAAGGCATGTGCATTTAGGCCAGCAATTCTCATGCTGTGGGGCTCAACCAATTTGTGTCTTGAAGGACTCTGTCCCAGGGTTCGATTAAGAACTGCTGCATATCAGACATTTGAATTAACTTTGAATGAAATAGCTTTGCAAAACAACAGTTACAAGTTAGAGACAGAATGATTTCAGTATAGGGGTTTCTCAAAACACGAGGAACTGTCTTAAAGTGTGGCAGTCTTAGGAAGCTTGAAAAGCACTGTGTAAAACTAAGTCACACCTGAGAGAATGATGCTGCACAGCAGATCATGATCAGCCCTTAGTCATTGTGGACAGTTGGTACATTGTTGGTCTTGAATCAAATATCTTACGGTCACTATGGACTTGTAAACCGCCATTTTGTCCATTTTTCTATAGGACTCCTTTGCCATGAACAGACGTCAATGTTCTTTCCAACCCAATGTTGATCCCCTCAGGCTGTGGTGTTCATTTCTGACTTTGTCCTGTAACATTAGAAACGCCATACCTTGTTTCCACCATGGAATACACTATATCGGATAAACCGACTGTGTATCCATGAGTCACAGTCATGTGAATGGATTCAAAAACATCCCCAGTCCCCATGTGAAGCTAGGGTTCAGCCTCCTTACAAGCTTCAGACAGATGTAGTGAGTATCAAGTGGGGCCCTTCTGCCACCATGTGACTGCATAGTAAGCCACTGAGGAGGCAGGCAACTTCCAGGGAGTTTCTTTCATGGTTCGCCTCTGAACTCTTCTGCCCCAGCCATGAGCAAATGCTCATGGCTGGGGCAGAAGGGTTCAGAGAATTCATTCAAGCACCCTTCTGGACACGTGGTGAGCCACTTCTCGCTGCCCTGAGATCCTCCTTTCTTCTGACCATGTTCAATGGGACACTCACCAGTGCATCTTGATCCTCCTACTGAGCCCCATGGTCCTCTTTCTTAAATTCCATGAACAACTTCTTGTTGTTACCCTTGTTCTTTCTGCTTTCAAGAACTTGTAGCTGATGCTCCTAGTTGCATTTTACCACAGAGCAAAATCAAGGAGCTCTCCACCATTAAGGGTCAATGTCAGCTTTTGATATTACAGGAGCTGGTCTCTGCAGGGGTCACCAATGTGGATGTTGGCACATCTGGAAAGTGAGCCACATAAGCAGCTAGCATCTAGATGCTGAGTACTGAATCCAGGCCCCTGCAAGGTCACTCAGGCATCATAAATGCTTGGAGGGTTTCTTGTAGAAAAGCATTCTCAGATATGATGCCTGCACATCTCCATCTTCTGATTCCAGCATTGTTTGTAAGCAGGTCGGCCATGCTTGGCAACACAGCCTGTCAACGAAACACGAGGGTGACTGAGGGAGAAGGTTGAAATGTTTGTGCGGAGAACTAGGAATGATCCTGACTCAAAAATTTACATACTAAAGAATAGAAAAGAAAGACAGAAAAAAATGAAAAGGAAAATGGAAGAAACGTTTCAGGTTGTACATCTACGTGATTCACAAAGTCCCGTGATTGATTCCGCACACAAAGTCACTTGAAAAAAAAAAGGTTCTAACAAGGCATGTGCATTTAGGCCAGCAATTCTCATGCTGAGGGGCTCAACCATCCAGGGTTCGATTAAGAGCTGCTGAGTATCAGATATTTGCATTAATTTTGAATGAAGTAACTTTGCAAAACAACAGTTACAAGTTAGAGACAGAATGATTTCATTGTCGGGGTACTCAAAACACGAGGAACTGTCTTAAAGTGTGGCAGTCTTAGGAAGCTTGAGTACCACTGTGTAAAAATAAATCACACCTGAGTGAATGATGCTGCACAGCAGATCATGAGCAGCCCTTAGAGATTGTGGACAGTTGGTATATTGTGTTTCTTGAATCAAATATTTAACGGTCACTATGGACTTTTAATCGCCACTTTGTCCATTTTTCTTTACGACCCTTTTGCCATGAACAGATGTCAATGTTCTTTCCAAGCCAACGCTGATCCCCTCAGGATGTGGTGTTCATTTCTGACTTTGTCTTATAACATTAGGAATGCCATACCTTGTTCCCACCATGGAATACACTATTTCGGCTTAACCAACTGTGTATCCATGAGACACAGTCATGTGAATGGCTTCAAAAACATCCCCAGTCCCCGTGTGAAGCCAGGGTTCAGCCTCCAGGCAAGCTTGAGAGAGATGTAGTGAGTATCAAGTGGGGCCCTTGTGCCACCATGTGACTACATAGTGCCACTACAGAGGCAGGCAATTTCCAGGGAGTTTACTTCATGTTTCGCCTCTGAACCTTTCTGCCCCAGCCATGAGCAAATGCTCAGAGAATCAGAGAATTCATTCAAGCACCCTTCTGGACACTTGGTGAGCCACTTCTTGCTGCCCTGAGAACCTCCTTTCTTCTGACCATGCTCAATGGCACACTCACCAGTACATCATGATCCTCCTGCTGAGCCCCAGGGTCCTCTTTCTAAAATTCCATGAAGCCCTTCCTGCTGTTTCCCTGGTTCTTTCTGCTAACAATAACTTGTGGCTGATGCTCCACTTTGCCTTGTACCACAAGGCAAGATCAAGGAGCTCTCCACTACTGCGGGTCAATGTCAGCTTTTGAACTTATAGGAGCTGGTCCCTGCAGGGGTCACCAATGTGGATGTTGGCACATCTGGAAAGGGAACCACATACAGCTGCTATCATCTAGATGCTGAGAACTGAATCCAGACCCCTGCAAGGTCACTCAGGGATCCTAAACGCTTGGAGGTTTTCTTGTAGAAAAACATTCTCAGATACGATGCCTGCACATCTCCATCTTCTGATTCCAGCATTGTTTTTAAGAAGGTCTGCCATGCTTGGGGACAGAGCCTGTCACCGAATCACAAGGCTGAGTGAGGGAGAAGGGTGGAATGTTTGTGCCGAGAACTACGAATGACCCTGACTCAAAGATTTAAAAACTAAAGAATAGAAAAGAAAGAAAGAAAAGAATTGAAAAGGAAAAAGGAAGAAACGGTTCGGATCGTAAGTCTACGGTTTTCACAACGTCCTGGGATTGATTCCGAACACAAAGTCACTCGAAAAAAACCAAAGGTTCTAACAAGGCATGTGCAATTAGGCCAGCAATTCTCATGCTGTGGGGCTCAACCAATTTGTGTCTTGAAGGACTCTGTCCTAGGGTTCGATTGAGAACTGCTGCATATCAGACATTTGCATTAACTTTGAATGAAATAGCTTTGCAAAACAACAGTTACAAGTTAGAGACAGAATGATTTCAGTATAGGGGTTCTCAAAACACGAGGAACTGTCTTAAAGTGTGGTAGTCTTAGGAAGCTTGAAAAGCACTGTGTAAAACTAAGTCACACCTGAGTGAATGATGCTGCACAGCAGATCATGATCAGCCCTTAGTCATTGTGGACAGTTGGTATATTGTTGGTCTTGAATCAAATATCTTATGGTCACTATGGACTTGTAAACCGCCATTTTGTCCATTTTTCTATAGGACTCCTTTACCATGAACAGACGTCAATGTTCTTTCCAACCCAATGTTGATCCCCTCAGGCTGTGGTGTTCATTTCTGACTTTGTCCTGTAACATTAGAAACGCCATACCTTGTTTCCACCATGGAATACACTATTTCGGCCAAACCGACTGTGTATCCATGAGACACAGTCATGTGAATGGCTTCAAAAGCATCCCCAGTCTCCATTTGAAGTTGCATTCAGCCTCCAGACCAGGTTGTGACAGATGTAGTGAGTATCAAGTGGGGCCCTTATGTCGTCATGTGGCTGCATACTGCCACTGTGGAGGCAGGCAACTTCCAGGGAGTTTCTTTCATGGTTCGCCTCTGAACTCTTCTGCACCAGCCATGAGCAAATGCTCATGGCTGGGACAGAAGGGTTCAGAGAATTCATTCAAGCATCCTTCTGGACACGTGGTGAGCCACTTCTCGCTGCACTGAGATCCTCCTTTCTTCTGACCATGTTCAATGGGACACTCACCAGTGCATCTTGATCCTCCTACTGAGCCCCATGGTCCTCTTTCTTAAATTCCATGAACAACTTCTTTTTGTTACCCTGGTTCTTTCTGCTTATAAGAACTTGTGGCTGATGCTCCTAGTTGCATTTTACCACAGAGCAAAATCAAGGAGCTCTCCACCATTACGGGTCAATGTCAGCTTTTGATATTACAGGAGCTGGTCTCTGCAGGGGTCACCAATGTGGATGTTGGCACATCTGGAAAGGGAGCCACATAAGCAGCTAGCATCTAGATGCTGAGTACTGAATCCAGGCCCCTGCAAGGTCACTCAGGCATCATAAATGCTTGGAGGGTTTCTTGTAGAAAAGCATTCTCAGATATGATGCCTGCACATCTCCATCTTCTGATTCCAGCATTGCTTGTAAGCAGGTCGGCCATGCTTGGCGACACAGCCTGTCACCGAAACACGAGGGTGACTGAGGGAGAAGGTTGGAATGTTTGTGCGGAGAACTAGGAATGATCCTGACTCAAAAATTTAAAAACGAAAGAATAGAAAAGAAAGAAAGTAAAAAATGAAAAGGAAAATGGAAGAAACGTTTCGGATTGTACATCTACGTGATTCACAAAGTCCCGTGATTGATTCCGAACACAAAGTCACTTGAAAAAAAAAAAGGTTCTAACAAGGCATGTGCATTTAGGCCAGCAATTCTCATGCTGAGGGGCTCAACCATCCAGGGGTTCCATTAAGAACTGCTGCGCATCAGACATTTGCATTAAGTTTGAATGAAGTAACTTTGCAAAACAACAGTTACAAGTTAGACACAGAATGATTTCATTGTCGGGGTACTCAAAACACGAGGAACTGTCTTAAAGTGTGGCAGTCTTAGGAAGCTTGAGTACCACTGTGTAAAAATAAATCACACCTGAGTGAATGATGCTGCACAGCAGATCATGAGCAGCCCTTAGAGATTGTGGACAGTTGGTATATTGTGTTTCTTGAATCAAATATTTAACGGTCACTATGGACTTTTAATCGCCACTTTGTCCATTTTTCTTTACGACCCTTTTGCCATGAACAGATGTCAATGTTCTTTCCAAGCCAACGCTGATCCCCTCAGGATGTGGTGCTCATTTCTGACTTTGTCTTATAACATTAGGAATGCCATACCTTGTTCCCACCATGGAATACACTATTTCGGCTTAACCGACTGTGTATCCATGAGACACAGTCATGTGAAATGGCTTCAAAAACATCCCCAGTCCCCGTGTGAAGCCAGGGTTCAGCCTCCAGGCAAGCTTGAGAGAGATGTAGTGAGTATCAAGTGGGGCCCTTGTGCCACCATGTGACTACATAGTGCCACTACAGAGGCAGGCAATTTCCAGGGAGTTTACTTCATGTTTCGCCTCTGAACCTTTCTGCCCCTGCCATGAGCAAATGCTCAGAGAATCAGAGAATTCATTCAAGCACCCTTCTGGACACTTGGTGAGCCACTTCTTGCTGCCCTGAGAACCTCCTTTCTTCTGACCATGCTCAATGGCACACTCACCAGTACATCATGATCCTCCTGCTGAGCCCCAGGGTCCTCTTTCTAAAATTCCATGAAGCCCTTCCTGCTGTTTCCCTGGTTCTTTCTGCTAACAATAACTTGTGGCTGATGCTCCACTTTGCCTTGTACCACAAGGCAAGATCAAGGAGCTCTCCACTACTGCGGGTCAATGTCAGCTTTTGAACTTATAGGAGCTGGTCCCTGCAGGGGTCACCAATGTGGATGTTGGCACATCTGGAAAGGGAACCACATACAGCTGCTATCATCTAGATGCTGAGAACTGAATCCAGACCCCTGCAAGGTCACTCAGGGATCCTAAACGCTTGGAGGTTTTCTTGTAGAAAAACATTCTCAGATACGATGCCTGCACATCTCCATCTTCTGATTCCAGCATTGTTTTTAAGAAGGTCTGCCATGCTTGGGGACAGAGCCTGTCATCGAATCACAAGGCTGAGTGAGGGAGAAGGGTGGAATGTTTGTGCCGAGAACTACGAATGACCCTGACTCAAAGATTTAAAAACTAAAGAATAGAAAAGAAAGAAAGAAAAGAATTGAAAAGGAAAAAGGAAGAAACGGTTCGGATCGTAAGTCTACGGTTTTCACAACGTCCTGGGATTGATTCCGAACACAAAGTCACTCGAAAAAAACCCAAGGTTCTAACAAGGCATGTGCATTTAGGCCAGCAATTCTCATGCTGTGGGGCTCAACCAATTTGTGTCTTGAAGGACTCTGTCCCAGGGTTCGATTAAGAACTGCTGCATATCAGACATTTGCATTAACTTTGAATGAAATAGCTTTGCAAAACAACAGTTACAAGTTAGAGACAGAATGATTTCAGTATAGGGGTTCTCAAAACACGAGGAACTGTCTTAAAGTGTGGTAGTCTTAGGAAGCTTGAAAAGCACTGTGTAAAACTAAGTCACACCTTAGTGAATGATGCTGCACAGCAGATCATGATCAGCCCTTAGTCATTGTGGACAGTTGGTATATTGTTGGTCTTGAATCAAGTATCTTATGGTCACTATGGTCTTGTAAACCGCCATTTTGTCCATTTTTCTATAGGACTCCTTTACCATGAACAGACGTCAATGTTCTTTCCAACCCAATGTTGATCCCCTCAGGCTGTGGTGTTCATTTCTGACTTTGTCCTGTAACATTAGAAACGCCATACCTTGTTTCCACCATGGAATACACTTTCGGCCAAACCGACTGTGTATCCATGAGACACAGTCATGTGAATGGCTTCAAAAGCATCCCCAGTCTCCATTTGAAGTTGCATTCAGCCTCCAGACCAGGTTGTGACAGATGTAGTGAGTATCAAGTGGGGCCCTTATGTCGCCATGTGGCTGCATACTGCCACTGTGGAGGCAGGCAACTTCCAGGGAGTTTCTTTCATGGTTCGCCTCTGAACTCTTCTGTCCCAGCCATGAGCAAATGCTCATGGCTGGGGCAGAAGGGTTCAGAGAATTCATTCAAGCATCCTTCTGGACACGTGATGAGTCACTTCTCCCTGCCCTGAGAACGTCCTTTCTTCTGACCATGTTCAATGGGACCCTCACCAGTGCATCTTGATACTCCAACTGAGCACCAGGGTCTTCTTTCTAAAATTCCCTGAACCCCTTCTTGTTGTTTCTCTGGTTCTTTCTGCTGACAAGAACTTGTTGCTGATGCTCCTCTTTGCATTTTACCACAGGGCAAGATCAAGGAGCTCTCCACCATTATGTGTCAATGTCAGCTTTTGACCTTACTGGCGCTGGTCTCTGCAGGGGTCACCAATGTGGATGTTGGAACTTCTGGAAAAGGAGCCACGTACAGCAGCTAGTATCTAGATGCTGAGTACTGAATCCAGGCCCCTGCAAGGTCTCTCAGGTGTCATAAATGCTTGGAGGTTTCTTGTAGAAAAGCATTCTCAGATATGATGCCTGTACATCTCCATCTTCTGATTCCAGTATTGTTTGTAAGCAGGTCGGCCATGCTTGGGGATTTAGCCTGTCACCGAAACAGGAGGGTGACATAGGTAGAAGGGTGGAATGTTTGTGCGGAGAACTAGGAATGATCCTGACTCAAAAATTTAAAAATGACAGAATAGAAAAGATAAAAAGAAAAGAAATGAAAAGGGAAAAGGAAGAGAAGGTTCAGATAGTACCTGTATGGTACTCACAAAGTCCTGGGATTAATTCCGAACACAAAAGTCACTTGAAAAAAAAAAGGTTCTAACAAGGTCTGTGCATTTCGTCCAGCAATTCTCATGCTTAGGGGCTCAACCAATATGGGGCTTGAAGGACTCTGTCCCAGGGTTCGAATAAGAACACCTACGAATCAGACATTTGCATTAAGTTTGATAGAAGTAGCTTTGCAAAACAACAGTTACAAGTTAGAGACAGAATGATTTCATTGTCAGAGTTCTCACAACACTAGGAACTGTCTTAAAGTGTGTCAATCCAGGAAGTTTGAGAACCACTGTGTAGAAATAAGTCACAGCTGAGTGAATCACGCTCCATCGCACATCATGATCAGACCTTAGTGATCATGGAGAGTTGGTAAATTGTGGGTCCTGAATCAAATATTATAGGGTCACTTCAGACTTGTAAACAGCCACTTTGGCCATTTTTCTTCATGAACCCTTTTGCCATGAACAGATGTCAATGTTCTTTCCAACCCAACGCTGATAGCATAAGGATGTGGTGTTCATTTCTGACATTGTCCTGTAACTCTAGAAACGCCATGCATTGTTCCCACCATGTAGTCCACGATTTCTGGCAAACCAACTGTGTTTCCTTGAGACACAGTCATGCAAATGGCTTCAAAAACATCTCCATTCCCTGTAGAAGGGAGATTTAAGCTTCCAGACCAGCTTGAGACCAATGCAGTAACTATCAGCTGGTGCTCAAATGTCACCATGTAGCTCCTGACTACTTCTGTGGAGGCAGGCAACTTCCATGGAGGCTCCTTTACACCTGTAATCAGGCTCATTTATGGGGCAGAGGGGTTCAAAGACTTCATTCAGGGACCGTTCTTGACACACGGTTAGCCTCTTCTTGCTTCCCTGAAAACCTCCCTTCTTCAGACCCTGCTCATTTGCACTCCCACTAGAGGCTCCTGATCCTTCTTCTGAGCCCCTGTGTCCCTTGTCTAAAATTCCATAAACTCCTTCCTATTCTTTCCCTGGTTCTTTCTGCTCACAAGAACTTGTGGGCTGATGCTCCTCTTTGCATCTTTGCACTAGGCAAGATCAAGGAGCCCTCCTCCATTATGGATCAATGTCAGCTTTTTTACTTACACCAGCTGTTTCTTGCAAGGGTCAGCAGAGTGGATGGTGGAACCACTGGAATGGTACCACATATAGGAGCTAGCACGTAGATACTGACTATTGAATCCAGGCCCCTGCCAATGCAACCAGGCATCATAATTGCTCTGAAGGTGATTTTGTTGAAAAAAAACTCTCCCATTGCATGCCAACACATGTCCATTATCTGATTTCTTCATTGCTTGTAAAAAGGTTCTGCTGCAGTTGTAGACATGGGCCTGTCACCAAGCTACAACAGTGGTTGAAGCAGATGGGGGGATTATTTGTGAGGGGAGCTCAGATAGATCCCATCTCAAAAACCTTAAAGGCAATGAATAGTAAAGACAAGGAAAGGAGAGGAAAGGAAAGGAAAGGAAAGGAAAGGAAAGGAAAGGAAAGGAAAGGAGGAAGGAAAGGACAGGAAAGGACAAGAAAGGAAAGGACAGGAAAGGATAGGAAAGTAAAGGCAATTTTTGGATCATACGTCTACAGGATTCACAAAGTCCTGGGTTTGATCCTAAGCACCATAACACTTAAAAGAAACAAAAGGTTCTAACAGGGCCTCTGCCTATAAGGCAGCAATTCTCATGGAGGGGGCACAACCAATTGGGAGCTTGAAAAACTTTGTCCCAGAATTTGATTAAGAACAGCAACATGTCAGACATTTGCATTAAGATTGGTAGAAGTTGATTAGTAAAACAAAAGTTACTAATTAGCAACAGAATAATTTCATTGTAGGGGTCCCCACAACATGAGGAATTGTATTAAAGTATGGCGGTCTTAGGAAGCTTGAGAACCATGGTGTAGAAATAAGTCACACCTGAGTGGATGATGCTCCACAGCAGATCATGATCAGCCCTCAGAGATTGTGAACAGTTGTTATATTGTGGGTCTTGAATCAAATATTTTACGGTCACTTTGGACTTGTAAACCGCCACTTTGGCCATTTTTCTTTATGACCCTTTTGCCATGAACAGATTTCAATTTTCTTTCCAACCCAACGCTGATCCCCTCAGTATGTGGTGTTCATTTCTGACTTTGTCCTGTAACTCTAGATACGCCATACCTTGTTCCCACAATAGAATACACTATTTCGGCCAAACCGACTGTGTGTCCATGAGACACAATCATGCGAATGGATTCAAAAACATCTCCAGTCCCCATGTGAATCTAGGGTTCAGTCTCCTGACCAGCTTGAGACAGATGTAGTGACTATCAAGTGGGGCCCTTAGGCCACCGTGTGGCTGCATAGTGCCACTACGGAGGCAGGCAACTTCCAGGGAGTTTCCTTCATAGTTAGCCTCTAAACCCTTCTGCCTCAGACATGGGTAAATGCTCATGGCTGGGGCAGATGGGTTCAGAGAATTCATTCAAGTACCCTTCTGGACACATGGTGAGCCTCTTCTCGCTGCTCTGATAACCTCCGTTCTTCTGAACATGCTCAATGGCATCCTCACCAGTGTGTTGTGGGAGATTTTAATTATAGATAATTTTCTAGTAAGGTGTTCTTGAAGCAAGTAAAGAATTCACTGCCTACCAGTAAACAAAGGAGAGGCTATATGGCTCTCCACAAGAATGGGACATTCCTTAGCCTTAAGGAGATGAAAGTTTGGCTCCATTGATTTGTATATTGGAAGGCTGGGTGGAGACAGAGAGAGGATTTGGAAGAAAAAAGAACTAGGGCAAGGGCAGGAGGAAGAGAGAGGAGACAGACAGCAGGGAATAAGGAAGAAGAAAGTAGGAGCAGTAGGAGAACCAGGAGAAGAGCATGGGGTGAGGACGCCATTGGAGTGAGCTCTCAGCCTAGCTGCCAGGGCATTGGAATTCCCTGAGGTTTGAAATGGTTTGTGATTAATAAAGAGCATTGGAAATTTCAACATCTGGACTCTCCGTGAAGCGCCAATAACTTTATTTTAACACTTGGCGCCCAACATGGGGCAAGGACACATGAGAAGAAAGATAGAAGACAAACGAAAAAAGAGAGACAACGCGGGAGAGCAGAATTCAGACACAGAGTCTACAAGGAAACGACAGACAATACGGGACAGCGAGAGCCGAGGCAGAAAAAAAGAAGAAAAGAAGAAAGAAGACACAGGAAAGGTAAAGTATAAGATAAAGAAATAAATAAAGAGTAAGGCCTCCTGTGGAAAGAGGAGAGCTAAAGAGAAAAAGACAGAATTAAAGAAAAATGCACACAGGTGCGTGCTAATAAAGTTCAGGAAAGGAACCACAGATTTACAGACCTTCTGTAAGAAAAGAAGGTAATAAAATGAATGCTCCTTAGAAAGTGGGAGCCACATTAGAAAAATAGAAAAAATAATAAAAGCAAATACACAGAGGTCTCCTAAGGAAGGAGAGGATAAGTAAGATTGGAAAAGAAAATTTTTTCCATGTTAAAAATGGAAAATATTGTGACACAGGGCTCTTTTGCTCTGTAGAGTTTTGTTAAGGATGTCACAGGAATGAAAACAGGAGATGAAGAGATAAATACTTCATCTGAAACTAGCATAATAGAGATTATGGTTTTTGTTATTCTGGTATTTCACATGGTATTATCAATAGCCGTCATGGTATACTGTGCTCTATCAAGGAAAACTGTCAGTGCAGAAAGAAAAGGGAAATCTCCTAGCCCTTTACAGGATATTGACTTAGATACAGGAGATAAATTCAGAGCAAAATCAGAAAATTTTAAATGATGGAAAGAAAAGCAGAATCTACTTGCTTCTCACAGGAAGCAGCCTTAAAAGAAATAGATGAGAAGTGGAATGCGAAAATGCAAAACTTGGTAGCAAAATTAGAACACTTGATGGAAGGAAATAAAAGCCTACCTCAGTCAGAGAATTCAGAGCCTACTGCTCCACCTTACAATGAAATGTGGCAGAAAAAGATTTTAAGAAAACCAACTATGGTTTATCAGGTAACTATAAACAGGAGGCCCCCTGATGGAAGATACCCAGAGGGCTATGATGAACTTGGATGGCAACCTACAGAAATGCTAGATTTAAAGAGACTTAAAGAGACAGTAGTAGCCTATGAAATGCACTCTCCTTATGTAAAACAGATATTGAACAACTTGGCTGTTCAACACTGAGTCATTCCTCGAGATTGGAGGGACTTGGCAAAAGCTGTATTAGAAGCTGGTCCTCAGTTACAATGGCTGACATAGTGGAAAGAAGAAGCTTTGACAATAGAACAACGTAACCGAGCTAGAGGCGTTAATATTTCCAAAAATCAGTTGATAGGTGAAGGTCAATATGCTGAGTTGGAAGTGCAGATTCAGTTTGATGATAATATTTTGGCTCAGTGTTGTACAGCGGCATTAAATGCTTGGGATAAAGTTGAAGAGACAGGAAAAAAGTCTGAGTCATTTACTAAGATCATGCAAGGCCCAAATGAGCCATTCACTCTTTTTTTACAGAGATTGACTTCTACTGTCCATAAGACAATTTCAGACTCAGAAGCAAGAGAAGTGTTAATTAAATCTCTAGCGTTTGAAAATGCTAATTCAGAATGCCAAAAGGCAATAAAGCCATTAAAAACAGCTTCTTTGGATCAATGGATTAAAATTACTACTAATATTGGATCCAATGCTTACAGTGCCACTATGGTTGAACAAGCAATTGTTCAAGGCCTTAAAAATCAAAAGGTCAGATGTTTTGGCTGTGGAAAGTCAGGTCATTTTAAAAAGGACTGTAGACAAATGGATCCTAGAAATAATGTTTTCTCTGATAATAAGCCAGGAAGAAAACCTCAGTTTCCTGGTATATGTAGAAGGTGTGGAAAAGGCAGACACTGGTCTAATGAGTGTAGATCTGTAACCGATATTCAAGGTAACTCCTTGCTGTCAGGAAACGCCTTCCGGGGCCCGACTCTGGCCCCTATCAGAGAAAACATGAGCCAACAATTTCTTACCAGCAATGGATTAACTCACCCTCAGAGAGATTAAAACATGTAGTGCCTGTTGCTAAAGACAGCTCTGCTTTAGACTTTACTATCAAGGACAGTGGTAAATTAAAAAATACTGAAAAACAGGTATTTTGGCAAGCAACTATAAATGATCAGAGACCTAAGTTCAAAAGTACAGATAAATGGAAATTTGATTGTGGGATTGTTAGACACGGGAGCCAATGTAACAGTCATTTCAAAGGACTCCTGGAGTCCAAACTGGCCTCTTAAAGAGGTAACTACTCGGCTCTTAGGAACAAGAACATTTTCTCAGTTAAAACAGAATATAACAGGTGTAAAATGCATAAGACCAGAAAGTGAAATAGGAAATATAAGACCATATGTGGCAGATCTAGCTATAAGTTTATGGGGAAGAGACCTATTAAAGCAATGGAATGTACAGATTAACATTTATTCAATATCAGAGACAACCTGTAAGATTCTAGATGCTATTGATAAAGATACTTAAAAAATGTTATCAAAAACAATTACAGGCTGTCCAGGTTGTCCATAAGCAGGACAGAACAGGTATTGATAATAATTCTCAGCCTGTTAAACGGTATCAATGGAAAGTCATTCCCCAAGAATTCTCAGATAGTACCACCTTATATCAATATTTTGTACAAAAGCCACTGAAAGTTAATATCTGGTTTAATGAACCTACCATTGGGTTAACTACTCAAGAGTTAAATAATTCATTTCAAGCATTTAACGGTGATTCATATTTAAACAGACAAAAAAGTTTAACAACATCAGAAAAGGAGTTAATTTAGGTAGAAAGCAGATTACAGAATGTATATGTAAATTACCTAGATCTCAAGCTTGATTGTATGCTTTATAATTGTTCCTATACTGAGCTTATGATACAAAAGGAGGACAATATTTTAAAATGGATCGTTGCACAAAGCAACTCAGAAAGCTTGGGCAGAATCTACACTGCCTGCGTTAGAGTTTTTCTCTCAGCAGCCACTTGGCTATGGTTGCTAAATAACAAGCTTCGCTATGTTCAGGAGTTTGGACCAAAAATTCAGCCAACTGGTCCTGGTCCCCCAGGGAATTGGTATTTAGTTTTATTAGGTTGACTAAAAAGAATTATTTTACCTATATTTGGAAGTTTGTTTATGGTTAATGTTGGAAAAAAGTTCCAAACTTCCCAGATTTGTCATGGACTACAAAACCCATAAGGCATTGCAGTGACTAGATGTCCAGTCATCAGCCCCAACTACAACTCCTGAGGTTGGCATGTTAAATGAATGTCCAGCAAACATGGACAAATTATTGGATTTTAATATTATACATGATAAATAAAACTTCAGCTAAAATTTAAAAAAGAAAGGGGTATAGGATAAATCTATAATTGGCTATTTTAACCTCAAATTAAAAAAAAATTAAAAAATTAATTTCAAAAGATAATGTTTAAACATTTTGCTCTAATTATAATAGCCTGGAGTGTGGAGACTCCACCCCATGTCGGGGAAAGGTTGTGCTTTTGTCTTTTCAGGAGTGAAACATCCAATTGAGAGTATCCAGAGACTACTCTACTGAAGAAAGACATCAGAGTGTGCAGGTTACTGTCCACCCTTCAACCTAAAAATGGATTGTTGAAGGCCTTCCTAGCTGCCTTGCTCCTGTGCTGCATGTAAACCAGAGGCCATGGATTACAAAAAAAATTGAATTCCCCAGCTAAATACAGAGGCTGGCAGTCAGAGGCAGGATTGAGAATTATGACATGAATTCCCCCAAGACAGAGTGCTGATCATGCTATCAGTAACTCGGACAGGTAATTTTCATTGTTCATTAATTCTTTCCTAAGACAGACGCAGTCATCTTGAAAAGGGGAGATTTGGGAAGCTACTGGCTTCATATCCTGTCCTCTGAAATCATCTTGGAGATGATTCTGCAGCTGAAAAGGGAGCCTGGTTTGAAAATTTGAGGCAGTTTTCACAGTGCTCAGCTGTGATAGAGATGCAAATACCTGCCTGCAGGGAGTCTGTTTTGCCAAACAGACCAGTGGAAATTGAGGGAGCTTCCACAGTGCTCAACTGTGATGAAGCAGATGGAGATACCTGCTGATTCTTACCTCATTGTCTTCTGCTACCTCTGATTTCTCTTCAAAGACATTTGAATTGCACAAGCATTTTTCTAAACATTGAACTTTTATGAACAATTGGTGAACTTTTATGAACAATTGGTGAATTTTTATGAACGAATGGTGAACTTTTATGAAAAATTGGTGAACTTCATGGACAGTTGGTGAACTTTTATGAACAACTGGTGAACTTTTATGAACAGTTGGTGAACTTTTATGAATAATTGGTGAATTTTGGACTTGATACTTGATGTTATGGGACACTTACAGTCACAAAGACATTTGAACTGCATGAAGAGTTTGCTGAAATTTGGACTCGATATTTGACAGACTATAACTTTATATCTTAGTTTCATTTGATTGAGTCAATATTGTTCTTATTGTAAACAAAAAGGATGAGATGTTGTGGGAGATTTTAGTTATGGATAATGTTCTAGTAAGGTGTCCTTGAAGCAAGTAAAGAATTCATTGCCTACCAGTAAACAAAGGAGAGGCTATATGGCTCTCCACAAGAATGGGACATTCCTTAGGCTTAAGGAGATGAAAGTTAGGCTCCATTGATTTGTATATTGGAAGGCAGGGTGGAAACAGAGAGAGGATTTGGAAGAAAAAAGAACTATGGCAAGGGCAGGAGGAAGAGAGAGGAGACAGACAGCAGGGAACAAGGAAGAAGAAACTAGGAGCAGGAGGAGAACGAGGAGAAGAGCATGGGGTGAGGAAGCCATTGGAGTGAGCTCTCAGCCTAGCTGCCAGGGCATTGGAATTCCCTGAGGTTTGAAATGGTTTGTGATTAATAAAGAACATTGGAAATTTCAACATCTGGACTCTCTGTGAAGTGCCAATAACTTTATTTTAAAACCAGTGCGTCTTGATCCTCCTGCTGAGCCCCAGGGTCCTCTTTCTAAAATTCCATGAACCCCCTTACTATTGTTTCCCTGGTCCTTTCTGCTTATAAGAACTTTTGGCTGATGCTCCTCTTTGCATTTTTCCACAGGGCAAGACCAAGGAGCTCTCCACCATTATGGGTCAATGTCAGCTATTTAACTTACAGGAGCTGGTCTCTGCAGGGGTCACCAATGTGGATGTTGGAACTTCTGGAAAGGGAGCCACATACAGCAGCTAGCATCTAGATGCTGAGTACTGAATCCAGGCCCCTGCAAGGTCACTCAGGTATCATAAACTGTTGGAGGTTTTCTTGTAGAAAAACTTTCTCAGATACGATGCCTGCACATCTCCATCTTCTGATTCCAGCATTCTTTGTAAGAAGGTCTGCCATGCTTGGGTACACAGCCTGTCACCAAAACACAATGGTGACTGAGGGAGAAGGGTGGAATGTTTGTGTGGAGAACTAGGAATGTTCCTGATTCAAAAATTTAAAAAAGAAAGAGTAGAAAAGAAAGAAAGAAAAGAAATGAAAAGAAAAAAGGAAGAAAAGGTTCGAATCGTACCTCTACGGTATTCAAAAATTCCTGGGTTTGATTCTGAACACAAAGGCACTTAAAAGAAACCAAAGGTTCTATCAGGGCCTGTGCATTTAGGCCAGCAATTCTCAGGCTGAGGGGCTCAACCAATTTGGGGCTTGAAGGAATCTGTACCAGGATTCGATTAAGAACTCCTACGAATCAGACATTTGCATTAAGTTTGATAGAAGTAGCTTTGCAAAACAACAGTTACAAGTTAGAGACAGAATGATTTCATTGTCAGGGTTCTCACAGCACGAGGAACTGTCTTAAAGTGTGTCAATCTTAGGAAGTTTGAGAAGCACTGCGTAGAAATAAGTCACAGCTGAGTGAATCATGCTCGATAGCAGATCATGATCAGACCTTAGTGATTGTGGAGAGTTGGTAAACTGTGGGTCCTGAATCAAATCTTATATGGTCACTTCGGACTTGTAAACAGCCACTTTGGCCATTTTTCTTTATGACCCTTTTGCCATGAACAGATGTCAATGTTCTTTCCAACCCAATGCTGATAGCCTAAGGATGTGGTGTTCATTTCTGACTTTGTCCTGTAACTCTAGAAATGCCATGCATTGTTCCCACCATGTAATCCACGATTTCTGGCAAACCAACTGTGTTTCCTTGAGACACAGTCATGCAAATGGCTTCAAAACATCTCCAGTCCCTGTAGAAGGGAGATTTAAGCTTCCAGACCAGTTTGAGACCAATGCAGTAACTATCAGCTGGTGCTCAAATGTCACCATGTAGCTCCAGACTACCTCTGTGGAGGCAGGCTACTTTCATGGAGGTTCCTTTACAGCTGTACTCAGGCTCATTGATGGGGCAAAACGGTTCAGAGAATTCAATCAGGGACCTTTCTGGACACATGGTTAGCCTCTTCTTGCTGCCCTGAAAAACTCCCTTCTTCAGACCCTGCTCATTTGCACTCCCACTAGTGGCTCCTGATCCTTCTGCTGAGCCCCTGTGTCCCTTGTCTAAAATTCCATGAACTCTTTCCTATTCTTTTCCTGGTTCTTTCTGCTCACAAGAACTTGGGGCTGATGATCCTCTTTGCATCTTTGCACTAGGCAAGATCAAGGAGCCCTCCTCCATTATGAGTCAATGTCAGCTTTTTTACTTACACCAGCTGCTTCTTGCAAGGGTCAGCAGAGTGGATGGTGGAACCACTGGAACGGTACCACATATAGGAGCTAGCACGTAGATACTGAGTAGTGAATTCAGGCCTCTGCCAGTGCAACCAGGCATCATAATTGCTCTGGAGGTGATTTTGTAGAAAAAAACTCTCCCATTGGATGCCAACACATCTCCATTATCTGATTTCTTCATTGCTTGTAAAACGGTTCTGCTGCAGTTGTAGACATGGGCCTGTCACCAAGCTACAACAGTGGTTGAAGCATATGGGGGGATTGTTTGTGAGGGGAGCTCAGATAGATCCCATATCAAAAACCTTAAAGGCAATGAATAGTAAAGACAAGGAAAGGAGAGGAAAGGAAAGAAAAGGAAAGGAAAGGAAAGGAAAGGAAAGGAAAGGAAAGGAAAGGAAAGGAAAGGAAAGGAAAGGAAAGGAAAGGAAAGGAAGAAAGGAAAGACAGGAAAGGACAAGAAAGTAAAGGAAATTTTTGGATCGTACGTCTACAGGATTCACAAAGTCCTGGGTTTGATCCTAAGCACCATAACACTTAAAAGAAACAAAAGGTTCTAACAGGGCCTCTGCCTATAAGGCAGCAATTCTCATGGAGGGGGCACAACCAATTGGGAGCTTGAAAAACTTTGTCCCAGAATTTGATTAAGAACAGCAACATGTCAGACATTTGCATTAAGATTGGTAGAAGTTGATTAGTAAAACAAAAGTTACTAATTAGCAACAGAATAATTTCATTGTAGGGGTCCCCACAACATGAGGAATTGTATTAAAGTATGGCGGTCTTAGGAAGCTTGAGAACCACGGTGTAGAAATAAGTCACACCTGAGTGGATGATGCTCCACAGCAGATCATGATCAGCCCTCAGAGATTGTGAACAGTTGTTATATTGTGGGTCTTGAATCAAATATTTTACGGTCACTTTGGACTTGTAAACCGCCACTTTGACCATTTTTCTTTATGACCCTTTTGCCATGAACAGATGTCAATGTTCTTTCCAACCCAACACTGATCCCCTCAGTATGTGGTGTTCATTTCTGACTTTGTCCTGTAACTCTAGATATGCCATACCTTGTTCTCACCATAGAATACACTATTTCGGCCAAACCGACTGTGTGTCCATGAGACACAATCATGCGAATGGATTCAAAAACATCTCCAGTCCCCATGTGAATCTAGGTTCAGCCTCCTGACCAGATTGAGACAGATGTAGTGACTATCAAGTGGGGCCCTTAGGCCACCTTGTGGCTGCATAGTGCCACTGCGGAGGCAGGCAACTTCCAGGGAGTTTCCTGCATGGTTCGCCTCTGAACCCTTCTGCCCCAGCCATGAGCCCATGCTCATGGCTGGGGCAGAAGGGTTCAGAGAATTCATTCAAGCACCTTCTGGACACGTGGTGAGCTCTTCTCGCTGCCCTGAGAACCTCCTTTCTCCTGACCATGCTCAATGGCACCCTTACCAGTGCGTCTTGATCCTCCTGCTGAGCCCCAGGGTCCTCTTTCTAAAATTCCATGAACCCCTTCCTGTTGTTTCCCTGGTTCTTTCTGCTTACAAGAACTTGTGGCTGATGCTCCTCTTTGCATTTTTGCATAGGGCAAGACCAAGGAGCTCTCCACCATTATGAGTCAATGTCAGCTTTTTAACTTACAGGAGCTGGTCTCTGCAGGTGTCACCAATGTGGATTGGAACCAAGTTGGAACTTCTGGAAAGGGAGCCACATACAGCAGCTAGCATCTAGATGCTGAGTACTGAATCCAGGTCCCTGCAAGGTCACTCAGGCATCATAAACACTTGGAGGTTTTCTTGTAGAAAAACATTCTTAGATACGATGCCTGCACATCTCCATCTTCTGATTCCAGCATTGTTTGTAAGAAGGTCTGCCATGCTTGGGGACACAGCCTGTCACCGAAAGACAAGGGTGACTGAGGCAGATGGGTGGAATGTTTGTGCGGAGAACTAGGAATGATCCTGACTTAAAAAACTCTCCTTTTGGATGCCAGCACATCTCCATCATCTGATTTCTTTATTGCTTGTAAAAAGGTTCTGTCATGCTTGTAGACATGGGCTTGTCACGGAGCTACAAAAGAGGTTGAAACAGATGCGTGGATTGTTTTTGAGTGCAGCTCAGAGAGATCCTATGTCAAAAAACTGAAAAGGAAAGAATATAAAAGAAAAGAAGGAAAGGAAAGGAAATGTTTGGATCGTACCTCTACAGAATTCACAAAGTCCTTGGTTTGATCCTGAGCACCCAGTCTCTCCGATATTGGCACAATCATATTTTAACATTTGGCGCAACAACGTGTGGCAAGAAAACACATTGGAAAGGAAGATAAAACAAGAAAGAAGAAAGACGAAAAACGAAAGGACAGACAACGCAGGACAGGAGAGTCCAGACACAGAGTCTACGAGGAAACGACAGACAATGCAGGGCAGTGAGAGCCAAGGCAGAAGAAAATAGAAATGAAGAAAGAAGACGCAGGAAAGGTAAAGTAAGATACAGGATAAATAAATAAAGAAGGAGTAGGGGCTCCTATGGCAAGAGGAGAGCTAATGAGAAAGAGACAGGTGTGGGTTAATAAAGTTCCAGGAAAAGATTCACAGATTTATAGACCTTCTGTAAAAAGAGAAGGTAATAAAGAGAATGCTTTTTGAGAAGTGGGAGCCACAGTAAGATAGAAATAATAAAAGAAAATTACACAGAAGTCTCCTAAGGAAGGAGAGGATAAGTAAGAGTGGAAAAGCAAAAATTTTCCATGTTAAAAATGGGAAATATTATGACACAGGGCACTTGGGCTCTCTACAGTTTTGTTAAGGATGTCATAGGAATGAAAACAGTAGATGAAAAGATCAATACTTCAACTGAAACTAGCATAATACAGATTATGGTTTTTGTTATTCTGGTATTTCACATGGTATTATCGATAGCCATCATGGAATACTGTGCTCTTTCAAGGAAAACTGTTAGAGTAGAAGGAAAAGGGAAATCTCTTAGCCCTTTACAGGAAACTGACTAGATACAGGAGATAAATTTAAAGCAAAATCAGAAAATTTTAAAATGGTGGAAAGAAAAGCAGAATCTACTTGCTTCTCACAAGAAGCAGCCGTAAAAGAAATAGATGAGAGGTGGAATATGAGAATGCAAACTTTGGTAGCAAAATTAGAACACTTGATGGAAGGAAGTAAAAGCCTACCTCAGTCAGAGAATTCAGACCCTACTGCTCCACCTTATAATGCAATGTGGCAGACAATGATTTTAAGAAAACCAACAATGGTTTATCCAGTAACTATACGCAGGATGCCCGTTGATGAAAGATATCCGCAGAGCTATATGAACTTGGATGGCAACCTACAGAAATGTTAGATTTAAAGAGATTTAAAGAGACAGTAGTAGCCTATGAAATGCACTCTCCTTATGTTAAACAGATATTAAACAACTGGGCTATTCAACACCGAGTCATTCCTCGAGATTGGAGGGACTTGGCAAAAGCTGTATTAGAAGCCGATCTTCTGTTACAATGGCTGACATGGTGGAAAGAAGAAGCTTTGACAATAGAACAACGTAACCGAGCTAGAGGCATTAATATTCTCAAAGATCAGTTGATAGGTGAAGGTCAGTATGCTGAACTGGAAGTGCAGATCCAGTTTGATGATAATATTTTAGCACAATGTCGTACAGCGGCTTTAAATGCTTGGGATAAAGTTGAAGAGCCAGGAAAAGAGTCTGAGTCATTTACTAAAATCATGCATGGCTCAAATGAGCCATTCACTGATTTTTTTTACAGAGATTGACTTCTGCTGTCCATAAGACAATTTCAGACTCAGGAGCAAGGGAAGTGTTAATTAAATCTCTGGCATTTGAAAATGCTAATTCAGAATGCCACAAGGCAATAAGGCCATTAAAAACAACTTCCTTGGATCAATGGATTAAAATTACTACTAATATTGGATCCAATGCTTACAATGCCACTATGATTGGACAAGCAATTGTTCAAGGTCTTAAAAACCAAAAGGTCAGATGTTTTGGCTGTGGAAAGTCAGGTCATTTTAAAAAGGACTGTAGACAAATGGATCCTAGAAATAATGTTTTCTCTGATAATAAGCCAGGAAGAAAACCTCAGTTTCCTGGTATATGTAGAAGGTGTGGAAAAGGCAGATATTGGTCTAATGAGTGTAGATCTGTAACCGATATTCAAGGTAATTCTTTGCTGTGAGGAAAACACCCTAGGGGGCCTGGCTTAAGTGCCTATCAGAGAAAACATGAGCCAACAATTTCTTACCAGCAATGGATTAACACACCCTCAGAGAGTTTAAAACAGGTAGTGCCTGCAGCTAAAGACAGCACTGTTTTAGACTTTGATATCAAGGGCACAGCTGATAAAACAGGTGAATTAAAAAGGACTAAAAAACAGGTATTTTGGCAAGCAACTATAAATGATTAGAGACCTAAGTTAAAAGTACAGATAAATGGAATTTTGATTGAGGGATTGTTAGACACGGGAGCAGATGTAACAGTCATTTCAAAAGACT
Organism: Cricetomys ansorgei; assembly: GCA_026225945.1. NCBI lineage: Eukaryota > Metazoa > Chordata > Mammalia > Rodentia > Nesomyidae > Cricetomys > Cricetomys ansorgei. The sequence goes on along the minus strand of JAMJFZ010002399.1, from coordinate 274,247 downwards.
CCTGGAATTCAAACTGGCCTCTTCAAGAGGTAACTATTCAGCTTTTAGGAACTGGAACACTTTCTCAGTTAAAACACAATATAACAAGTGTAAAATGCATAGGACCAAAAAATGAAATAGGAAATATAAGACCGTATGTGGCAGATCTAGCTATAAGTTTATGGGGAAGAGATCTATTAAAACAATGGAATGTACAGATTAACATTCCTTTAATCTCAGAGACAACCTTTAAGATTCAAGATGCTATTGATAAAAAATGTTATCAAAAACAATCACAGACTGTCCAGAGTATCCATAAGCAGGGAGGAACAGGTATTGATAATAATTCTCAGCCTGTTAAAAGGTATCAATGGAAAGTCATTCCCCAGGAGTTCTCAAATAGTTCCACTTTATGTCAATATTTTGTACAAAAGCCACTGAAAGTTAATATCTGGTTTAATGAACCTACCATTGGGTTAACTACTCAAGAGTTAAGTTATTTGTTTCAAGCACTGAACAGTGAATCAGATTTAAACAGACAGAAAAGTTTAACAACAACAGAAAAGGAGTTAACTCAGGTAGAAAGCAGATTACAGAATGCAGATGTAAATTACATAGACCCAAAGCTGGATTGTATGCTTTCTGATTGTTCCTCAACTGAGCTCATGATACAAAAGGAAGACAATATTTTAAAATGGATCATTGCACAAAGCAACTCAGAGAATTTGGGCAGAATCTACACTGCCTGTGTTAGAGTTTTTCTGTCAGCCGCTGCTTGGCTATGGTTGTTAAATAACAAGCCTCGCTATGTTCAGGAGTTTGGACCAAAAATTCAGCCAACTGGTCCTCGTCCTCCAGGGAATTGGTATTTGGTTTTATTTGGTTGACAAAAAAGAATTATTTTACCTGTATTTGGAAGTTTATTTATGGTTAATGTTGGAAAAAAGTTCCAAACTTCCCGGTTTGTCATGGACTACAAAGCCCATAAGGCATTGCAGTGGCTGTTTCTGTTATCAGCCACACCTACAAATCAAGAGACTGGCATGCTAAATGAATATCCAGCAAGAAAGAGGCAAATTATTGGATTTTAAAATTATACATAGTAAATAAAACTTCAGCTTAAATTTAAAAAAGAAGGGGTATAGGATATATTTATAATTGGTTATTTTAACCTGAAATAATAAAAAAAAATAATTTTAAAAGATAATGTTTAAGCATTTTGCTCTAATAATAATAGCCTGAAGTGTGGAAACTCCACCCCGTGTCGGGGAAAGGTTGTACTTTTGTCTTTTCCGAAATGAAACATCCAACTGAGAGTATCCAGAGACCACTGAACTGAAGAGAGACATCAGAATGTGCAGGTTACTGTCCAGTCTTCAACCTCAATAGTTCCATGAAAATGGACTGTTGAAGGGCTTTCTAGCTCCCTTGCTCATGTGTTTGCATAAAGGTCTCCTTACAGCATAGTGAAAGACCAGAGGAGATGGATTACAAGTTCCCCGGCTTAATACAGAGGCTGGCAGTCAGAGACGGGATTGAGAATTATGACATGAATTTTCCTAAGGCAGGATGCTGATCATGTTATCAGTAACCCAAGAACACGTAATTTTCATTGTTCATTAATTCTCTCCTAAGAAAGGTGCAGTCATCTTGAAAAGGGGATATGGGAAGCTATTGGCTTCATAAAACTATCTTGTCCTCTGAAGTCTTCTTGGAGACGACTCTGCAGCTCTGCAGCTGACAGGGAGCCTGTTTTGAAAATTGAGGCAGCTTTCACAGTGCTCAACTGTGATGCAGATGCAGATACCCGCCTACAGGGAGTCTGTTTTGCCAAACAGACCAGTGAAAATTGAAGCAGTTTTCATAGTGCTCAACCGTGTTGATGTGATGCAGACACCTGTTGATTCTTACTGCATTGTCTTCTGCTACTCTGATTCTCTTCAAAGACATTTGAACTGAACAAGCATTTTGCTAAACATTGAACTTTTATGAACAATTGGTGAACTTTTATGAACAATTGGTGAACTTTGGACTTGATACTTGATGTTATGGAACACTTAACAATCATCAAAGACTTTTGAACTGCATGAGCAGTCTGCTGAACTGATTTGATATTTGATAGACTATAACTTTATGTCTTAGCTTCATTTGTTTGAGTCAATATTGTTCTTATTTTAAACAAAAAGGGTGAGATGTTGTGGTATGTTTAGTTGTGGATAATATTTTAGTTAAGATTCGTCTTTTACTTGTTTACATCTCTTTGCCATCCCCAGCTTCCACCCCCCACAGGAGGTTCCTGTTATTTGTTGATTGAGGGTCTGTGTGAAAACAGGAAGAAAACACCTGGGGATTGAGGGGTGGAGCAAGGAGGGAGCAGGGAGAAGGAGGTGGAGAAGGAGTAGGAGCAGAACGAGGGAGGAGAACGAGGAGGAAAACATGGGGTGAAGAAGCCTTGGAGTGAGCTCTCTGGCTAGTGGTTTGGGTATAGAATTCCCTGAGATTTGACATGGTTTGTGATTAATAAAGAGCATTGGATAAGTCAACTCTGGACTCTCATTAAATGTTTAAAAGATAAATCAACAGCTGTGTCTGGTAGATAATATTTCTTTGGTGTCATTCAACCCTTTTGGTTCTTCAATCTTTTCACTTCCTTTTTTGTATAGCACCCTGATCTCTGAGGGGAGGTGCTTGATGAAGACATCCCATTTAAGACTAAGTGTTCCAAGGTCTCTGCACATTGTTCAGCTGTTGTGTTCAGTATTTGTTTCCCTCTATTGCAGGAGAAAGCATTTCTGATAATGGCTGAGCAAGACACTCATTTATGGGTATAATAGAATGTCATTAGGAGTCATTTTATTGCTACATTCTTTAGAAGAATAAGAATATTTAGCTTCCCCCTAGGTTCATGGCCCACCTAGTCTCAGGTTCTTGGCCAACAGAGCAGTTTTGGGGATAGGTTCCATCTCATGGAGTGGGCTTAAATCCAATAAGATGGTAATTGATTGCTCCCACAGCATTTGTGCCACTATTGTACCAGCGTAACATGGAGGCAGGCCACCAATATGGACCAAAGGGTTTGTAAATGGGTTTGTGTTTAACTTTTTCCTCTGGCAGTGTAAAGGATATCTTACAATATTGTGAATATTAGTCAGTACGGATGAAAGCCCTAGTTAGGCATCAGTTCGACCTCTCTGTGTTCAATGAGATAAGTAAGGGTTGTCTTCAGCAATAGGGCTTTACCATCATTGTGAAGAGCAACTAATAACCATGGTGGTAGTCTGAATTGTTTGAGAGTATCCATGGAGCCCCTTTGGCCAAAAATTAGATGTTACCCATTCACAGCGATGGAGGTTTCATTTGGTAGTGAGACATGTTCAGTTGGGACTTGTCTCCTCGGCTATTTGGTAATTCCATTTTAAATTTCATATATATATATATATATATATATATATATATATATATATATATATATAATTATTGTAGTAGGCTTCTGTATGATTCCTCAGGTGGCTCTTAGTGTTAGCTGTCCCTCTTCATATTCTGTTCCTTTCTGCTGTCTTCCTTCCCCTTCCCCATTTAATCTTCCTGTTCTTTTCTGCTCCTGTCTCTCCATAACTCTATGTTTTATTTCCCTTTCCTTGGGAGATCCTTCCTTCCTTCCTAATCCCTTACTATATACATTACCTCTGTGGCTATATAGACTGCAGCCCCTTATCAAATATTTAACAGCCATATATATGAATATATATCATATCTGTCTTTTTGGGTCTGGGTTACCTCACTCAAGATGATTTTTTTTCCTAGCTCCATCCATTTGCCTGTGAATTTCATGATGTTTTAAAAAGCTGCATGATATTCCATTGTGTAAATGAGCCATACTTTCATTATCTATTCATCTGTTGATGGACATCTAGGCTGTTTTAAATTTCTGGCTACTACAGATAGAACAAGAATGAACATGATTAAGCAAGTGTCTCTGTAGTAGCATGTAGAGTCCTTTGGGTATAACTGCCACATTGATTTCCATAGTGGCTGTACAAGTTTGCACTCCTACCAGAAATGGATGGGTGTTCGTTCCCCTTACTTGACATGCTTGCTAGCACTAGCTGTCATTTAAAAAAAAAATTGGTCTTGGACATTCTTCCTGATAAAAGACAAAATCTCAAAGTAGTTTTGATTTGATTTTCCTGATGACTAAGGATTCTGGGTATTTCTTCAAGTGTTTCTTAGTCATATGTTTCATCCCTTGAGAACTCTCTATTTAATTCTGTACTCCATTTTAAATTAGGTTATTTGTTTTTCTTGCTAACTTTTTTAGTGTTTATATATATTAGATATTTGCCATCTATTGGATTTGTAATTCATAAAGTATTTTTCTCATTTTGTAGCTTTTGGCTTTGTCCCAATGATGGTGTCTTCCCTATAGAGAAACTTTTCAATTTTATGAAGCTCTATTAATTGTTGATCTTAATGTCTATGTTATCAGTGTCTTGTCCAGAAAGTCTTTTTCTGTGTTAATGAGTTCAAGACTATTCACATCATTTTTTTCTACAAGATTCAGGGTATTTGGCCTTATGCTGAGGTCCTTTTTAAAAAATTATAATTTTTTTCTTCTATATAATACGTCCCAACCCTCATCCTCACCTGTCTCCATTCCTCCTAACCTGACCCATTCTCTCCTCTCCCCCAGATTTACTCCCCACCTCCACTTCCCCTCAGAAAAGAACAGACCTCCAAGGGTTACCACTCAAACAGGGCTTAACAAGATGTAACAAGGCTAGGCATTAGTCCCTACATCATTGCTGGACAAGGCAACCCAGCAGAAAGAAAAGGATCCCAAAGGAAGATAAAAGGGTCAGAGACACCCCCACTCCAACATTTAGGTGTTCTACAAGAACACTAAGCTGGACAATCATAAGATATATGTAGGGGACTATATAGCATTCATGTCTGCTCCTTCAGTTTCTGTGAGCCCCTAAGGGTGCTGGTCAGTTGACTCCATGAGGCTTGTTCTCCTGTTATCATCAACCATTGTGGTTCCCACAATCCCTCCTCCCTCTTCTGTGGGGTTCCCCAAGATCTGCATGATATTTGGCCCTGGGCTTTTGCCTCTGTTCCCATTAGCTGTCAGAGGAAGCCTCTCTGGTGACAGTTGGGCTAGTCACCAATCTATGAGCATAGCAGAATATCATTAGGAATCACCTCTGGGGTATCCAGTCTCTGGTTTTTGGCTAGCCCTGCAGTGTCAGACATGGGCTCCCTCCCTTGGCATGGGGTTCTGCCCTTTCATTTCCCCAGCACATCCTGCCAATGGGATAGGTTATAGGTCGAAGGTTTTGGGGCTGGGATGGTGACTCAGTCCCACCACTGGGTTATAGACATGACCTGTTCAGGATCTCTATATCCCATTACTTTGGGTCTTTTCTAGAGTAACCCGCATAGATTCCAGGGAGTTTCCACTATACTAGGTCTCCAGATCACCCTCTAAATGTTTTCCATTCTTGTCTATAGTCATCTCTCCATCTTTTTCCCCCTACCTAGTCCCTCCTGTTTCCATTACCACCCTCCTCCTGCTCATCTGCAGCATCTGTTCTATTTTCCTTCTCAGGGATATCCATGTGTCTTCACTAGGATCCTCCTTGTTGCATAGTCTCTTTGGGTTTGTGGATTATAGTACAATTGTCCTTTACTAGATTCTTCATTTCCCAAATTCCCTCAGTTTGTTTTCTTTATGGCTTCTCTTCCCATTTCAGGTCTTGAGCAGTTTTGTTTGTTTCCTTTAATTGTTTGCTTGCTTTTTGGGCTTTAGAAAAAGGGATTTATTCATTTCTTTTAATTGTTTGTGTTTTCCTGGTTTCTTTAACGAATTTACTCAGTTCCTCCCTTTTTGTGTTTTTTCACTGCTTTTCTTTGAGTGATTTATTCATTTCCTTTTTAAAGGCCTCTATTATCTTTATAAAGTTGGTTTAAAGAAACCTTTCTTATGCTTCAGATATGTTGGAGTGTACAGAGCTTGTTGTAGTGTGAGGAAACACAGATAGCATGTTGTGGAGAAGGTCCTTTGCGGACACTGCAAAAGGCTAAAGTCTCTTAACAAGTCTCTTCTTGTGTGGTTTACTGAAACCTTCCTGTTTTCTGAATATATGGTAGATGAAATGTTTTGTACTCTGTGCTATATTACCTGGTAAATATTAACGATAGCTTTGTTTCTGGATCTCATTGAACATGGAGCTGTACTTTGTTCTCTGGCTCGCTTCCCAGTCAACTATCTGTTCTGGAATTATAATTTGCTGTGACTAAGAATAAAATTTGTCGGTTGCCTGCATCAGCTCAACTGTCTGTGTCCCTTTTTCAGAGAACGTCTCTCCTGGTCTTGGGTGTCTCAAACCCCACGTTGTAGTAGGATTGTTGGGCTCTTCTGGTAACATATTGCCCTGTTTGTTGTTGATAGTGTTCTTAAGCTTGAGTTTAGACAACTGGGTTTGGTTAGTATAACTTGGTTTGTTGCATATAGTATTGATTATGTCAAGATATGTTCCTTGCATTCTAGTTTCTTCAGGGCTTTTATTAGAAAGAATATTGGATTTTGTCAAAAGTCTTTTCTGAATCCATTGAGATGATCATGTGATTTTTGTTCTTGATTCCATTTATGGGAAATATTACATTTATTAATTTGTGTATGTTGAACCATCCTTACATCTCTGGAATGAAGCTAACTTGATCAGTATCAATAATCTTTTTTATGTGTTCTTGAATTCATTGTAAAAGTATATATTTTGAATTTTTATTGAATTTGTTCTTTAATACTTTTGTTGAGAAATTTTGCATCTATGTTCATCAGGGAGATTGGTCTATAGTTTACTTTGTTCTTATTGTTGTGTATTATCTGGCTTTGAAATAAAGATAATACTGGTTTCATAGAAACAGCTTGTTGGTGTTGCTCTCCTTTATATTTTATGGAATAGTTTGAGAAACATTGGTATTAGTTCTTCTTCAAAGGCCTGGAAGAATTAGTAGTGCATCTATTTGGGCCTGGACTTTTCTCAGTTGAGAAATTAAAGCAAATATTGATTTGATTCATTGCTCGTTATACATATTTTAAGCTTTTATCTCATCATGCCTTTTTTTGTAGGTTATACACATCTAGAAATTTATTGATTTATTTTAGATGTTCTGCTTGGTAAGATACAAGTTTTTAAGCTATATTCTAATGATTCTTCCTGAACTGCATTTGTATTTGTTGTAATGTTTCATTTGTCACCTTTTATTTTTGTTGATTTTTGTCTTGTCTCTTTCTTTTGTTTATTTTGACTAAAGGTTTGCTGATCCTGTTTATCCTTTAAAAGAACAGAATCTGTTTCATTGATTTTTTTCCAATTTATTAATTTTGTCTTTAGTCTTAATTTTTTTATTTCTGTCTACTTATCTTGGGGTTGATTCATTATGGTTTTTCAAGGCCTTAAAGTGTGTTGTTATTTGTTTGAGGACTTGAGGGGCACCGGGAGACCCCTTCTGGGTCTTCTTACTGGGAGAGATCCCTGAAAGAGGCACTGAGGCATGAACTGATGCAAAGACATGAGTTTTATTGATCTGAAGTGCCAGGGTGCCCTTCACACTGTCTCCATGCAAGGAAGTGGAAGGCACACTCTGAAGGAGCTTACAAGCATCTTTTATACCTTTTTAGAAATGTTATTTTTAGCAGCAGTATAACCTTTAAGCTGATTGGTTAGATGTAATGACATAAGTCAGCAGGGTGAAAAGGTAACTGGGACATTCCAGGTGGGTTATCTTGTGGGTGGGGAGTTCTGAGTGTGTAGCTGAAACTATTCTTATCTGGGTGTAACTTTTGTGGTTATTCCCAGAAATGTCTCTGGACTAAGATTTCTGAGAAAGCTCAGGCAAAGTTCGGGCCTACTTGTACATCTTCAATCCTGACTAAAGTTTGGACAAGGCCAGCCTTGACCTTACAACTCTACAGTTTTAATGTAAGCACATTAGCTATGAGTATCTCTCTTAGTATGCTTTCTCCAGTCTCATAGGTTTTAGTAGGAATTGTGCTTTTATTTTTTACTCAATTCTAGGGATTTTAACATTTCCTTTTAAACTCTTTGATAATCCATTTATTACCCAATAGTGTATTATTCAGTGTCCACGGGTTTGTGTGTTTTCTAGATTCTTTTGTTTCCTAGATGTGTTTCATTGTTGTCAGAGAGAATTCTAAAAATGATTTCATTTTTCTTGTAGTTGTTAAAAACTTGTGTTGTGTCCTATTATGTGACCTATTTTATAGAAAGTCCTGTGAGCAGCTGAGAGAAATGTATATTCTGGAGCTGTTTGGCTATAATGCTATGTAGGCACTTCTTAGGTCCGTTTGATATATAATTTCCCTTAATTAGAATGTTTACATATCTATTTTTGTCAGGATGACCTGTTTACTGATAAGAGTGGGGTACTGAAGTCATTTACTATTACTTTGTTGGGCTTATTTTATGTATTTATATCCTGTGGTGTTCACTTTATGAAATTAGGATCAGAGGTGTTGACTGCATAAATGTTGAAAACTATAATGTCTTCTGGATGAGTTATCCTCTTAATTAGCATGGAGTGAGTTTCTTTATCTTTTCTGATTAATTTTGGTGTGACATTATCTTGAAGTATATTTAAATTATACTTACATTAGAGTGGTTGACCCCCTGATTGCTTTTACTTGCAGTTATACTTTCATTTCACCCTAAGGTTGCATTTGTTATTAATGGTAATGTCAGTTTCTTGGAGGTGACAAACAGATGGATTAAAAAGAAATTGATATTTATTCATGCCAGGCATGATAGCACATGCCTTTAATCCCAACCCTTGGTAGAGAAAGGTGGATCTACATAGTGAGTTCCAGGCCAGCCATGGCTACATATAGAGACTCTGTCTCAGAGGGTTGGGTGGAGAAAAAGAAATTTTTGCTTTTAATTATGTGTCTTTAAATCTGTGTGTATGTGTATGTGTATGTGCACATGAGTGCAGGGGCCTGTGGAGACCTGAAGAGGGTGTCAGATGCCCTGGAGCTGGAGTTACAGGCAGTCTGAGCTGCCTGATGTGGGTGCTAAGAGCTGAACTCTGGTCCTCTGGAAGAGCAGTGAGTTCTCATAACTTCCAAACCATCTCTCCAGTCCTGGGTCCTGTTTGTAAATCCAATTTGCTAGTCTATGTCTTTTTATTGGTGGATTCAATTAATTAATGCCCAACATTATTATTGAAAGGTATGCATTAATTTGTGTCATTCTGTTGATTTTTTTGGTCTTTCTATTCCCTAATTAGCATTTCTAGCATTCTTTATTCTTCATTGTAGTCTCATGGATATTTATCTTCTTGTAGGTTAATTGTTTTTTTTCCTCTTTATCTCTCTCCTTTTAGCCAAAGCATTAGAAGACATAACTAGTTTTATCTTCAAAATATGTCCAGATTCTTATCACTTCCTAAAATCTTCATTAGTACCATCCTGGATCAAGCTATAATCCTCTTTGATGTAGATTGTTGTCATGGTATTTTAACTATTTCTTGTGTCTCCAGTTGTTCTTTATTACTCTTGAGAGTCAGAGACTGTGGCAGAATATGGATTTTCTTTATGATTGTATCTAAAAGTATCTACCATAAATCTCATCACTCTTAATCTGTTTTGTAATTTTTTTATAGGACTTGGTTCTATATACTTTTCTGTGACTGTGATAAACACTCTGACTATAAGCATCTTGAGGATGAAAGGGTTTATTTTAGCTTACAAGTCCCAGGTCACAACCAACACTGAGGAAAATTGGAGCAGGAATTCAAGGCAGGAACCTGGAGGCAGGAACTAAAGCAGTGACCCTGGAGGAATGCTGCTTACTGGCTTACTTACAGGTTCACATTTAAATGCTTTTCTTATACACTCCAGACCCTCTTGTCTAGGGATGGTACTACCCACAGAGGGGCTGACTCTCCTATATCAATCACCAAATCAAGAAAATACCCCTACATGCCAAATTGTTGGAGACAATTGTTTAATCGAGGGTTCTTATTTTCAGGTGTGACCAAAATTAGCTACCACAGACCTACTAATAAATTACTTAACAGACCCCAAACTTTCCTTGGCTTCCACAATGCTCATACATTCTTTTATTTTCCCTAAGACCACCTATGTGGCACTCAGTCTTGGAATGCAGGTAAAAAAGCAAACAAACTAGGAACCATTGGTATTTGGTCCACCGTTTTTCGTGGACAAAATACCAGGACCTGCTTGCTTCAGGATGAAATTCTCATCTTCAAATTGTTCCCTGTAGATGGACATGCTACCAGTGTCATCACAGTGTGTGAAGCCTCCACTCTGGCACATGGATCCTGGAATAATCCTGTGGAAGGAGGAGCCCTTATTTTTAAATCCATTCTCTCTGGTGCTCAGAGCACAGAAGTTTCCTGCTGTCTTTGGAATTTTGTCTGCCAATAGCTTGAAGAAGATGCTGTACAACAGCTTGCTGTCAGTCACAATGTTGAAGATCATGGTGAAGTTGAGTATGGGTGCAGTAAGCAGCAGCGGGGGACAGTGGTATCTACAAAGCCAATATTTCCATTTTATATACAAGTAGAAACAGGAGAGTAAGAAGTAGAGAGGAGTGATGGCAGAACTATAGTGGCATAGTTCGTCAACTACTTACCCAGAGTTAGTGCCCAGGGGCTACTTTATTCATAATTTGTATTTATTTTGAGTGGAAATGGAATGGGAGAAAATCCCTTGAAGTTGTTTCTTTCATTGCCTTTCCGTTGCATCAGTAAAATTTTATGGCTGTGCATGGAATTAATTGAAAGAGTTTGATCCTGTCCTTACATCATACTTCATTTGGCAAATTTTACTCTAGAGAACAGGAATTCTATGGGGAAGTTGGTCTCTTGACTACAGTGTGTAGCTTAATTTATCTTAAATAGTTTAAGGTTTTGAGCTCTTAATCACAACTCTTGGAGTCTGAATGAGTAGGTAGAATTCCTGCAACACAATAGAATCTTAAAATTTCTGTGTTTTATGCTTTTTTTGTTCTTATTTCTTAAGTGCAAATATTATCATTGATTCAATTCTCCTGAATTTTCTTTGTGATTTATCTTAGGTATTATCAATCTTAGGGATTATCTATCTATCCCAAGACCACTTTTGATTTGTCCTCGATGATAGGACAGATCCTTGAGTCACAGTTGCACCCACTGGCCAGTTCCTTCTGGAAGCAGCTAGATGTTATGAAGGAGCACTCATTTTTAAGTTAATAACTGGAAATAATTAGTGTGGACTTGGGAAGCTAAATAATCTCTCTCAGTTTCTGTCACTTCATCTGAATAAGAGGTAAAATATCTCTCTGAATTCTTTCTGCATCTACCTTTAGAGGGTTTAGCTGATATTGATCTGGATTTGGTGCATTGTGTTGTTGGTGAGATATCTGCTGGATGATGCTCTTAGTTAAGTGACTTCATTTGCTAAGAGCCAGGAGTTAAAGAGAAGAATGCAATGATCATCCTCATCTCAGTTGCATTATAAAGTTCATGTTACATGCATCTTGAGTGTTTTAAATTCCATCGTGTTCAACTTTGTGCTCTAAGTTAGAGCAAGTGCACAGCAGCTCTTCTGACTTAAAGGTAGGTGATGTGCCTAGAAGTAAGGTGAAAATTTCTTACCAGCCACAAGGATTTGGACATGGATTTTAGTTCATTTGTTGAATAAGGTAGTTGCATATCGATATCTATCTATGTCTATCTATCTATATATAATTTAGACCACAACTGTCATATATATATACAACTTAAATCACAACTGTCATATATGTCTATATAATACATAATATTATATATAATATGTACTATTATATAAGATAGATAATATTATATGTAATATATAATGTAACATAATGTAATATATAATATAATATCATAATGATATACAATATTATATATAATAATATAATGATATATATATATATAAACCGTTGTGATTTAAATTGATAATTTTATACAGCCTTATAGAGTATATGTTTTCAAAGTTCTTTGTAATTTTGGGGTTCTCGTGAGGCACCATTGTGTTTAAGGAAGTTGGAGCATGTAATTGGAACAGCAGTTCTATTGCTTCATATGGTGGTTAGGCATAATTGACACACAAAGCTCTTGCTGTACATTTTTCCCAGGCAAGGTACCATTTGAGGTAATGCAAATTCCCAGACATTATTTAAATATATTCCACATGCTCACCTACTGATTAGTGCTTCCATGTCTTGATCACTTTGTCATCTGTATTTCTAGGCGAGGGACCATTGTGGGCTGAGAGGGTTTATTCATTGTCAGCTATGGGAAGGAGTAGGGACAAAGAAGTGGGGGTTAGAGAGAGAAGAAATACAGAAAAGGTTGAGACGCTATCAGACAAGGAAGGGGTGCTTCCGGTGCCAACAAGCAGGGTAGGTTTGTCGTGGTGGAGAGGACTCTGACTTGAAACTACATGAGCTCAAATTTGCTAGGCAAGAGACAGAATTGTTGAGGTGGCTTAAATTTGAAAGCCATTAAAACCAGTTAGAGAGACTCAGGGTTTTCCTAGGTAGCAGAGTGATCTGAGGAAGGAAGGGTACAGTAAAGCGGTTTTTCTGATTCCGTTGTGGGAAGGATGGGCGGGGGGGGGGGCTCGAGATTGAAAGAGTTTGGTAATTTAGGTATCAACTTCCTGAGTGTGAGGAGATGACAGCAAGAATGGAGAGGAAAGGACACATTGGGGGTCCGGTGCACAGGTCAAACCAATGGGATGTGCTAGCTGGGTATGGGAAATGAGATAGGCATGCCAGTGAAACACTGACATCAAAGCTACAAGGTCAGGAAGCTTGGAGGGCAACATGATCATCAGAACACTTTCTAGGTCCTACTTGCTCTTAGGTGTTCTGTGAAACCACAACGTAGTCCCAAAGTCTGTGATTCTGACCCCTTCCACATCTTTTTCCTGTGCTTCTGTGTGAGGATGTGGAAAAAAGTGATTGTGCCTTGTCTCCCTATCCAGCTACTTGATTCCTCAGGCAACTCGATATTTCTGGTGATTCGAAAGCTTTGCAGCAAATCGCTGCTCTTATTTCATAGCACAGGCCACAGTGAATTTAAACTATTGCTTGTGCCCTTGAGTTTCAATGTAGTTTTGCTGCTGTATGAGGTTATTTAAAAGCATTAGCCTTTTGAGTCAGTTTCTTTTTCGCTTCTACGAATGTCGCATTTCCCTTTCTCCTCTGAAGCCGTTCCTCTTGTTTCCATTCCACAGAGATATTCTTCATAAGATATTAGATGGTATGACTCTTGCTTGAGTAGACCGAAAATATTTTCACGGTTTTAATGTATATTTAGGTGTTTTACATTTTTTTCCTGCTTTAAAAAAGTATGAGAAACAATGTTTTGGTTTCCGAAAACTTTGTTCTTTTTTGTTTATATGAGTGCTGAGTTAACTTAAAGAAAATGGCACTTGAGTTTGAGGAAGCATTGCTTTTGTTGCTGAAAAAGATGACAATGAATATTACATTAATTTTACATTAGTGTATCAGTAATATTACATTAATCTTATGTTTGTTATCAGTGGCCTCCTCATAACCCGCTCCAGAAGTAACAAATAACAATCTGCAGATACACCCAACAGAGAGAAATCTGTCTCTATAGCACTCAGGCAGAAGTCACCCCCGAAGCAGATTAGGACGTGTTCATTCTGGGACATTTCACATGAGGAGAGGGAAAGGCCTAGCTGGGTATACCCAATTTCTTCTTTCAAAAGCCTACCTTTTGGATGGCAAGATATGGCTAACCATGTTATGGTTGTGTTTCTACAGTTCCCTCTCCATGGTAGGAGGCATCAAAGATGGAGAGGAAATGCTCTTTTGCTCACCTCTAAAGGGGGCCAATGTTTAACAACTTTGTCTTTCACAAAAAATTGAACTCTGAAGTGTTGATGGTTTCCAATGTGCAAATACCCCTGTCCTCAACCTGATCCAGTTTCAATCAACCAAGGTGACATCACTGAAAGTGCACTAGGGATAAGATGCACCCAAAGCCAGTATGTGCTGGTACCAAGTCACCACAGCTCCTCCTTTTGTACAGAGCCCATATCTTCTTACATGGTTGGAGAAAGAAAGAGTACATTTAACTGAGGAAAGAAGATAGCACAAAGGATCCTGGGGAGAATTATCTGTGAGAAGCTAAGTTCCTGAGGTGCAGAGGAAAGGCATGAGGAATACAATCAGAGATATACCAAGGGGATTTCACAGTGGGAGAGAGCCATTGAAATGCCATGCAATTGATATAAGCAAGCTGCTTAAATATCTGGTGTAGGATTAGAGAGAACTCTGGACAGTCAGAAACCCTGGTCTGAGTCTGAGGTTTTAATATATTCTGTGTGATCCTTGGCAAATGATATTTTCTCTGACTTTTAATTTTCCACTAGGCTTTCATTTTCTAATAATGAAAGTAAGGTAAGTAAAATAAAGTAGTAGATAAATAACATTTAATATTCAGTGAGTACACATCAACATAGTTTAAGTTCCTTTGTACTCTCTGAAGTGATCAAACAGTCTGAATCGTGTCAAATTATTGCTTGCTTTATTACAGGTCCCTCAACTGCTGGTGTCCAGCACACTTGAACTGAAGCCATGGCCAGGGCAAATAATGTGACTGAGCTGATCATCACTGGCCTTTTCCAGGACCCAGAGGTGCAGGAGGTGTGCTTTGTGCTGTTCCTCCCCGTGTACCTGGCCACAGTTCTGGGCAATGGCCTCATTGTTGTGACAGTTAGTGTCAGTAAGAGTCTGAATTCCCCCATGTACTTCTTCCTCAACTCCTTGTCCCTGGTAGAGATCTGTTACTCCTCTACTGTTGTCCCTAAGTTCATCACTGATTTACTTGCCAAAGTTAAAACCATTTCCATGAAGGGCTGTCTGGCTCAGATAGTCTTCTTCCACTTCTTTGGGGTCACTGAGATTCTCTTGCTTACAGTGATGGCCTATGACCGCTACGTGGCCATCTGCAAACCCCTTTACTATACGACTATCATGAGTCGGTCCGTGTGCTATCATCTGATGGCTGGTTCCTGGGTAGGGGGCTTTTTCCATTCCATAATTCAGATTCTCATCACTATTCCACTGCCCTTCTGTGGTCCCAATGTGATTGACCACTACTTCTGTGACCTCCATCCCTTATTCAAGCTGGCTTGCACTGACACTTTTTTGGTGGGGGTTATTATGTTTGTCAACAGTGGATTATTCTCTGTGTTTTCTTTCCTTTTCTTGGTGTCTTCTTATGTCGTAATACTGTTCAACTTGAGGAACCATTCTGCTGAAGGGAGGCGCAAGGCCCTCTCCACCTGTGCCTCTCACATCATGGTGGTCATCTTGTTCTTTGGACCTGCCATCTTCCTCTACTTGAGACCTGCCTCCACCTACACTGAAGACAAACTTGTGGCTGTGTTCTACACGGTCATCACACCCATGCTGAACCCCATCATCTACACACTGAGAAATGCAGATGTGAAAAATGCCATGAGGAAGTTGTGGGGCAAGAAAGTGAACTCTAGTCTGGAATAAAAACTAAAACCGTG
The DNA here is from genome assembly GCA_026225945.1 of Cricetomys ansorgei. Classification (NCBI taxonomy): domain Eukaryota; kingdom Metazoa; phylum Chordata; class Mammalia; order Rodentia; family Nesomyidae; genus Cricetomys; species Cricetomys ansorgei. The sequence goes on along the minus strand of JAMJFZ010002399.1, from coordinate 258,661 downwards.
AAACAATAAACAGCATGACCAGTGTAAATAGAACTTGAATCTGACTTCAGTCATCGACTTGAATCCCCTTAATCAGTGAATGCACCGATCAAAGTCTTCACGCTCATGGTTTTTGTTTTATTCGAAATCCATCATGTCGTAGGTATCAGTATTTTGGAGCATGTTCAAATTGGGTTGTTTTACATCTCTTCTCAAGTGATCTGTAGTGTGTATTCCTAAATAGAGCTCCTGTAATGTGTGGGTACAAAACAGCTCTTATAACAAAATGAATGAAATATTAATTCTTGAGTAAAGTGAGTGAATGGGTGAAGTGGTCTGAGAACGTAGATTCAGGTCGCACCAAGCACCATGACTCACCATAGCAACAGGTCCATAGAGCACAAAGTTGTAAGTCAGGCACTTTTCAAATACATTTGTGAGATCATTGGGTTGATAAATTATGGGACAGTGTGTGTGTGTGTGTGTGTGTGTGTGTGTGTGTGTGTGTGTGTAATCTCTGTTTTTGGTTATTATTCAGGTGATGCATGCTGACAGTCTTAGTTTTTGAGTTAGTGAAGCTGGTGGTCTGTTAAGTTAATACATATCCCCAAAGATTCATGTGATAGTCACAAGGACATTAGGTTAGGCATAGAGGTAGACAATGGATGGCTATTAATGACTCTAGAGATAGCCCATGATAATTTAGCATGGATCTACAATGTCTCAACTCTCTGTAATTATAAAATTCTAATTAGTCAGTCAGTTTTTTTAGAATCTTTTTAAACATAATACTTTTAATAATTACTTTAGAATTTCATACAATGTATCTAGATCACACATGGCTCCTATTCCTCGTGGGTCCACCCTTCTACCCTCTGTGCCTTCCAAAAAACAAGAAACAAACAAACAAAGCATGTACTTCCATGGAAAGGGAGTTGTAGAAACAACTATAACATGGTTAGCCATACTTTGCCACACTGTATTTGAATAAATAGCTTTTGCATATTTCAAAGCCTTTCACATCCATTATTTCCTGCAATCTTCAATGCAATTCTATGATGTTAATGAAGTAGTAATTAATCAATCCAAATGTATACCTTTAGAGATTGAAATGTCATTTAGGTATGGTTTGGGTTGCAAGAAACCGAATCTGAAATAAGAGAGAAGTGAAGAAGTAAACGATTCAGGGTAGAAACATTCTCTGTCATGTTTGTCCATCATCAAGCCCTTCCATTTCTATGTTTACCTCATGCCTTAAGATGGGTGTTGGAGCTTCATTCACAATGGCAGCGTTCAGGTGATCAGTAAACGAGAAGATGTGAAAGCAACATGTACCCTCCCCTTGATGTTCTAAGAGAGGCTTGTCAACGTAAGTCTTATGCTATGCACATGTGAGCAGATCGCAATTTAGGGGTTCAAACACTTAACACAAAGAAGGGTTGAGAAACCCCAGTTGTCCATGCAAGGCTTAAACCAGGCAAGAACTCTGAGTACAAATCTAGACATACATTCTGACTTCTAGAACTTTCTTTCTCCATGCAGTTCCTTAGCCTATCTACATTTTAATTTTCAGTTGATGCAAAATGCATATCCAGTGAAATGTAGAGATCTTAAAGATGTAATCAGTGATTTTTGACACGTTTACAATTTCCTTGACATCTGAGAGAAGACATGGAAGCATCTTCTGTGCCTTTTCAGGTACACCTCCTTCCCACTGGGCAGCAGCTGCTGTTCTAATTTCTGTCATCGAGTATTAGTTTAGAGTCTTGCTGTGTTCATATAAATGTTATTTTGTATCTAGCCTCTTTCACTGATTTGAATGTTTTTGAAGCTCATCTGTGTTGGAGATTATAATAATTTATTTTCTTTATTGAGTAGTGTGCTGTTGTATAAATATATCACAGTAGATAAAAGTTCTTTTATTGGCAGATTGAGCAGATTTTAGATGGTATAAATAAAAGCTGTGAGATATAGAAGCAATTGATGTCAAATCTGATAACCTGAGTTTGAACCACAGATCTTACATGGGGGAAAGGGAGAACCAACACCTGACAGTTGTTCTCTGATCTCCACTCATACAATATAAACACAAGTACCCTTCACCCCAAATAAATTCGTAGTTATTTTTACAAAAACTTTGAGAACTATTTTTGAAATTCTATTTTGTAAGAAAAGCATATACTTCTTTACCATTCAATCAGTCCACTAGATAGCCAGACTACTCACATACTCCTTCAGGGTCTAAACTGGTGAACACCCTTTGCCAGAACCAGCATGGGTCCCACAGCAAGTGTGGCCACCAAGGCCTGTGCAGCAGCCAAGCTTCCGGCTTCCATCAGGACCTGCTGTACCTGCAACCATCAGCATGTACCTTCTGTGCTGCTTCTGCGACTCCACTCAGTACACAGAATCCCCACATCTATCAAAATCTAGCATGGTGAGTATCACTGACATCCCCATATACATCTTTCCACAACTCACACGATTTAGCCTGGGTTCCATAACTCAAATATCATCTTAGTCTGGTCTTTCCTGCCTGTATGGCAAAGGAGCTCTAGGCTTGGACCAGGATCCTACTACATAATATTCAAACCACAGGACTCTCCCATGTCATAGTCAACCTTCCCACCCAGTCAGATCTACTCTCACACTCCAGGCTTAGAACAGGAAACACATCTTGTAGACCAGTTCAGTCCCTCCTGTCCACCTGACTTCATTCCACTCAAGCCATTTCCAACCTGTAGACCTAATCCACAACCACATATTCTCTTCTTCCCCAACCTGCTCTGTCTAAAAAAATATCCTAATAAAGGAAGACTACATGAGAGATCTCTTTGCAAAAATACCAACTATATGAAAGTTTATGCCAAAGTCTTCTCTCCAAATCTTCCCAGTCTTGTAGAAATGTTTGCCAATGAGAATTACATAAGTGAACTTCAGGACATAGAATTTAAAAGAATAATCAAAAAATTATCAAAGAGTTCAAGGCGTTTAAAGAAGACACAATGAAACAAGTCAATGAAATTAAGGAGAAAAGTCTTAAGGAGACCAAATGTCTGAGTTATGTCCCAAAGACCACAAACATAAAGTTGATGGAATCTGAAGAAAATCTAGGACTTGAGAATGGACTTCAATAAGGAGATAGAAACACTGAGGAGGACTCAAGCTGAAATGAACATGAAACTAAAACTAGAAAACCAAAGGAAAGCCTTACAAGTAGAAAGAATCAAGCAGAATATAGAAAACCAGGTCTTTAAGATAAACTAGAGGCTCTAGACTAAATAAGAAAGAAAGATGAAAAATTAAAAATAAACACCAGAAAGAATATACAGGAAATACAGGAGATCATGAAACAAAACAAAACAAAAACCAATAACCACCATTTGAATTATAGATATAGATGAGGGCAAGAGTTCTCAAGTCAATGGTATATAATACAGATGTTAAACAAGATCATAGAAGAAAAGTTCCCCCAAATAAGGAAAGACACATCCATACAAATACAAGAAACACAGAGAATGTCAAATAGACAAGATCAGAAAAGAAAATCCTCATACCATATCACAGTTAAAACACTGCGTATACATAACCAAGAAAGTGTATTGAAAGCTATGAGAGAAAAAAAAAATTCAAGTCACATATAAAGGAAACTCATCAGAATAACATTTGAACTCTTAGTGAAACTTTGAAAGCCAGAAGAACCTGGACAAACACATTTTAATTCCTAAAGGACTATTGTGGCCAGCCTAGACTAATATACCCAGCAAAACTATCCTCAGTAATTAAAAGAGAAGGAACAATTTTCTGTGAAATAGGCCTAAAAAAACTATATGAAACAAACCAAGTCTCAACAAAATACAGGAAGCAAAATTTTGGGTTAGGGTTAAGGCTTAAGACTGAAGAGAGGAATGAGCATAGTTAAGAAACTGGAAAAAAATCAAAAATCAGAGCCATAATAATTAAAATGCAAAATACTACTGAGAAAACAACTCCAAAAATCAACAGCATGATGACCATAATAACACACATTTAAATAATAACTTTAAATATTGTCTTAGTTAGTGTTCTATTGTTGTGAAGAGACACTATATCCAAGGGAACTCTTATAAATAAAGAATAACATTTAATTTGGGAGCATGCTTACAGTTTTAGGGGATCAGTCTATAGCCATCATGGCAGGAAGCAGTGAGGCATGGCACTGGGGCAGTAGCTTTACATCCTGATCTGCATGCAGCATGCAGAGAGTTGGAACATGGTATTGGCTTTTGAAACTTCAAAGCCCACTTCCAGGTACACACCTCCTCAAACAAGGTCATACCTACCCCAACAAGGCCAAATCTCCCAATCCTTCTCAAAGAGTTCTTCTCCCTGGTGACTAAACATTCAAATATATGAGCCTATGGGGACCATTCAACTTGAATAATCACAAGCATCAATCACTTCAATTCTCTAATCAAAAGACACAGCTTGATTGAATGGACTTAGGAACAAAATCCATCAATCTGTTGTTTAAAAGAAATGCACTTTCATTTTAAGGATAGGCACAACCTTAGAGTAAAAGGAGAGACAAAAGAATTCTGATCAAATGTGACCAATGTTGTGGAAGTTTATTTTTGTTATGCTTAAAATAATTGTTTTATGCACTGTTGGCTAAGGTGTTGCCTATGTCTTGGTGTTTTGTATTGTCTGCAGGGGTTGGATTTATGTGGGGGAGATTTGATTGTTCATTATTTGCACCTGATATCAATAGAACACCTGAGGAGTTCTGTATCAATAAAAACAATGGAACTGGAATGCTCAGGGTTCTACTGTCCAATATGGCACAGGCCAGGATAGTGGTTCCTTCTGCTGAGGTCTGGCAGGGTTTTCACCTATGAAAATGCCTCTGTGTCTTCAAGGCTGAGCCACCACAGCCGCATACTGCTATACTAGGAAGCAGGCAGTTTTGCTATCCTCAAATCTGAGAAAATAGACTTCAAACTAAAACTAATCAGAATAGATAACGGACATGTCATCCTAATCAAGAGAACAGTTAACAAAGAAAACATTAGTATCTTAAGTGTATGTGCTCCTAACTACTCTGGGGCTCCCAATTTCATAAAAATTTCTCTACTGGATTTAAAGACACAGATTAACATCAACCAACCAATAGAAGGTGAATTCAATATTCCATTTTTTCTAAAAGACATGTCATCTGGACAAAAATTAGAGAAACAGAATTAATGGGCTCATATACCAAGTGGGCTTAGCAGATATCTTCAGAATAATTCCACATAAGGACTAAAGAAAACACATTCTACTCAGCAGCACTCAGAATCTTTTCTAAAATAGGCCACATATGGGACACAAAACAAATATTTACAAATTAAAAAAGATTTAAACTACTCCTTGTATCCTATCTGATTACAATAAAATTTAAAATTGATAGCAAAAGAAACTTCTAGTAAATAAACAAAGTCATGGAAATTAAACAACTTATTGCTGAATGATGAATGGGTCAAAGAAGCAATGAAGAAAGTAATAAAATTTCCAGGAAGTAAATGAAAATAAAAACACAATACAATAAAACTCTATGGCATATTGACAAGAGTCCTATAAGGGAAATTTATAGCTCTAAGTGCCTACATTAAAAATACCCGAAAGAGCACAAAAATATAACTTAGCGATGAAACTCAAAAATTTGGAAAAACAAGAACAAACCAAATCTAAATCTAGTTGGCAGTGGCAAGAAATAAACAAAAACAAAAAACCCCACAAAAACACCAGACAGAAACCAATGAAATAGAAACAAGCAATCAAATGAACAAACAAAAAAACAATACAAAAATACCAAGAAATCTGGTTCTTTGAGAAGATAAACAAGATTAAAAGGCTCTTGGACCAACTACCCAAAAGAAAGAAAGAGGGAACTCAAATTATAGAGAGTGGGGAAACATTGCAACTGTAGGCCAATTTCTCTGTTGAACAAAGGCTAAAAAAGCTCAGTAAAATACTTATAAATAGAATATAGACTACATCCAAAAGATTACACACCATGGCCAAGTAGGCTTTATCCCTGAAATTCAGTGACAGTTCAATATACATAATCAATAAGTATAATACACCACATAGATGGACTTCAAATATTACAAGATTATATAAACAAATGCAGAAAAGAACTCTGACAAAATCCAACACCTCTTCATGAGAAAAGTCCTAAAGAATGTAAGGCTAGAGGGCATATACCTCAACACAATAAAAGTTATGCATGAGAAACACACAGGCACGATCATCCTAAATGAAGAAAAAGGTTGAAGCAATCCTACTGAGTTTAGGAAGGAGGCAGGGTGTCCGCTATCCCTACTCCTTTTCAATACTGTGCTTGAAGTACTTGCTGGCACAATAAGACAGGAGAAGGAAATCAAAGGGATACAACTAGGAAAAGACGAAGTCAATATGCTACTATACCTTAGAGATCCCAAAAATTCTACAGAAACCTTGTAGAAATGATGAACAAATTAGCAATGTGGCAGATAAAGAATCAACTTGCATGAAATTATTAGCTTTTCTATACACCATCAACAAACATACAGAGAAGGAGAAAGCAGCACATTCCCATCCATAATAATCTCAAAGAAAATAAGATATCTAAGGATAAATCTAAATAAGGAACTGATGAATCCTCTATAATGAAAAATTTAAACCTGTTAAGAAGCAGCTAGAGAAAGACATAGAAGATGAAAACAAAACAAAACAACAAGAACAAAACCCCAAACAAACCAAAAAACCATTCCATGCTCATAGACTGCAAAAATTAACATTGTGAAAATAACCATCCTACTAAAAGCTATTTACAGAATCAAATGCAATCCCAAGCAAAATCTCTAATTTATTCTTCACAGAAACAGAAAAATCTAACCAAAAATTCATATGGAACCACAAAAGACCCTGGGTGGCAAAAATAATCCTGAGCAAAAAGAACAATGCAGGAGAGATTATCATTTCAGATCTTAAGATACATTGCAAATACATAGTAACAAAAATTATATAGAATTAGCAGAGAAGTAGACATGTAAATAAATGGAACAAAATAGAAGACCTAAACTGAGTACATATCTGTTTAGTCACTTATCATTTCACAAAGATACCAAAATAACAAACCTCTAATACACATCACACTGTGTATAAATATATACACATATGTAGTTTTAATGAACTTTTCTTTTTTTAAAAAACAGAAAATAACTTTTTCTCCATACAATATATTGTGATTATTGTTGTTTTTCCCTTCTCCCAACTCCTCCCATTTTTCCCCACTTCCCCTTCCCCCCTCCAGATAAACAACCTTTCTGTCTCCTGAGAGAAAACACACAGGCAGCCAGGTTGTGTTGACACATGCCACCTTTAATCACAGCACTTGGGAGGCAGAGGCAGGTGGATCTCTGAGTTATTGGCTACTGGTCTACAGTGTGAGTTCAAGAAATCATATCTTGGAAAAACAAACAAACAAAGAAACAAACAAAAATTCATCTAATCAAAATAAAGACTAAAACAAAATAAAACTAAACTAAACAAATTGAGAAAGGACTAATCAAATTAACAGAAGAAAACAGAGGCAAAGAAAAAGCTCTTACCTGGCCTGATTGTGCTCCCCGCAAGACTCCAAAGACCATCTATCAAAAACCTCCAAATACCAGACCCAAGCCCTCTTTTGAGTTGTTGGCCAGGGCTTTCCAAGAGACTCCCCAAACATACAGTATACTGCTGCTGCCCTTGGTTGCTCCTCAGAGGTGGATGATAAGTCCCTATTACTGAATACTACATGCCCTTCAGACACAGGACCCAGAGTCCTAGGTCAGATCTATAGACCCCTGAGCTGGAACTGATCTGAATTCCCCTTCCACACAGAGGACTAGCTTTTATGGTACCAGAAGGCACCATGCAAACTTCTAAAGGAGGAAAGCAATTAACAGTTCTACCGAGGCATGATGTCTATCAACCACATCAAGGACAAGCATGGCATGATACACCTAAGGGTGCAGTAGTGGCATGTTGCTAGTGGCCAACAGCTCTCTAAATGAACAGAAGACTTACTCAAAAGGGGGAGACCAAACTTTACCATTCTGGTTAGCTAGAATGGAAATCTAGCTAACTACTTAGTGCTAATGAAGTAGTTCCTGGAGGAGAATCTTCAGTCACTAATTTACTAAGCCAGCATAATCTCTAACAACAATCTATGAACATCTGTCCTTATACTTATAGATAAATATAGCCTTCACTCATCATCAAGGATGCTTCTCTTTGCAATAGACAGAGACCACTACAGAAAACCACACCAATCCAATTACAGAATCATGGATCTCAATCCCAATGAATATACCTATTAAACACTCCTGTACCTAAGGCTCAGAGATTCTTGTGGAAGAGGAATCTCAAAGATTGTTAAAGCCATAGGATCTGGGAGTTTTCTGTGAAATTGTGTTAAGTAGTAATGTCAGAAGTTACACCTATAAAGTGGTGGCATACACCTTTAATCTCAGAACTCCCGAGGCAGAGACAGGTGGATCTCTGTGAGTTTGAGGACATACTGGTCTACATAGAAAAACAAACAAACAAACAAACAAACAAACCCCCCAAAACCAAAACTCCCAAACCAAACCAAACCAAGACCAGAAGAAAGGCATCAGATTTCCTGGAACTGGAGTTAAAGTTGATTATTAACTGTTATGTGTGTGCTAGGAATTAAATCTGGGTCTTCTGTGAGAGCAGACCATGGTGCTCTTTTCCATGGATCCAGCTCTCCAGTCCTAATTATTCATCCTTCTTTCTTTTTTGTTTTTGATTTCTTGCTTGGAAAGGATAATGCTTGATTCAAGAGTTGAATATGCAAAAGGAAATTTCAAGCTTTTTCTCAAACCTTAATAGGTCTCATTAGGATTTTCTTATTAGTAATTAGTTGAAATTTAATGCATTTTGTTTAATCTTTATTCAAGGCTGAGTTTTTGTGAATTGCACTGAAAGAGAGGATAGTTTGTTTAAAAAAAGTCTTTCTAGCATCTTTAAGATGCTTTATCACAGGAAACTTGAAGTACATATAGGCCTGCTCAGTATAATGAACACTCATGCAGCTAACCAACATGACAATTTTAATGATTATCACTACAGGACAAATTAATTTTCCTCTATGCCAGGATACCTCAATGGCATGCTTGGGCCTCTTCATATTGGGCTATTCTTTGTTATTTGGGTGTGTCCTTTGCCTTGTAAGATATTTCTATGAATCCTTGGCTTCTACTTTTTTAATGTCATTGGTACTTTTTCTTCTCAACTAGTTTGGACAATGAGACACTGCCTTTAGACAGAACCACACTTCCTCTGAGGCAAAGCCACCCATGGCTGAGAGTCTCTGTTTTGTACCATTGTTTGTTTGGTTATTTGTTTTTCTCACCACAGATAATGAGATGTATTCTTTCAATTTTCTGACATTTCTGTTTCCTAATCCTTGGACCATTCATGTCAGTAGTGTCATTTTATGTGAAGCCAAAAGATTAAATTCATGATGGGCAGGTGAGTTCTCACCTGTTAGCAGACTCAGAACACTGGGTCAGTGTTCTGTGAACACTGGGCAAATTCAATTGGTTGGCATTTCTCTCTGATTTCTAAAGTTGTTTCCTGTAGAGACTTCTGAGGCCCTGCTCCCCATGAGGCATTCTGTCTTGTTAGGAAGGGGAGAGACTACACATCTCTGGGGACCTCCTTCCTCTCACCTTATCATGCTTCTCCCTTTGTGTCATCTAGGCAGTATGAACTTAAAGCTGAGCTGTCCTGGTACTCAGTTTTCTATAGAACACCTGGGAGGCAAGTCTTCTTTGCTTTTTCTTATAAATCAGGTAGAGCTGAGGCTCTAGTGCCTGTATATCTATATATCTCTGCATCTCCAAGGTTAAGACTGCAAGGGGAACAGATATATTCTGCTATTCTTGGGAGGAAGGAGTAGGTCAGAGTTGGCTTCTCCATTGGATCACTGAGAAACATAGTGAGCTCAAGGACTTTTTTGCATCTGTATGTTCAGAGAAGCAAAATCACAAGAATTCTGTGTGACTGTAATTTTTTTTATGGGATTTTTTCTAAAGTATCTGATGACTGTACTTTAATAGAAAAAGGAGTGGTGCCCTGAGATACACAAAGTACTTGCAATAAAGTGGTACAAAAAAGTATTCTCTGCCTTCAGAAAGCTCACACTATAGCCAGACTGATGACTGCATAAGTAATTATGCTTCAGTATGGTAAGTGCTATGATTCCAAAATGTCATGAGGTAAGAGGGACTACTGGATAAGAGGACCTGTGGATGTGGGAGGCTGTGGAATTCTTTTTTCTGCAGAAACACAAGGAGTCATATGACAAGAATTTAACCTTTACCAGGAGACTGGGAGTGGGATTTATAGTCTCAACCCCTGAAGTATGTGTTATCTGCATGATATTGTTTGGAAACTTAGCCCCTAAGAAGTTGAAGAATTTTCGAGGTATCACACAATTGCCACTTGAGAAAACCTGAATGTGAGGTCAGGAGTCTGGTTTGTGAGCAGTGCCTTCCTTCATGAATGGCTTCTTAGTCCTAACCCAATTTTCATTTCTGTGTTTGCACTAGTGTGTCCCTTTTGGCATGAAGGGAACAAAATCATCTTACTAGTCTGATCGCTGAAGGAGCACAAGCTTTGTGATAAGAGTGGAAATCATCTGGCTCCTATTCTCAGGTGCCCTGGAGTCCTGCTGTAGGACAGGCTGTAGGATACATGCAGTGCTCAACTACTTTGGACAGATTCTAGCATGTACCAGGATAGTTTTCAAGTCAGTTAGTGGCAGTCTGGTGATTACCTGAGGATCTAGATATCTGTCTCTAGGGAAGGATGTCCCAGAACATGAGTGGGCTCTGTGAAAGGATGTCAGACTACTGACACTGGGGGCCTTACTTTAATGGGAATGAGCATGCCAGCGAAGAGGAAAATTGTGCATAGGTTGAACTATGATGCTGTCATCAAGTAAAAAACTATAGAAAGTGAGAACTTGGAGGAGAATCAGAGTGAAGATCACAAATTATGACTGTGTACAAGCTTGTGGTCCCCCTAAAGAATGTTGAGTGTCAAGGAGCGGTACACCATAGCCATGTCTTCTGAAGACACTAATGAGTATGTGAGAGGTTGCGGACCCTCCCTGTAAACCAAGAAAGGAAAACAATCAAGAAGAAAGGCAAAGAAGGAAGTCTGGAGGAAAAAGCACAGTGAAGACATTCAAATTTACTAGAAAAGCATCTAACTTGGATATGACACTACTATCCCATGTTGACCGATGAAAAGATTGCGTTTATAATTGTCACCCCTCTTTGACTCCATTCTCTGCAAACAAGGTCATTTGCTCTTCAGTTGACACATTCTTGATGATTTCTCATTGACTGCCGGTAATGTCTAAAGTCCCTAATACCCCTTCATATATCAGGGGTTTGCTTTTCATACAGCTTTACATTTACTTATTTTCTCCAGAATTCCAGTCATGCACAAAGCAGTCACACTTTGTCTTTTTGGTATGCTTGTTTTTTCATTATTAACTTTAAATATCATCTTTTAATATTTTGTTCTCAGGCTTCTCCCAAAGGATTCTATTTAATTTACCTACCTCTGGTTTTCATTGTTAACTTTTACTTATCTTTAAATACTTAGTTCTCAGGCTTTCTGCAAAGGATCCTATATAATATCTACTTCATAAAGTCTTTTGTATCATTTTAGATCATACCACCCATCTTGCTCCTTCATGGCTAACATATACAATGTGACGGAGTTCATTTTTCTAGGACTGTCTCCTAATCAAAAGGTGCAGAGTGCTTTCTCTATGATATTTTTGCTCCTGTACACAGCCATTGTGCTGGGGAATCTCCTCATGGTGGTCACTGTTGCAGCCAGCAGAAGTCTTGAGTCCCCCATGTACTTCTTCCTTAGCCACCTCTCCTTTGTGGAGATCTGCTACTCCTCTACAACATCTCCCAAACTCATCTTGGATCTCCTAGCTGGAAAAAAATCTATATCTGTGTGGGGTTGCATGACACAGCTTTTCTTTGTGCATTTCTTCGGTGGCATTGAGATGTTCCTGCTCACAGTGATGGCCTATGACCGCTATGTGGCCATCTGCAAGCCCCTGCACTACACCAGCATCATGAACCGGCAGGTGTGTGCTGTCCTCGTGGGAACGGCATGGATGGGAGGCTTTGTACATTCCTTAGCCCAGATCCTACTCATCTTCCACTTGCCCTTCTGTGGTACCAATATTATTGACCATTATTTCTGTGATGTGCTACCTGTGCTCAAACTTGCCTGCTCAGATACCTTCCTCATTGGTCTGCTCATTGTTGCCAATGGGGGAACACTGTCTGTGATCAGCTTTGTGGTCCTATTGGCATCCTACATGGTCATCTTGTTTCATCTGAGAACTCAAAGCTCTGAAGGACGACGCAAAGCTCTGTCCACCTGTGGGTCCCATATCACTGTGGTTATATTGTTCTTTGGTCCATGTGTCTTCATCTATCTGAGGCCTTCTGCTACCCTGTCAGTAGACAAGATGATAGCTGTGTTCTATACAGTGATAACACCCCTCCTCAACCCTGTCATCTACTCCCTGAGAAATGCAGAAGTGAAGAAAGCCATGAAGAGTCTATGGATCAGGGCAGTGACAGTAGGTGGGAAATAGAGTCTGGTTATTGGTATTGCAGTGGTGCTGAGTCCAAACTGATGAGGCACTGTGAGTGGAAGGAACACTCATTTAGCATTATTGTAACTAATGAACTAAAATATTTGCAAATTAGTCTCTGTTATAAAAATGCTATTACATAACTAGCTATTTTAGATTGTTTGAACTCTTACCACTATCCATAATACTGAAACTAATATTTGCAGCAGAATCTTAGAGTATACTTATTTTGGTTTAGATTCTCTTTCTTGGTAATTTTACTGTTATACAGAGCAGAAACAACTTTGCTGCACAGGGTTAATTTGAACAATTTGTCTTAAAAATACACTCTTCGTAGAAACAAACACTTCATTTAATAGAATAGGTTTTAAAAAAATTTTGGCTGAGAAATAAATGAATTAATGAGCTCCCTCACTGTATCTTGACAAATGCTTCTCAATTACAAAAGGAATCACATAATTTCTTAACCATCTCTTATATAATTGTCCAACGTAAACATCACTAGCAATGAGATAAATTGATGGTACAGAACTTATATGATATGCTGCAGAGACACCCATTATTATTTCTGTGTTATTCTTACTAGAACATATAACTTAAAAATAATTTTGTAACAGGTTAAGAGATAATCAAACTGAAGGATTTTCTGCAACATTGCTGGCATTTACTCTTCAAAAATGTGAAGAGAAAAAAAAAGATTGAAGAATTGTTTCCTCTTCAGGCTATTTGTAAGGGTAGGCTGCATGCCCAGCAGAAGATAACCAGTAGCAGAAAAACAAAACCAAACAAAATTCAATGACATCTTTGGAGTTTCCTTAGCTCATAATTTTGGGCCATTGCTTTCCTTTTTTTCTTTCTTTATGAACAAATCTTTTTATAATGTTAATTTTATCTTAAAAATATATATATTTCCTTCTCTTTTTTTATATTACAGTTCCTTTGCTATTATGGCTCCCATTTAGTGTTCTTATTGGATTCCCGAGTGTGCAAATGCGTGGGTCTTTGTGTCCAAATCAGTTTCATTTGTCTTACCTTGGGATCCTTTCCTTTCGTTTGTTTTTGTTTTTCTATTCTGAAGTGTTTGTTAGTTTTTGCTTTATTTTATTCCATCATTAACCTTAGAAGTCTGTTCCTAATGAGAGTCTGAGAGATGGTGGTGGATCCAGATGGGAGGGCATGTGGGGAGGAAGTGGGAGGAGTAGAGGGAGGGGAAACCACAATAAGGGTATATTATGTAAGAAAAAAACCTATTTTTTGTAAAAGTGAAATAAACATACTTTATGTGAATGATTGATAGATAAGTGTCACTATAGTATGTGTGTATATGACCCCATCCCTAAATCTTCCTGGTCCCATTAAAAGTATAACAATTTCCATATAAAGCTTGGATAATATGCCATAGCCTGGTATTCAAATGCTCCTCAACCAGAAGACTCCTGAAGGGATTTCCAATGAGAGAGTGGTGTCAACACATAGTTGTTTCTTTTATGATTTGCAGGTGATTAAAATACATGACCAGCATTAAAAATGCCTTTTGCTCCTTCTCAGACCACAATAAGATTCTGCTGTTGGTAATGGCTGGCTGTGGAAAACCTGTCTAGGAATCTCCAGGAAATATCATGTGGGAGGCTTGGGTTCCTTTGACATTTCTTCAACAAAATGCCTAAAGCTGAAGTTTCATTTTAAACTTTTTATTCAGGAAGAAGGCTATTGATTAACAAGACTCAGTTGTGTCCCTGCATGCACTCAAGTGAACATGTCACTATGATGTTATGTGTAACATTTTATCACGTGGGTTGTTATGTGTAAAACCAACTTTCTGACAGGAGAAGAAAGTAATAATGTGATAGGCAATCCCACCTGTGTTTAGGCTTGCATGTAAAAAAAATATACATTTTTAGATCTATCTGGCTGGATGTTTGTGTGCATTTTATACAATTATCTTCTAAAACATTATAAGAAAGTTGAAATTTTATGTGGACCCATCCAAGGGGCATTATATAGCTTTTTTGGTAAACGAAATGACATTCCTCTTTGGCAAAATTTTAGTGCTCCCGTATGTTCTCTGTGGCATTAGAAGTGTGTTGTTTTTGTTTGGCAGTGAGAATGTAGTGAGAGTTCCATCTTCTACATGAGGGGAGTCAACAGTGAAATTCAGCTTATATGACAGCTTCCCAGGCCAAAATCTTTGTGTATTAGCAGATTACCAAAAACACTTAGTTGGTACTGCTATAATATATCCCTAGGTACATAAATAATTGAGGAGTTGCTGATGAGGGGTGAAATTTTGCAATGCAACCCCTTCTTTATTTTTTTTTTAACAGAAGCATTTTGTGTAAAGCTTATATCTTGATTCATTTCTGTTGTCTCTTTAGTGTCACTTCCCTGTAAAGAAACACTTTGCCAGGAGGCTTTCTGTGCTGTGAAGCCTTCCTTATGGTTACATGTGGCTTGGACTTCTGGGAATAGCTTGGAGTGGGGAGGTATATAAGACAGAGTGTGTCCATTGGAAAGTTTCGTTGGGGTAGAGTCAGGGCAAGTCAGCACCAGTTGGGGTGGTGATAGGGAAGAGTGAGCACAGAGTTGGTATCAGGAAAAAGTGAGCTCTAATAGCTGATGATAGGGAACACAGGCAGAAACAAGGCTCAGATAAAGACAGATAGTTCTAAAGAATAAGAAAGAGAATACAAAAGAAGGCAGGCATTTGCTGGGAAGCCTCAGACACAGATAAAAACTGCCAGAAGGGGCTGTTAAGGTTTCTCCTTCCTTTCCTTTCCTTCTTAACCCTTTGAAGCTAATGGGAGTTTTAAAAGGTTATAAGTTAGAATCTTTCTCAGTAACTGTTGGGAGAAGTTGAACTGAAGGGTGGAGTTCTATTAGGAGTCCAGTTATGAGTGAAAACAATAGCAGTTACAAAGGCTTCAAAACTTAGATACAGTGTTTAGAAAGGGCTGCAGCCTTTAAGATTCCAGACCCAAATGGCAGAAAACAGCAATATTCCCTTTTAAAGAAAAATCCTTAACACTTCCTCTTCGACCTGCCCCCTCTCCAGTTCTTTATGTTCTCCCATCCTTTCCTTTCGTCTCCATCTTCTCTTTTATCCTCAGCTTCTCTCTTTCAGCAGTCAACTGTTCCAGCACCTCACTCCAGTTTCCCACTTAGGGATTCAAGCCATAGAGTAAATGCATTTCAATTATCTACTTTTTGGAAAGCAAAGAAATGAATTCCTAGTGATGATTCCAGGGTTGAGCCTTGAGAGTCTTTCTGATAAAAAAAATCAATTTTCAATAAAAGAAAGAAAATGGCATGTTACATTAAAAAAAAAAGAATTGTTTTCCCTTAATGATCTGATAATCACTGAATGTGATACATGTTCCCAGATCAGATCTTTCTAGGTGAAGTAGTAGGAACTGTGTAAATGTTTGTTTGCTAACTTTGAAAACGACACCATTAATCTCAGAAGAATCTTTGGGGTTTAGGCATTACTCATTGATAAAAGGACATTATGTGGCAGTTTTCAAAGACTTTAGAATTTATGCATTAAAAACACACAATAAATTTATTGGTAAAGTAACATCAAGCAAGCAAGGAAAGTGACTATCACTGATTTGTATAATTATCTGAATGGATGAATGTAGCCTAGATTCGGGTTCAAAACCATTAATTCTTTTGTCTAATTAAATCACCAGTTGTAGCCTGGACCCTAAAGTGTTACAAAATTTCAACCTCTGTACAATCTAGTCTTAAGCCTGGAACCTCTTTGCTGTACATATAGTCAGTGAAAGGTTTAGAATAGTCAGGAAAATTAAGGTGTCTATCATCTTTATCAACTTTACACACTAATTTAGTGTGCTTTGGAAATTTTTCTGTATTAATAAAAGAAAATCTTCATGATTTTTTACTTATAGTTTTCTTATATCCACTGGCTGTGATGTTGGATTCTTCTGTGTAACTAACTTGAGAATAGAGAAGGGAAGACCTTTGGGGCCAGATCAGCAGGGGCCAATCAAGAGGGGCACAAGTAGACATCTTGGCTTTCTAATTGGATTAATTAGAGAGATCCCTTAACCTAGAATGAAGCGAATGAGAAATTGGCTTTTGCTGTTCTCAGAAACTCCCCAGGCAGAGGATGCTCAGGGAATTCTGATTTAAATTCTAAATTCTCCTAAAAAACCTAAATTCTCTATTCCTCACACATTAAATTCTTCAGGATCCGATGTCCATCAAACATTCCCAACTTCCTTCTTATAGGTTTTAAGGTAGAATGGTCCTATTATATTCTGCTGTCACATTCCTAATGAGAAGGTCTTTAAGTGCTTGATCTGGCTCACAGAGGTGACAGAATTGATGACAACTGGTGAATCCCTTTGGATGGAGCAGATTTCCGGTCTGTCGTGTCCACTGAACTCTTCCTCGGATGGACAAACACTAGGGTGGGGCCATTCACACACTAGTGCACTCCTTGTCTTCCTTCCTTCTTCTCCTCCTCTCTCTTTCATTCTCTGACAAAACCCCACGCGGCTCAGGCTGGCCTTTTACTTTCTAGGTGTCCGAGGATGATCTTGAACTTCTGCTCTCCTGCTACCTTACAGGTATGAGCCACCACACTTAATTTTATGTGAAGCTGAGGACCCAACCCGGAGCTTCCTGCATGTTATACAAGTATTCTTACCAACCGGGCAGCATACCTAGCCTCTATGTTGGCACATTTCATTGTCATTACTCTTGCTTCACATGCTTCCATAAACAGAGAGACTTTCTCAGATCTGCTCTCTATCAGCTGATGGGAAGGGTTTTAGATATCATTTTGTTAAAGTCTTGCCTGTCTGGCGAAATGACAAGGTAAGAGCTTCCAGCCTGGTTCAGAGAAGAATATGTAGTTATTTTTATCCAAGCTTCTGGTAACATGGATAGTTTAGAATAATTTGTAATGTTGGTTTCCCAAATAATAATTCCTGTTATGTATTTTTCAGAAATATTCTTTTGAGAAATTCAAGGGATCTGGCTAAAACTTTCTTGTACCTGACATTCTGGAGAACATAAAGGTATTAGCTTCATCTGAGCCAGAGTAGACATCAGCCCATGCAGAAATCTGAATTTTGGGTCTAGAGTTGGAATGAAGTGGTTGAGTGCTGAGTAGCATGTGTGAGGTGTTGGTTACCATTCCCAGTACTACGAAAAGAAAAAAGAAATATCAGAGTTTGCTGATGAATAATCTTGAACTAAAATCTCCAAATTTTGGATTCACAAATACTAATACACTCTGTATATTTATTTGACCACTTTGTTTTTAGATGATGGTTAATAAAATAAACTCTTTACTTGGTATGACTGTGAAAGTGAACCCATTTTCTGACTATAAAATATCTGGAAGATAAAATTAAGAATCAGGGAAATTAAATATTTCCAAGGTAAGTTCAGCCACTAAGTCTCTCCTGGAGTGTACTTGGATATATTTTCCAAAAGAAGAGTTTTACTTTCTGAGGCAAAGTACTCTGAGCCTCTGGCTCATTTTGGGAGCTCCTGTATTGTTGCTTTGACTTCTTAATATATGTGGTAATAGAGAGAGGACTCAGGGATCACACCAAGTGCTTACTAACATCTCCAGTTCTCAGATCTGTATAGAGTGCATGTCACTTGCTTATGTTTTACTAAATTTTATTGGCTAAGTGCTGGTCATAAGCTCTGTGGCCCCCAAGCAAGCCTTGCGAAGGTCATTTCCTCCAGGCGTCCTAGCTTGTCTAACTAAAGATATGCTTTTCTCCTCAGGACCTCGAAGCTGTGGAGACTGGCTGTCTTAGTAAGCATTATACCTGGCTGGGGCCCCCTGAAGTTGGAACACATTGTTGCTAATTTTCTTACTGTTATTTACAACTTTCCTTTTCTCTTGGCTTTTTTTTTCAGAAATCGTTCTCCTCTCTCTTTATGGTCTGTCTCCAGAATGGAGACTGATTTAGGTCAGCACCAGAGGAGAAGTGGGGGGATTAGCTACTGATGGATACTGTTGAGCAGAAGCTGCGACACTTAGTTTTCATCCCAGCTCCATGCCATCTACTATGAGATTCTGGGCCCCAGAATCTCCATCAGTAGGATGAGAAAACCATGAACTTATTTATAAAACCAACAGCTTATGATTATTGAGTAAAAGAAAATGGAGGAACAGGCCCTGTTTCTGATTTATCTGTCCTACCTGTGTTATATCTCTGGATAAAAAGTGGAGGAGAGTGAACACTGGATGAGGGCAGCTGGGCCAATCTCATGTTTAAGAATGTTGTAGCACATTAGATTCTAAGATAGGAAACATCATACAGGAATTCACAAAGTAGGTATTAGATTCATTTGAATGATCTGAAAGGTTTTCAAGGAAGTTGTTTATTGGGTCAGGTTACTTTAAGCATCTATATTCGTCTCTATTTAAAATTTCATTAATTACAAATCCTAGGAATGTCCATTTAGCTTACTATCTGATAAGAATATATGCTTACTTTTTAGAGTCTTTTTCTTGGTCTCTGATAATTAGATATTTAGAATTAAATTATTTAGACCCCATAGGTGAAATGCCATCATTGTTGTAAATATTTAACTTGTCTGATGATCCCTTTATGCAATTACCTCAAATATTTTTTCATTTCCATTTAGAAGATGTTGGTTCCTTTATTGTTGTTCCACCCTAAACTCATTTTTTTTTTAGCTTTTTAAATGATTACGTTGTATAGAAAACTTAAATATCAATAAACTTGAATTAAACCCAACTCAACCCAAACCAACCAAGCTAGGGTTGGGAAGACAGGTCAGCTGGTAAAGTGCTTGCCATGCAAGAACAAGGACCTGAATTTGATCCCCAGCAACCAAGTGAAAGACAAGGTGTGATGGTGATTATTTATAATCCCAGCGCTGAGGAGGCATAGACAGGTGGATATCTGGGGCTTAGCAGACTTCCTAAGCCCGTGATGACCCAGTGAGTGACACTGTCTAAAATAAAAAAAAAAAAAGGGTATGGATCTTCTGAGGAATTTCACCTGAAATTTTTTTTCTGGCCTCCACACACATGCCCACTTCTGTGTGTGTGTTGGGTGTGAGATTCTTGAATTAGAACCTGGAACACTGCACATTTCTAAAGGTGGTGCTTGACTTGCCTCCACTGTGAGAGTACTTTAAGGAACTCCCCTCACAGATGCCATGAACATTGTGATAAGGCAAACAAAAGCATACTCAATTATGCTCTAATACTTTATAATTTGGTTTTAGCATGTACATGCTCAGGATCTTGGTAACTTTTACCAACTGCTGAATAATTATCGAGTTGAGAAATTCTATCACTCCTTGTAGAATGTTGAGTCCTCTGGTGTAGAGGAGGACTATGACATCAGTCAAGCCACTATGAGTAGGAGATTCAGAGCATTTTGAAGGATACAAACAACTGTCCAAGTATGAACTTTGTGACCTTGGGTACATGGCTGAGCCTAAGTCTCATTTTTATTATCTACTAAATATTCTTTCATTGCCGTCTGTGTCCGCATCATGCATGTCTTCCCTCCTTTTCTGAGGATATAGTTAGGTAATCACTATGCATTTATATCATTATATCCAGAGGCTAATATCAAGCAGTAGATTATTGCTATTTTAATCATTTGTACCATGGAGTTCTTGTTTTGGGGAAAACCCAAAGCAGGGAGGAGGGGCTAAGGAGGATGCCTTTCATTTCTGAGGAAGTTCTAATTTCTGATTCTAGGCTCTCAGGAACTGCTTTTTGTAACATGGCAGCTACAAGCAACATGACAGAAATTATCTTCTTGGGGTTTTCCCAGAGCCGGCATGTACAGAAGATTATTTTTGTGATATTTCTCCTTATATACACAGCCATTGTGCTGGGCAATGGCCTCATTGTGGTGACTGTCATGGCCAGCAAAGGGCTTTCTTCCCCCATGTATTTGTTCCTCAGCTACTTGTCATTGGTAGAACTCTGTTACTGTTCTGTTACAGCCCCTAAGCTCATATTTGACTCTTTGCTCAAGAGGAAAGTCATTTCCCTCCAGGGTTGTATCACACAGATATTTTTCCTCCATTTCTTCGGTGGCACTGAAATCTTTCTTCTGACAGTAATGGCCTATGACCGATATGTGGCCATCTGCAAGCCCTTGCACTATGTCACCATCATGAACCGGAGAGTGTGTGGCCTCCTGGTGGGGGCAGCGTGGAGTGGGGGCTTGCTGCATTCTGCCGGACAAGCCTTCCTAATTTTCCAGTTGCCCTTTTGTGGCCCCAACATCATTGACCACTACTTCTGTGATGTCCACCCGGTGTTGAAGCTGGCTTGCTCAGTTACCTTCCTCATTAGCCTGCTAGTCATCATCAATGGTGGCTCCATCTCAGTGATCAGCTTCACGGTGTTGCTGGCTTCTTATGTCATCAGTCTGCATTCTCTAAGGAGCCACACAGCAGAAGGAAGTCACAGGGCTCTCTCTACCTGCACCTCTCATCTTGCTGTGGTGGGTTTGTTTTTCATACCCTGTTCATTTGTCTACATGAGACCCTGCATCACCCTCCCTGTGGATAAGGTTGTGGCTGTGTTTTATACAGTTGTCACACCTCTCTTAAACCCCATTATTTACTCTTTCAGAAATACTGAGGTGAAAAATGCCATGAGGAGACTTGTGTGGAGGAAGGTGACTTGGGAAGAGAAATAGAAACTTTACACAAAAATTAGACAAAACAGGGGCAATAGAGATGAATGTCTGAGAGTTGCCTTATTGAAATTTCCATTCCCTCATCTTTATGGCAATTGAAGAGTGAAGATATCTAGAATAGACTAAGAAGAATATTCTAGTGTCACAGATTGGCAGGTCTGGAGACAGTGAACATCCTCAGAACCCCAGGTCATTCTGGGAAGGGTGGGAAGGGAAGCAAAGAAGGAAGAGGCAGTATTCATAGTTTTGTTCTTTGATGTGTCCCAAGAGTCTAGAACATTGCCTGGCACTTTTTTGTTATTCCAGTAAAATTTACTGATTAAATGGGTGAACAAATAAATACCAGTTATGGAAGATGAAAACAGAGAGAGCAACTTATAGCTGTACAGATTCTTATAATTTCACAGACACAGGCTAAGCCCCTACCATCAGTAACTAAAATTGAGAAATGAGATGTACTTATTTTTCAATGGCAGGATCTAAGATTCATGAATGTGGTTATATATAGTTGGAATTAGTACTCATATCTCTATGCTACCTCCCAGAAATATTATCTTGAAAGCATTTTCTTATCTTACAGTGCTCACCTGTAAGTTGTATAGTAATGGCATATAAACAGAATTCAAAGCCTCAAGAAAATAGTAAAGTTAAATGAATGAATAGATATCACAGGTTTTAAGCAACTATGAACAAATTATTATAAGTAAAGTTTGTTAAATTTAACAAAGATTAGTCAGTGGCTCCTAAAGTGCCCAGGACCATGTCAAATGCTTCCTTTTACCTCAACTATTACAGTGGTAAAATGAGAGAGAGGTGGGGGGAATTGAGAGAGAGAGAGAATGCTCGAATCCAAAGGCTGATTTTTTCCACAATAATTGTGAAAAACTGAAAAAAATTCTTGTGAATTCATCAGTGCCTGGAGGAGACTTTTATGTGTCCAGTGTCAAAGGCAGGTTGGTAGAGGATTGGAAAAGAGCAGGTGAAATATTACATGATGCTGTCTAAACACTGCCTTTAAAAAATGATTCCCCCTTCCCTTTCCTCCCTCTGAACTCTCCCATGTAATGTCATATCCTATTCCTTTTTAAAATTCATGGTCTTCTTCCCTTAATTGTTGTTACATACATATATGTGCATAGAGGTATTCCTAAGTACATAAATACAGCCTGCTCAGTCTGTATAATGTTACTTGTATTTATGTTTTTAGGACTGGCCATTTGGTTTTGAATAACCAATTGGTGTTTTCTTCTCCTACTTTAAGCATTCCTTAGTTGTCTGCAGTTCTTTGTCTAGGGTTGAGGCCTAGTGAGCTTTCCTCTTCAATGTTAGCATGTTAGCATGGTACCATCTTTGTTCAGGTTGTGTTTAGGCAGCCATGATGGTGAGACTTTATGGTTATAGCTTCTGATATTTCTAGGAGACACAACCTTACATCAAACTCCCTGTTCCTCTGGCTCTTACAATCTTTCAGGTTCCTCTTTTACAATGATCCCTAAGCATTTGGTACAGGAGTTGTGTTGTAGATATATCATTTGGGACTGGATCCACAACTCTGCATTTTGATTGGTTGTGGTTCTCTGTAATGGTCTCTGTCTACTTCAAATAAAAGTGTCTTTGATGAAAGGTGAGGAGTAAACTTATACCAGTGGGTTTAAGACATATATTTAGAATATAGTTAGAGATAATGCTGATTTAGTAAAGTGTAGGTTCCTCTCCAAGATCCATGATTTCACTAGCCTTGAATAGTTGGCTAGATTTCCAGTAATAGTCATGCTTTTCCTCTTGTTGAGAAGTTACCTAGTCCAATTAGAGAGCATTTGGTTACCGCCAAGATATGAATGCCACAACTGTAAAATACAAGCTTCTCCAATGAGGGATGAGAAATGTACTAATTTTTAGATATAAAGGCAAGTACTTCGGGAGAAGTTTAATACTACATACATTTAGCAGAATAATATTAAGGGTCTATACCTACCTAGCCATATGTTCTTTGCTATGTTAATGGTACCAGGAAAGAGCTGCATCTTATAGAGTGGGACTTAATTCAAGCAGAGAGTGATTGGTTGTTCCCATTATTGCACCAGTATGTATATCTTGCCAGATTAGTTGTATTGTAGCTTTCAGGGTTCACAGTTGAGTAGAACTGTTACTTTTCCCCCCAGTTAGAGTTCACAACACCTTCTAGCGCTATACAAGCTAGATTATAGGAATAAGGCTTCCATGACAGTACTATTTCTCCACATTCTATGACTCACATATGTGGCATCTTCAGCAGTAGGGTCTTACTATCAAGTTCTGGAGGATAATCAAGAAATGACAATACCCTGTAATGTTTAGGGTGGGGTCTGTGGGATCTCACTAACCAACAATTTAAAAAGAGGTAACTCATATCCAGAAATTGGCTTTTTATTTAATGGCATGTGGTGTCTAGGAAGAGGCATTGTCACCTCCTTACAGGGTAACCCCTTAAGATCTTTGTATATATGTATGTGTGTATATAAATGTATGTGCAAGTGCCTGTGCCTATGCATGTGTATGTGTCTCTGTGTGTGCATGTATATGTATGTGTATGTGTCTATGTATGTGTATGTATTTGTGTATGCATATGTGTATAATACACACACACATGCACACACACATATATATGTATATATGATGTATATATTTTAGGAAGCTTCTACAGTAGTAGGTTTTCGTATGGAATTTTAAAATGTCTTTAATGTTAAATTTTCCCTCCCTATATTCCCTCCTTCGCCTTGCCCTTCCACCTTCCATCTCACTTAACCTTTCATGTTCCATCGTGCTCCTTTCCCCCATCGAATCCCATGTTTTCTACCACTTTCTTCTATTTCCCTACGTGGTTCCTTAGTAGTTTCCTGCCTTCTATGTATAGATACACAAAGTAAATAAATAACTGAAATAAATATTAAAAACACAGTAGCCTAGATACATATGGAATTAACTGACATATTGGTTTTTCTTGTTCCTAATTTTATAATGTCATACATACAGTCTTATGACTTTCACATAACATATTTCAAAGAGCCATACATATATGTTACCATTTACTATTATCTAATAACTTGCTGAATGAATATATTATACTTATTTTACCATTTTCTTGTGAATATGTCTTGATTGTTTCTACGTTTTTCCATTTATGGGTGCTGTAGTAAGCCTTCTCTTCTTTGGCATACTCAGGTATGAAATTGTTGTTGAAAGGCATGCTTCAACTGCTTTGAAAAGTGTTTGAACCAATATTTCCTTCAAAGGTTTAGGAGATTCTGTTGTACACCCTTGCGATCATGTGTATCACCATGGCTTCTTTTGGTAGTTTTGAGTGGATGTACAATGTATATTCTTGATCTATTCGTGCTGTTACAATGAGAATACTAGTTTGAATGGCTCAAAAATATTTATTTCTTGTAGTTTTCTAGCTCAAAGTGAAGGCACCAGCACATTAGATGTCTGTTTAAGGGCTTGCTGCATGACACAAAGATGCAGGGTGAATAATTTGCCCAAAGGGAAAAACTAGGAATAGAGATCTGAGTAACAGTAAACCCACAGGCAATTGAGAGTGAGTATTGAACTTTTTATTTGGATGGTAAAGTGTGACTACATACATCTGGGAAATCTGGGTTCATATGTTCTTCCAGACTTTGTCCACCTCTCTGAATTATCACGCTCTGGGCTATGGCCAAAACAGGGCCTCAGAGGAGTATGGTGTTTAAATTACTGGTTCAGTGCCAAGTTCTTGCAGCTCAGGATGTAGAAGAGATTGTTTTCTTTTAAAAGTTGAGTCTTCTTCAGACAGCCAGTAAAGACACTTTCAACTTACTCTGGCTTTCAGGACAGGAAGGAAAATAGAGTGACAGTATTCCTATCTGGTTGGCAGTCTATTTAGTGACTTCATTCAAGAAGTCAAATATTGGGTTGTCAGAGTTAGGATCCTTCAGGGGGCAGAAGCCATCTATCCCCCTAATTATCTCCCTGCCTCTGACTCCACAGAGCCAGGAAATCAGGGTCCAGGATGTAGGGCAGCTGTAGGTGAGCTGGAGCTGGTGGTTGCAACATGAATCATATCTGGAAATGCTCATATAGTCAGAGTCCAAAATCACAACTGGAACTTCAGAAATTTTCAAATCTTTAGACTTTTTTCCCCCTAGAGAAGATATCTAAGGAAGAGGATAAAATTATACCTTAGTCAAGTCTTTCAAGTTTCAATTTGGTCACACAAGTAAGTTTTTCTCTATTGTTGATAACCTTCTGCTAAATTCAAATTTTAGACATGTTTCTGTATTACAAGGAAACAAAATAATCTCTTTGCCACTTGTGTGTGGGTATGGTATGTGTGTGTGTGAATGTGTGTGTGTGTGTGTGTGTGTGTGTGTACGCATATGAATGCATATGTCTGTGGAAGGCAGAGGTTAATGTTAGGAATCTTCCTCAGTTGCTATCTATCCTGTTTGTTGAGTCAGATTCTCTCCCTGAACCTGGGGCTGGTGGCTTTTGTAAGACGGTCTGACCAGTGAGTTCCAGGGATCTGCTTTTTTCTCATCCAGTGCTCAAGTTATAGATGTTCACCACCATGTTTGTCTTTTAACACGGATGCTAGAAATGTGAACTCAGGTCCCATGCTTGCTCCAATGCAACTTTACTGGCTGAGTTATCTCCCCAGCTTCCTTCTTTGACTTTTAAAATAACTCTGAGTTTACTTTTCTCTCTCAATTTTGACTAATGTTTCTGAAATAATTTTTCTTGTACTTGATATAAAGGATTGAGTTGAGAAAAGAGACAGACAAGTTAATAATAATAACAACTTAAACTTTCTTTGGAAGGATTTTGATGATCACATTTTCTTATTTGATCCTTCAAATCTCTCTGGGACAAGAGTTGGTAACCTTGTTATTCAGATGAAGAAGGTGTGCGGTTGAATGCACTAATACATGGGAAGAACTTAGCGTGAGATTGAAATAAACTGAATACAACACATACTCTAAATCTACAAAACCTTCATTTTATTTGTTTCTTCAAACTCCATCCACCCTTCCCAGAAACTTGTGATCATGTAGCATGTCTAGGGCTCTAAACAAATGTACCTTGGAAAACTGTAAGTTTTGGTTAGAGTTTCAAGATAACTTCTCTTAAATTGAGAAGACTTCACTCATACATCTAAGACCAAGCATTGATGATTACCCTGTAGTTGGTTTCTGGAAACTGTGCTGACTGACAGGCAGGAGAAAGTCAAACCAAAAAATAGTTGGGGGAGAGGCACTACTGACAAAGTATAGATTGCACCCTATACAGTACTGTGTCTGGCTGCATGTATTATAACAAACCAGGAAATATGTAAGTAAAGATTGCAATTAAATTAATAATCTTAAAGAGCAACTTGTAGAATCTTTGATTCAGATGCAGGTGTCAGCAACCTGGGAACCTGCCACTACCTACTGATGTCCTAAGTTGGAAACAGTCTTAGAGCATTGAGTTTTTAATTTATGGAATTTAGGCTAATCCTGTGTAGGTAGCATCTGCACTAAAATGAATGTAGAGCAGTGATTGGTGTCTGGAGAGTACTGGAGTGTCTCTTGGTATGGAAAGCTCAGTGCTAGATAATCAGAAATTTTTATTTTCCCTTTTGAAATCTTGTTTTACTACCATTTGTTGATAGTTAATGTCCATGGTGGTAGACTTACTTTTCAATCTCATTACAATGATGAAATAATATGATGCACTGTAAAATTCTGACACACTAAAATTGACCAATTACATATAATTTTCTCAAAAAAAGAAAGAGATTTATCTGACGAAGGGATGATTCAGTCAGGAAAGTACCTACCATGCAAACATGAGGACCTGAGTTTGAATTACCAGAAGTTACATAAAAAGCCAGGTGTGGCAGCACATGCCTGTAACCCAAGTGTTGGGTAGGACAGAGATATGTGGATCCATGGAGCCCATTGGTTCAACATTAAACCCAAATTCATGAGCTCCTGATTTAGTGAGGGACCCTGCTCAAAAATAATATACCCAATGAGGATCTCTGGCCTCCACATGCCCATGAATATACTCACATGAAAACATGTAAACATCGTACCAAAACACACAAGCTGATGTGTTTTCTAACTTTTAATTATCCTTCCAAAGGATTTTTCTCTATTATGATAATTATGATTCCTACTTCAAGAAGGTATTTGTAATACAAATAAGAGGTTTTCTGCTTTTATGTAATATATGTTGGATCATGCAGGATGTTAGACTCAAAATCTGTGTATTTACCTACTTTAATTCTATTATAATATAATGCTTGTGGAGGTGACGAATTTCTATTTCTTGAGATATAAAAACATAAATATACAAATGTTAAAAAAACTTTTCACCAGTTCCCACAGATGTTTGGTAAGAAACTTGAAGATTTTCATCTGAGAGGCTGTGATTGGGCAATACTGAGCATACATTAATTTACATAGCATTTATTGATTTTCCAAAGAGAGAAGACATTTCACTGAAAAACATAAGATTCTATTTAGTATAAGTAATGGTTATACCAATGTGAATTAAAGTCTGGGAATGGCTGAGTGGGCAAACGCCCTTGCTGTGCAAATGTGAAGACCTGAGTTTGAATTTTCAGCATTTATGTAAAACAGCTGGGCATGGTTGTGTGAACATCTGCAGCCCCATGAAGGAGGGAGAGGAGGAAGCAGAGGCAGAAGAACTGCTGGATTTGCTGGATGCCAGCCTACCCCCAGGTTTAGTTACAGACCCTGTTTCAAGGGTATAAGTTGGAGAGTGATAGAATAGGACACCTGATTGCCTTCTCTATAGCATGTGCCTGCACACACACACACACACACACACACACACACACACACACACACAAACACACGTACAGAGTCATAATAATAATGATATGTGAATTAAAGCATACATAATGAAATTTAGAAAAGTTCTTGATATCTGTTACTAGCCAGGGTGAGAGAAATCAATAATTTATGTCTTGGCATTAACTATCTAAATTGGAAAGGCTTCAAACACCTTTATATTATCATTGAACATTACATATTATAAAATTAATTGGGATAAAATATTAAATGTATGGTATGATTTACAAAGTAAAAGTGATAAATGAACAAAGAGCAACATGTGAAAGAAAGAATGAAAAATGCATTATGAAGTAGCAATTTTTAAATTTTAAAATAAAATAAATTTTCCCAATTCTTTCAGTTTTTTTCCTAAATTCTTTCTAGTATTTGTAGATAGCTGCCCTGCCATGGACTTTTTACCTTTCCCCTGAATAGCTCAATTGATGTGTATCATTGCAGAAAACAGGGCTCAAACCTTTCTGTCCCTTCTGTTTCTCTTGTCCCCTTGTGGGGTTAGCAACCTGGATTCTTAGAGGAAATGTGTGATGCAATCAGGTATTTAAACTGGTGAGTCAGAAGGCATGGGGGCAGTGTTTGTGACTTGGGATGGTTACTTAGTTATCCTGGTTAAAATTTTTAACATTTATTTATGTAAGATTACCATTGTATTAGTCAGGGTTCTGTAGAGGAAAATACTTATAGAATGAATCCATCTGTCTATCTATCTATCTATCTATCTATCTATCTATCTATCTATCTATCTATTTATCTATCTTATCTTTCTTCTATGTATGTATGTATGTATGTATCTATCTATCTATCTATCTATCTTATATTTATCTGTTATCTATAAGGGGGACTTATTAGGATGGTGATTTATTAGAATGGCTTACAGGCTGTCATCCAGCTAGTCCAATAATGACTGTCTAGCAATGGAGGCCCAAGAATCCATTAGTTGTTCAGTCCATGAGGCTGGATGTCTCAGCTGGTCTTCAGTATATGACAGAATCCCAAAGATTCTGTGCCTGTAATGGAACGACCTTGCAACTAATGAAAGCAAGAGCAAGCACCAAAGAAGAAACAAGCTTCCTTCTTCCATCTAGAGCTTCCCACTTCAAAAGATCCAGATTAAAGTTATATCTTCCCATGTCAAAGATCCAGATTAGAAGTGGGTCTTTCCTTCAAATGCTTTAATTAAGAAAAAAGTTTCTTACAGATGTGCCTAGCAATTTGTTTTAATTTGAGATGTATCAAATTGACAACCAATAATAGCCATCATAATCACAAAAATCTTCTCTTAGGTGGACTTTTAGAGGAGAAAATTGGAAAGTGATAGTCCAAGAGATACCCTGTAGCTCTTAAATAGATGAGATCATTTTTGTGGTTTGTGAACAAGTTTGCTCAGACTGTGATAGATTTCCAAGCCAGAGAAGAGACTACTAAACTGTAGTTTCTCCCTGGATTTCTCTCCTTGTGGGAACTTTCTTTAATCCTATATACTTTCTTTAATCAAAGGCAGACCTTTGATGCATGCATCATTCAATATAGGTGACAGAGGACCAGGTGATGTGGAAGGAATCCAGTTGGTTTTGTCTGTTTGCCATGTCTGGATTTAAAAGAATTCTGGAAAGAACATCTCAATTGCTTAAGTTCTGGTTTAATTAAGTTCCCTAGATCTGTTGTTTTTAATTTTCAATATCCAGCATCCACTTTATTTGAAACCATTGATGGTAAGTCTGATCACCCACTGAGCAATCTTTATCCAGCCTCTAATAGAACCAAAATTTGATAAGAAGTGGTGACCAATTTTGGAATTATAAGATAGGTAAGGATGACTTCTATACTTTTGGTAGATGGTACATGAAACACAGAGAGTAAGTCAACGTGGGGTTAAATGAATTCAATTTTGAGAAAGTGTCCATTTGAATGGAGAAAAAGAATTGGAAGTTAGAGGTATCACTCTACAAAAGTGAGCACAGAAGGTAGACAAACTCAACAACTACAACTAGTTATTTTTAATGAAAGCATAAATTTAAATGCATTTTAAAAAACTGAAAATGTATGTTGTTTATAACATTTTGCATGATGTATACTTATGTGTATTTTGTGTTTTCTTCCTACCACACACAAATTTTGATTAGTATGTAAAGATTGTATATGTCAGCAGGATGTAGTGTGATATTTCAACCCAAGCATACAGCATGTACTTATCACACAAAAGTGATTATAATTTTCCTTTTTTAAACATTTGTTTATATTTTGAACCTTCAAACTTTTCTCACCTAGATCTCCATAAAATGTATAATAGAATATCATGAATAGAATAGAATAGAATAGAATAGAATAGAATAGAATAATGTGTAATTACAACATTATTTTACAGGATACCATTACAAAAACTCTATGAAGACATTTTTCCCTCATTGGGAACATTTTTTTTAATATTAAAAATTTCAAATACATTTTTGTGAATGCAATGATATTGTTCAATATACATTACAGAATTCTTAACTTTATAAAGTATTCAACTGTCTTAATATCAAAAGAATCCCACTCTTGGCATAAAGATTGATTTCTCTCTTATATCAAAATCAAAATTTACTCTTATTCAAATACTGAGAAATGAGACAGTACAACAAAGTCTACCTAGTCATGATTAACAAGGACCTCATGAACATCTTTAATACATATACAATTTTATCTTTAGCTTTTTTGAGATACATAATTTATTCTATTGCAATCACATATATTAAAAGATTAATACTCAGGGTAGAATAGATTTGTAGGCAGAATGCATGTGTGTTCATTCTAGAACTGTGTATACTACAGGTTTTATATCTCTTGTCAAGGTGGCACAGAGTGAAGTCTTAGTGAGTGAAAAAAGACACCTTTCTGTGTGAATGGGTGATAAAGCCACCCCCTCTAGAGAGCTTGTAAGGAAAAAGAGGAAGAATGGGTGCTCTTTCGTAAGATTTGAATTATTTCAGAAATCTGCCAATAGGATTATTATTTTTTTTAAAATCAGGTTTCATATACTCTAGCACTTGACTTTGACCTTATAGCTGTGTTTCTCTTGCAGTAAAGTTATCATTACAATTTTATTTAGTGTTTTTTTTTTTCCTGATAAAATGTCTTACAACCCAAATAACCTTGAACTGATGCCAAACTCCAGTGTTCTACTCTCCTTTGTCATTCTAAGAAGAAATTTATTTTATTTCAAAAGAAAATCACTTGATGGTAAAAAGGCCTAAAATAGTGGTTCTCAACATGTGGGTTGCAACCTCTTTGTGGGTTGAACTACCCTTTCACAGGGGTCACCTAAGAGCATCTGCATATCACATATTTACATTATGATTCGTAACAGTAGCAAAATCACAGTTATATAGTAGCAACAACAATAATTTTATAAAGTAGTAACGAAATAATTTAATGGTTGGGGGACACCACAACATGAGGGACTGTATCAAAGGATTGTAGGATTAGGAAGATTGAGAACCACTGGTCTAAAGTTTCTATGGTTTCACTGACTTTCAACTCAACAGTGTGTACCAGAACATTATACATATGTTTCTTTTATACAATTTATCTTATTATACTCTAAATATTGTTTCCTTTAGGAGGCTCAAAGCAACTCAATGTTTTCCTTCTATGAACATATCATGTCCTGCGAATATTGTTTCCTAAGGAATTTTCTAAGTACATAATCCTCACATAAGGGACTTCTACTCATTCTCAAACTTGTCATTAAAATTTATTATTTCTTATTTTTCTTAGAATCAAGTCTACATAATCTTTTATAGTGATACTGTTACTTTGAATACTCGGTTTTAGCCTAATTGCCATAAGTATCTTTATTGATGAGAAGAATGGAAGATGGCCATCACGCTCTGTGTGAGGAAAACTGAATGTCGACATGCTCCATCTATTTTAGATTTAGAGGACAGATAATGTTGTATCTTGTTGATCTTTTTCAAGACTTGAAGTCTTCCAAAGGAAGATTGCTTAAGGCTGTTGGTAAAATGTGTTCTGATATGCCCTGGAGTAAACTGTCGTTTTTCTTCAAAAGATTCCCTGATTTGAGTTTCATAGACTGTTATGGGTACAAACATCAAGAACGGTTGGAACAGCATACATTTTAAGTTGTCAAGTTTGTCCTCATATAAAAACATGAGGCCTCAAATGGCTTGGAACAAGGAAAAGGGTGTTTTGGTTTTTTCTTCCCTTCTTAACCAGGTGAATCTCTTTTCTTCATTTAGGATCAGAAGGGGAACTGTGGAAGCTGATTTTAATGAACCTGATACAGGTGGCATCAATTAGTAGGCATTTCCCCCAGGCCTGACACTCGGTGCCAACTCCCACCAGCTGTGAGCTCAGCGCATATGCAGGTGGGAAGAAGGGCGTGTGCCCTACAGGCGCGGGCAGAGGGGCCCCCCTTCCCTTTCTTGATATTAACACAGCAAACTTACTGGTTCTGGAGCTCATGGTGCCAGGGGTCACTTTCACATCCCCTCCCATCTCAAAGAGGGTAGCTGCTTTAAATGAGAAGATTGAAGATGTCTTCTTCACTATTAATTACTCTGAAACTTAGTTGAGAGACTAAAGGGTAATCCTCCACTGGAGGGGTGTTAGATTCCAAGAGCCCTTAAAGACATTCTTAATCCGAGAGAAAAAATGATTCTTATTGGCTTAAAAAAAAAAAAGAAAGAAAAAAGAAAATAGAATCGAGTGCTGGGTGACAACCTGGCTGGAAAAGTACTTCCTGTGTGAGTAGGAGGACTAGACTTCAGATCCTGGCGCCCTGGTAAAAGCTGGCCAACATTGCAAACCAGCTGCAATCCCAGCATGCAGGAGGCAGACACATCAGTATCTATCTCTGAGGCATTGTCTAGCTAGATTAGTTGAATATACAAGCTTTAGCTTCAAGTGAGAGAGACTGTGCCTCAATTTAGAAGTCGGGAGTGATTGAGATAGATACCTGATGTCAAACTCTGACCTCTACACACACGTGCATGCCCAACTGCACACACATGTGAACACCCGTACATGACATGTGCATCATGCACCCCCCCCCCCACACACACACACTGGTGGTGGAGGGAGAGAAGAACTGTTTTTATACATGCCTCAAAAATGCAACAGTTAGAGAGGCATTTATTTTGTCTCTTACTTTACACTTAATTGAAATAACTAACTGCAAGTAACATGATTTACATTACTAATGGGTCTTTGTTTTGGAATTCAGAATTTAGATGATTTATACCTCATAAAAAACTGTTTCTCTCCAGCTCCCCATCTTGAAATATCTTCAAAGACACAGTAATAGAACTTTCTGGGTAAGTCTCTGGATGCAGTTGAGACTTCATGGATAGTCCACGAAATGTCACAGAATTCTTCATGCTGGGGCTTTCCCAGAGCCCACAGGTGCAGAGGGTGTTGTTTGTACTGTTTCTGTTTGTCTATCTGGTCTCTGTTGGGGGAAATGTACTTATCATTACCACTATCATCCTCAGTCCCACCCTGGGCTCCCCTATGTATTTTTTCCTCTCATATTTATCCTTCATTGATACTTGTTATTCCTCTTGTATGACGCCCAAACTCATTGCTGACTGCCTGTATGAGGGAAGAGCCATCTCTTTTGAGGGCTGTTTGGCCCAGTTTTTTGTGGCTCATTTATTGGGAGGAACTGAGATCATTCTGCTCACAGTGATGGCCTATGACCGCTATGTGGCCATCTGCAAGCCCCTGCACTATTCCACCACCATGACCAGGCATCTCTGTGCTGTGCTGGTGGCAGTGGCTTGGCTGGGTGGCTTCCTGCATTCATTGGTTCAGCTCTTTCTGGTCCTTCAGTTACCTTTCTGTGGACCCAATGTGATCAATCACTTTGTGTGTGACTTGTACCCTTTACTGGAGCTGGCCTGCACCAACACATACATCATTGGGCTGCTGGTGGTGGCCAACAGTGGTGTGATCTGCCTGCTGAACTTCCTCATGCTGGCTGCCTCATATATCATCATCCTGCGCTCCTTGAGGTCCCACAGTGCAGAGGGGAGACGCAAAGCCCTGTCCACCTGTGGGGCCCACTTCACTGTTGTTGCCCTGTTCTTTGTGCCCTGTATATTTATTTATATGAGGCCATCATCTACTTTGTCCATAGACAAAATTGTAGCTGTGTTTTATTGTATTTTGACGCCCATGTTCAACCCCCTGATTTATACTCTGAGAAATGCAGAGGTGAAAAATGCCATGAAGAATCTCTGGAAAAAATGAGGAACTGTGGATGGAGAACACAAGTCATACATACATAGTCTTACAGCCATAGCTGTAAGAATTCATATTTCATATGAGACCTGAGTGATTGT
Source organism: Cricetomys ansorgei (assembly GCA_026225945.1). Lineage (NCBI taxonomy): Eukaryota > Metazoa > Chordata > Mammalia > Rodentia > Nesomyidae > Cricetomys > Cricetomys ansorgei. The sequence continues at coordinate 224,055 of JAMJFZ010002399.1, read as the reverse complement.
CAAAATTTTCAGGATACATCTGCATGAATGTTTGAAGATATGCACATATCCACACTCATAGTTATCAGATAAATGATTATATAATAGGTCAGTTTGCTCTTGTTTACCCCAGACTGAGGAGTATGGATGAAAAACCTCTGTCTTCCTCAGTTGTATTTAAGAGAGATCTTCCTAAGCCTGGTGTGTCAGTGTCTCTGTGATGAGCAGAGTGGCTTTGGTGAACACTAGTAACCTGCTCCTCCACTCTGCATCTCTTTCGTCACTGATGATTCATCCTGCATCTGTTTTCTATCTACAGTAGTAATAGAAGAATCTATAGCTTGAGATATTGACAATATAGCAGATGAGTGTAGTAATGACAGCTCAAATCAGGAAATTATGTAAAGCTTGATTGTAGTAAAATGAACAAGAACATGATTGTATGTAGTAAACTATATGTGAAATAGTGAAGTAAATTTCTACATAGTGTATGTAGGTGAGCCGTCATCATTCACAAATTTATGAATCTTAATTCAGTGTAAGGCATTGCTTTAGTCACATTATAAACAGTAACATATTGTTCCCACAAGAAATTGATATGCCTTTCTTTTAAGAACAAAGAAACAGTTATGAATAGAAGCAGTTACTTAACCAAAATTGAGCTCTAACCTGTGCACAGATCTTTCTTGCCTTCAAGTCTGAATTTGTCAAAACCTACAGTGCTTCATAGCGCATATCAGGTAGGTGATCTCCTGTTGTGTGCTTTATTTTGCTCACATTTTCTCCTGCTGTTTCCTTTTATTAACAACTTGCCAATATCTAATATACATGTGTCCAATTTTCAAAAGAGGATTTTATTTTTAATTATGTATCCGTGTGTGCCTGTGTGTGGGTAAGTATGTGTGTGTACAGGTGTCTGTGAAGGTTAGAAGGTGCCAGATCTTCTGGAACTGGAGTTGTGAGAACCCAATATGGGTGCTGGAAACTGAACTCTGGTCCTCTGAAAGAGTAGTGCTCTTTCTTAACTGCTGTTTCATCTCTCCAGCCTGCAATATGTCCACATACAAAGCCTAGACCCATTATTAATGTTATCATATAGTCTCTCTAATGCACTTCCCAAAACATTAGTCCTAGTCACTTGCCATCTTTGTTTCCCCTCATTCTGACTTGAGCCTTTGGAGATCTCTCATCAGGAATCCCATGTGTGGTGCCTGAAGACTGAATTGGTAACCGTGGTCAAGGAAGGTTTTGTTTAATTATTTATTTAATTTTATTTTTTTATGTTTCTTTGGAGAGGATGATATAGACAAAAAGTGTAAAACCAAGTTAGTAACAGCAATCTTTTCTGTGAAGTGATATTAGATATTTTTCCTGATTTCACTACTCCACAATTTTACTATTTCACATATAGTGACAGTGATTTGCATTCATTTACAATTTTATGTACTGTGATAGTCACTGTAGATCTAGATCCAAGTTCAAAGGCTTTTTATTCTTTGGTTAATTCAATTACTGGTCCCAATGATGGAGCCCTGGAGCATTTTGGCCTCCATATAATCTGAAATGTTTAAACTGCTTTCCTGGACCTAGAAGGTTTCAGCCTCAGCCTCTAAGACCTGCTGATGACTGAGCCACTCTGACTAGCTCCTTCTGAACTCTGACTCTTCTGGTTCAACTCAGTCACTGCTCTGGCTTAAACTCTTCTCCAAGATGCTGGTTCAAACTGACCTTCTGAACTGGCTGACTGTTTCTGACTGAACTCTTCTAAGACTTTGGCTGACTTACTGTCTCAGACCGAACTGCTCTGTTTGGTTTCAAAATGACTCATTCTTCCCTGTCTGATACTGATTTCTTTTGTGGAGCTGCCTCTGTGTCTCTACCTCAGTCTCCTTATTCTGTTTGCCTCATATTACCTGCTTCTGAGTCTCTCTTCACTGAGAGCCTATTTTTATATCATGAGAGTTGGGTGTGTCCTCACTCTGACTCACTCTGCTTACCCTTCCTCTGATTCATCGCTTTGTCTGCCCTTCATTCTGACTCATCTCAGAAGTCATTTCCTGTCAGACAGTGACTCCTTCTGAACTCTGCTTCCTGTCTCCCAAGTGCTGGGCACACATCACCATTACCTTCTTAATACTGGGATTAAAGATATATACCAACATTCTTTTTATCCTAAAGTAGCCATGCTATTGGAATAAAGGATTAAATATTCCTCTACAAATCACTCTACCAATCTACTTAAAACATGATACATATGTTGACTTGCTATCTCAGAGTTTTAGGATAATGTTGAGATTAAAAAGCAGGTTAGAAACAATGTATTTTCCAGTGATGCTTAGGCATAGCTAGGTATCTATTTACAAGTATGTGTGTCAAAATGGTAACAGTTCTGTGGTTGCATTCTATTTTACCTGATGATTTTCATTCATATTTTCTATTACTTTTTATTTACAAGGCACACCATTTTTCTCAACCATGAAGGCATGTTCAAACAAGGTATGATGACAGGGAAGCTGCACATATGAACTCACAGCAGTGTGGCAGCATATACAAGACCTGAGCAAGTTCAAGTCAGATAAAACCCCACTGTTGATCTGGAAGGTAGACACTCAATCCCATCCCAGCTAAGGAGATATTGGTAATTTGTAGCTGCTGGGAGAGAGAGAATCAATTTTCTTTAAAGATGTGGACTTTGGAGGTCAATCCTGGTCCAATGGAAGGACTTATGTCCAGAAGCATACGAGCAGCACAAATTGTGTGTGTTTAGAGGAAAAATAGGTTATGTACAATGAATTTAATAAAGTCAAATATTACCAGATTCATGGCACATGTTAGTCAGTAATGTCTGCATCAGATTTTCTTCACCTACAGCTATTTCAAATACAATTGGAATAGTCAGCATATTACCTTCCTGGTAGATCAGGTTTTCATCGAATAAAGCAGGAAGCACTTTTTTTTTTATCTTTTGTTTTCCAAGGAAGGGATTGACATTTTATTCTTTTTGTTTACATTTTTACTACTGACATCCAATGGCCACTTTATGTCACTTTGTGATTTCATTTCTGAATGACAGTTTTCCTATCTGCTTGATCTTGTAAGAGATGTTGAAATTTGCTTCTATAGAGATGGTGTATCACTAATTGCTAAGCATACATGACCATGTAAACATTTAAGAAATAAGCAAAATGAGGAGCTAGTTTGAGAAGTGATAAGAATACTAGCCCCACAACCAACCAAGAAACATGATTTTAGTGTATTTCTTATGGAATGTAATCATAAAAATATCTTAAAAAGTCATGGATGTAAATACATTTTAAAAATAAAAATTTAAAGTGTAAAATAGTTTTTTAAAAATGTCTTTTTATTTAAAATAGCTTCTTTTCACATACAATGTAACCTGATTATTGTTTCCCTACCTCCCCTAAGGTCCTCCCCACCTCTCCTCCTCTCTCCTTCAGATCCACTCCCTTTCTGTCTCTCATTAGAAAAGAACAGACTTCTAAGAGATAATAACCAGGAGCTGGAGAGATGGCTCAGTGATTAAGAGCACCGGCTGCTTTTCCTAAGGACCCAGGTTCAATTCCCAGCACCTGTATGACAGCTCACAACTCTTTGTCTGACATCCTCACACAGACATTCATAATAAAAAATTAATTAAAAAAAGAGATAACAACCAAATGTGACAAAATAAGATATAATAAGATGAAGGAAACACTATCATATCAATGTTGGACACAGCAACCCTACAGGACGAAAACAGTCCCAAGAGCAGACACAAGAGTCAGAGACCCACTTGTTCTCACAGCCAGGAGTCCCATAAAAATACTAAGTTAATAGTTATCATGTATACATAGAGGTCCTAATGCAGACCCATATAGACCCTGTGTTTGCTGCTTCAGTTTCTGCTAGCTCATATGCACATTGCTTAGTTGATTCAGAGGGTTTTGTTCTCCTGATGTCCTTCGTTCCTTCTGACTCTTACAGTCTTTACACAATTCCTTGAGCTCTGAGGTGAGGGATTTGATGGAGACCTCCTATTTAGATCCTCCATGTAATACCTAGCTGTGGCTCTCTGCATCTGTTCCCATCTGCTGCTGGAGGAAGCCTCTCTGATGATGACTGGATAAAGCATTGATCTATGAGTATAGCACAATATCATTAGAAATCATTTTACTGATACTTTCTTTTTTGACTAGTTGTATTTGGTTTTACCCTAAGATTCTGAGTTATCTAGTCTCTCTGGTTTTTGGTTACCTTAGCAGTGTCAGATATGGACATTTCTCATGGAGTTAGCCATAAGTGAAATCAGATGTTGGTTGGCTATTACTGTAAGTTCTGTGCCACTGTTCCCCTAGCAAATGTCTTGTGGGCAGGAAAGACTGTAGATCAAGATTTCGTGGCTGAGTTGGTGTCCATGTTTCTCTTTTGGTAGCCTGCAGAGTACCTTCCCACACCAAAGACACTAGAACATAGAGGTGAAGTCTCTGTGTAGGCACCAGTTCGACTTCTTCATGTTCAGTGAGTTGTGTGGTTGTTGTCCTTGACAATGGGGCCCTGCTGTCAGTTTGTAGAGAAAAGCCCTTTATTTTAGCAATAGTCTGGGTTGTTTGGGGTTTTCTGTGGAACCCCCTTGGCCAACACCTCAAGTGAATGCTACCCAGTTCAGCCACTGGAAGCCTTACCTGGCAACAAGAGATAACCAGTTGAGAATCTGTAATCTCCATTACTGGGAATCCTCCTTATGATCACTTTCATATATTCCAGGCAGTTTCCTCTGGTTTCCACCCTCCCAAACCCCCACCAATTCCAGCCATGTCTGCTTCCACTCTCTCTCTCCACCTCATCTCCCCTGACCTGATCCACTCCCCATCACATTCTTATCCCCACCCACTCACAGTCGGCCCCATAAAATCTGTTCTATTTCCCCCTTCCAGGGAGCTCCAAGTATCCCCTGTAGACCCTTTCTCTTTACCTATCCTCTCTCTGTCTACATATTGTACCTTGGTTATCATTTACTTAATGGCTAATATCCATTTATAAGTAAATACATACCATATTTACCTTTTCCTGTCTGGTTTATTTTACTCAGGGATTTTTTTTTAAGTTTCATTAATTTACCTGCAGATTTCATGATGTTATTATTTTTAACAGCTGAGTACTACTCCATTGTGTAGATTTACCACATTTTGTTATCCATTCTTTGGTTGAGAGACATATAGGTTGTTTCCAGATTCTATTGGCTATTTTCTATTGGCTATTACCAATAGAGCTGCAATTGTTGAGCAAATGTCCTAGTAATAGGATGGAACATCCTTTGTATACCAAGTGTGTATGCCCAAGAGTGGTATAGCTATATCTTTAGGTAGATCAACTTTCAAACTTCTTCCAAATTGATATCCATAGTGGTTGTACAAGTTTGTACTCTCACCAGCAATGGATTAGTGGTCTCCTTATACCACATCCTATCCATCATGAGCTATTTATCACTTGTGTTATTGATCTTAGCCATCCTGACAGGTGTAAAATGGAATCACAAAGTAGTTTTGATGTCTGTAGGCAGCATACCTTGTTTTCTGGCACATGTGGCCTGTGGTTTAGCAGGGGAAGCCTGCTGGAGTTTGGGCTGGGAAACAACAACCAGTGTGGGAAGAGAGGTTAGAAGGGGAAAATCCATGGGAGCTATAGAGATGGAAACAGGAAGGCTGGGAAATATTGTCAAGAGTGCTCTGCTGTAGAGCTGGGGATGAGACTGGGGATTTGATATGTGAGAATAGAGAGAGAGAGCAGAATGTCTGAAGGGCTATCTGGTTTTCTGGCAGGAGTGGCCTGTGGGTTAGCTTGGAGGAGTCTGCTAGAGTTGGGGGCTTTTTCCTTGTTTTGCTCTGCTGGTATGTTTTCAGTGAATGTCTACTGGTGTTGTAGGCTGGGGTAATGGAATGTCCAAAAAATTGTTTTATAATAAGCATATTTACATTAATTAATTTAAAAAAGAAGGACACAAAGTTGGATGCACAGGGAAGGTTACTGGATCTGGGAAGAGTTGGGAGAGTGCGAATATGATCAAAATGCATTATAGGAAAATTTCAGAGAGCTAATAAATGAGAAAATTAAATAAAACAGGATGTGATGTAATTTGTAAGTAAGAATGATTTAATGCCTACAAGTACTTCTAGAGGGGAAATGTGTGGATGGAGAACTCGGGAAATTTACCAAAGTTAGTGTTTTATTGCCTATTGTTCTTATAAAAGTTAACACTGAAAAGATTCCCATAAAGCTATTTATTATGAAAAAGGAGGAAGAGTGAGGTATTAACAAGTAGATAGATTTTTTTCTGTTATTTTTAATTGAAGTTTTTATTTTAAAAGTTTTGAGATTAATATAATTACATTTCATCTTCCCATTCCTCCCTCCAGATCCTCCCTCTCCTGCTCTTCTTCAAATTCATGGTCTCTTTTTTCACTAATTGTTATTACAAATGCATGTGTATATATATTCCTAAATATAACTTGTTCAGTCATATAATCGTTCTTCTGAATGTGTTTCCAGGGTAGAACATTTGACATTGAATGGCCAGTTGCTGTGCTCTTCCCTGGGAGTGGGGGTGGGGGAGACCACATCACCTTTCCTAGTTTTCCTTAGTAGCCTATAGTTTTTTGTGTAAGGTTGAGGCTTCATGGGTTTTACCCTGTTTACTCTGACATGTCTATTTGTGATTCCTGAACTTTGATTCAGTTTATGTTTAGGCAGTCATTTTGGTGAGACTATGGGTATAACTTCTGATGTTACTAGAAGACACAATCTCACAGAAAACTCCATGATCCTCTGACTCTTACAGTCTTTCTGTCGCCTCTTTTGTAATGTTCTCTGAGCCTTAGGTGCCTGAGTGTTTTGTAGATGTATCCATTGGGACTGGACTATACAACTCTGCATTTTGATTGGCTGTGGTTTTCTGCAGTGGTCACTATCTGTTGCAAAGGGAAGTTTCTTTGATGAGGGGTGAGGACTTCACTTAACTGTAGGTATAAGGGCAAATGGTTATTGATTATTGTTAGGGATTGTGCTGGTTTAGTAAAATAGTAGTTGTAGATTCTTTTCCAGTCACCATGACTTATTAGCAAGGTTTTCAGTACCAGGAATGGTTTCTCTTATTAAGCAAGTTTAAGTCCGACAAGAGGGGATGTGTGCTTCTACTGTACTTTTAGGGTTACTATGCCATGCTTGTTGTTGATGATTCATAGACATCATAGCTGGATAGGACTGTTGGTTGCCTCCATCCTTTGGAAGCTTGCATGGCTAGTCCTCAGAGAGGGGGTATCAGGTCAAGTTCAGCTCAGTGATCTCTCTGCTGTTTCTGAAGTGCATAGTGCCTTCAGCAATAGAGACTTACCTTCCACTTCTGTGGGGTACTGAGGACAACAGCAATAGGTTGTATGTTTTGGGAGTCTCTTGGACAGTTCTGTCTAATAACTCAAAAGAGAGCTTCTTGTGTCTAGTATTAGGGTTTTTGTTAAGTTGTCTTTGAAGTCTTGGAAAGAGCATTGTTAGCACCAGATGAGAAAAGTTTATTAAAGCTATATGTTTGTATTTATACACAGAACTATGTGTATTACAAGTCTTTTTATATAAATAGTTAATAGTAGGATTCCTTGTGGCTTGTTAAGACAACCTTATTGTTATTTTACTCTCTTTCCTCCTTCTTCTGTATTTATCCCCCTCCACCTTCCCTAAAGAGCTGCCCCTTTCCCCATTTCCCTTACCAGATCACTGTATCCTGTTCTTCCCCTTTATCCCCTTGATACCTTCTTCTGTATTTTCCTCTCTTCTCCTCTCTAAAGAGACATCCTTTCCAATTTCCCTGATCAGATCACTTATTCTCTGCTATTCTCCTCCGTATTCCCCCACCCCATCAATGCTCTTGTTTTACTTTCCTGGTTTTTGTAGTTAGTTACTATAGTCTATGAACTCCCATCTAAAGATTTGGAGCTAGGATCCTCCAAGGAGAGAGAACACGCATTGTTTGTCTTCCTGGGTTTGGGTAACCTCACTCATATGAACTTTTCTAGTTCTATCCATTTACCTGCAAAGTTCATGATTTCCTTTTTCTTTACAACTGAATAGTATTCAGTAGTGTATGTGTACTATATTTTCATTATCCATTCATTGGTTGTAGGACATTTAGGTCATTTTCATTTTCTAGCTATTGTGATTAGAACAGCAATGAACATGGCCAAGAAAGTGTATGTGGAGTAGGACATTGAGTCTTTTTGGCATATACCAAGGAGTAGTGTACCTGGATCATATGATAGACTTATTTTTAGCATTTGAGAGTTCTCCACACTGATTTCCATAGTGGCTGCACCAGTTTGGAATCCCACCAACAGTAAATAAAGATCCCCTTTTCATCTTGTTCCCTCTAGCGTTTGTTCTCAGTTGTTCTGTTGATCTTTGCCAATCTGACTGGGGTAGGATTAAATCTCAAAGTTGTTTTAATTTGTATTGCTCTGCTAGGGACAATGAATATTTTTTTAGATACTTCTTAGTTGTTGTTGTTGTTGTTATTATTATTATTTATTATTATTATTATTACTATTTTGAGAACTATCTGTTCAGGTCTATCTCCCAGGCCTATACTTTGAATGGGTCAATTAAAAAATTCTTTGCTTTTTGAGTTCTTTTTATATTCTAGAAATTATACTCTCTCAGATGTATAGGTAACAGACTGTCCCATTCTGTTGGCTGCCCCTTTACCTGGCTGATTATTTCTTCAGTTGTGCAGAAGGTTTTTAGTTTTATGAAGTCCCACTTGTCAGTTGTTGGCCTTAGTTCTTGGGTAAGTGGAGTCCTTTTCAGGAAATCCTTTCCTATACCTATATCACGTAGGGTACAACCTGTGTTTTCTTCAAGCAGTTTCAGGTTCCGGACTTTGATCCATTTGGAGTTAGTTTTTGTACGAGGTGGTAGATAAAAGTCTAATTTCATTCTTCTGCATATGGGCATCCAGCTTTCCCTGCACCATCTGTCAAGATGCTTTCTTTTCTCCAGCCTTTGTTTTTGGCATCTTTGTAGAACATTAAATAGCTGAATTTATCTATACTTGTGTTTGGGTCTTCAATTTTGTCCCATCAGTCTACACACCTGTTTTTTTTTTTTTTTTTTTTTTTTTTCCAGTACCAGCCTGTTTTTATTTCTACGATTGCATAATGTCTTAAGATCTGGGATTTAATTTCTCAAACACTGTTATTTTTTTTTTCAGGATTGTTTTGGCTATTTGGGGTCTGTAATTCACATGAATTGTGGGATTTTTTTTTTTATTTCTGTAAACAAAGTCAGCTAGTTTTTTGGAGGTAGTTTAAAATGAGAGCATCATACTCTCTTAGTTATATATTCCCAGTCAAATTAGCGTAAAGCAAGGTTGCATTCCAATAAGTGCTAGTGCAAAGGGGCTTTCCCATTGCTTCAGTCACAAAATTTCTCTAGAATTGTCTAAGCTTCTCAGAGTTGCAACATTTCCCCAGCATCCCATGGAGTAGGAGGAAAGATACTCATGGTGCTTGCTTTGTTCAGAAGCTTTTCTTCTGACTTAAGGTTTACAGAGAATTATGTCTTTATGTGAAAGACTAAAGATCACTAAAATCTTACATGCTTGAGGAATGGTTTTTATTAGTTTGTTTATGTCTAGTGCTTAAATATTTCTTCTCTAAGTCTAGATCAAGTACTCACAGCAGGAGAAATATATTTTTTGTCATTAAGTAAAATGTTATGCATTGAATGTGTTTATATGCTTTGAAGGGCATTGCATTGTGGGTATATCAATTTTGTGAGGGACATGGGTTTCACTGTTCATAAAACCAGTTTTGTGAAAATGTATTGCTTTGCCAAGAGCTCTCATTTTTACCTGAGAGCTGAGTATTTAATCCAATAGGTTTTTGGTTAGAGTCCAGTAACTTCACTTCTAAAACAAAACTGAGCCACAGTGAAATCACTTTCTGTTACACATTCTGTTCTTTTCCCATCACAAGCACTTCTCTATGCCTAGAGGCTCATGCACCAGGACAGCTGTAGTTGTTGAGATGGAGCCTCTACTGTGTTATTTCCCTTTAACTTGTTTATATCCTTGCTTTTTGCTTCACACAGAAATCATTGTATTTCTTTTTCATTGCTCACATCATAAAGTTTTTCTGCCATGAAAACATGAATGAGATACAGAAGGTGCCAACTCAGGCCCTATGTTAGTTAAAGGGATATGGCTACATTCCTATTCCTTTTCTAGTAGGGACTTTCCACTGGAGTCTCTTATTCACTTTTGCTTCTTCTGGGTTTAAAATATTTGGATGTGTCCATGACTTTCTATCTTTTGCTTCTAATAGCCAGTCTGTTGTCAAATTATATAAGCTCAACTTCAAAGTAATTGCTATTCCAAAGAGTTCCAGTTCCAGACAAATTTTGAATAAATATAATCCATCCCTTTGACAGATGCATCAATAAGTTATTCTATATTCTAAAAGGAAATGATAGTGGGCATATTGGCGAAATATATCATAATTGGAGGTTTCTAATGTTCCCTCTTCTTGTATTACTTGACCTCAATTCTTTTTGGATACTTTCAGAAAAAATACCAGTAGCACCTACCTCTTGCTCTAAGGATAGGTCACATACCGACCACTGGGTGTCCTTCAGCTCTAAAGTTGATATACTCTTTTCCTTTATTATTTTTACACTTCCCTCTTCTGCAAGGTTTCTTGTTCATAAATCCAGGGCTGTGATGTAGATTTATCTGTTAGGGCTGGGCTCCCCACAGTCTGTTGATCTCTGCATCATGTCCAGCTATGGTTTTCTGAGATAGTCTCCATTTGCTGTGAAGAGACACTTCTTTGATGAGGGAACGTAACTACACTTATCTGTGGTTATAAAGGTAAGATTTAGAATGTAGTAAGAAATTTTGTTGGTCTAGCAAAGTGGTGGTAATAAAAAAAACCTTCCCACTAGAATTCCAAACCCAGATTGATTTACATCAGAATTCTATCAAGCATTCAAAGAAGTGTACAATAAATCTTTGTAAACTCTTGAAAGAAAGAGAGTCGGGGTTCACTCCTCGACTCATTCCAGTATTATTTTAGTCCCTAAACCAGGTAAGACGCAAACAAACAGACAAACAAACAAGCAAACAAAACTAAACTATAGACTGATGCACATAAATGCACAAGGGACTCTGTTCTGTAGTGCTGTGTATTTCCTGTGTATCTGGATATTGTGTTTTGTATTTTCACATTCTATCATGTCTGCAAAATCCCTGTGTGTGCACGTAAGGCATTACATATCTGTTTATAAAATAGTGTTCTTGTTAAAAAAACTTGCCCAACCATGAGATAATGTAAGCGTTCTGAGAGTATGTGAGTTATGCTAGTCTAAGTCACAGTGTTCAGCAGATTAAGTGTGTTATACATTTTGATATGGTACTTTAAATTTATGGTTGACTTTTTCGGAAAGAATGGAACAGTAATAGAAGAAGCATCGGTATGTGTGTAACCAAACACCACATTGTATCCCATAAACACATATACATTTGCAATTTATGAATTAAATCAAAGACAAAGCAAAAAAAAAAAAAACACTTGAATAGTACCTTGAAATCCCAATGTATCTATAAACGAGCTTAAGAAGTAGTAGACTCTTAGTTCCTTCCAGATTCACCTCTTTATTTTCTCTAAAACTCAACACAACTATATAATATATAATAAATATATTTTCTCTAAAACTTAATATTACTACCAAGTCTATTGCAAAATTATTTTTCATTATGCTTTTATATATTTATTGCCAGAGTATAAATTCCTAGTTTTACTCATTTTTTAAAATTTTAAGGTAAGCAATGATATGCCATGTAGTCTTTGGTGTCTGCTTATCGGGCTCAGCATTGGAACTGTGAGAGACGATCTATAATCATATATATAACTGTGAGATGATAATAATCCATATTATATGTGCCTCTAATTCATTTTTTTTTTGTTGCATTCATTATGCATAAATGCCATATGGTAGTCTGATAGATGGAAGTGGTGGAGGTATAATTTCTGTTCAAGTTGTTCTGACTTTATCTGCCTTGATCTTTTAGCATAGCATGCAGTAGAGGTGTAGATAATGGACAGTAACTTTCGTCTCTTAGCTTTGTAGGGTGTGGATAAAAGAGATGATGCCTGTAAGGGGCATAGTCACTGTGCCTAGAACAGAATTCTTTGATAATTTATTTTTTCTTCTCTCTGATAATACATCCTGACCCCATTTTCCCCACTGTCCATTACTCCCAGCTCCGCTATTTCATCCCCCTTCCCCAGATCCACCCTCCTGCTTCCCCCAGAAAAGAGATGGCCTCCCAGGGTTACCACTTGAACAGATTCCTAGGAAATGATGTTGATTTTGTTTTCTCTCTGTTAGTGATCCCCTAAAAATGTTGACTGCCCAATATCAGTTTCTGAAATATCCTGAATTTCTTTCCTTCATGGCCATTTGTGAACTCACTCTCTCTAGACACAAGAAGGATGCTGTGTATCGTAAGAGGCAGAATAGAATTTTTTCCTTAGGAGACCAAACTGTATTTACAGGGATTAATTAAGTGATAGCTTCCACATTGTTCTGACTTGTAACCAGCTGCTTCTAATGCTGCTCCAGCAGTTGACCCTTTGGGGGTGGGCTGATCTTCCTCAGAGAGACAGAGAACATGCAGGAATAATCCCTCTGTCATCTTCCCCCCTATAAATAACTCTTTTCAGTGGAAGGGGAAGGATTTCCTCTGAGACTGAGCAGATGAAAATTCTTTGCACAGAGCAGAGTGACTGAGCCAGTTAACCCCCTTTGAAGCTTTTTTTCCCCTGGCTATTAGCAGCAGTGCCCTTCCGACTAGCCAAAGTCAGACCAGAAAACAGAAGGTTGTGGTTATATAGACAGGGCACAGCCGGCATGAGGAGGACCTAGGATCCAGCAATGCTTGTGCTTCAAATCTCCTACACAACTTAGAACCAACTGCATTCCTGAGTCTCAAACCCACCAAGAAAATAATAAGATTTTAAAAGTCATGTTCTTCAGCAAATAAAAGGAAGGTAGTGACACAATGAACGCTACCTGTTTGTAAATGAATGACTTTTGAATTTTACTTTTAGCTCACTAACAACAAAAAGCTTTCCATTCAGACAAATTTCATTACTGCATAACAACTATAATGTGCTTTGAGTCAATGTAAACATAAGCAGCTTAACTCTCATCTAAGGTTAAAAAGATTTGAAACTGTAAATTTGGGATCCTGTGTCTGGGCTAGCCTTGATGACCCTTTAGGAACGTTTCCAGGTTCACCAGTCCATGATGCTGGGATGTCAGAAAACTGTGGAGATCCTGTGGTGTGCATAGATCCAGCCAGTAAGTTTTATATAACCAATTTTTATTATAATTTAATTTTTTTTTTATTTTGAGACAGGATCTTGCTAGGTAGTCCTTTCTGGCCTGGTGCTCATCATGTGGCACAGGCTGGCCTAGAACGCACAGCAATCTCTTGTTCAAGCATCTGGAGTATCCTGGTTGTAGGGCTGTGTCACTAAACCTGACTTAATCTATTTTTAAAACAAGAGATAAAAAGATTCAGAATAAAAAATTACACCGGGGTAATATTAGCAGAATTTTCATTATGTTACATAGACTAATTGTATGGAAAATTGAAAAAGGAGAGTTTGTTTCTTAATTAGTTTTCAATAAATACTTTTTTCTACTGTCACAAGTATGAATCACAGAAACAAATCAACTTACCATTTTTATTTTGGGGCATATTAATTTTTTATTTGGCTATATAGAGAGTGCATTTTCTGTACTCTTTTTCTTTGTCTGATAATAAAGATTAGGGCATTTTTTCACATTTTATGTTTATAACTTTGAAGTGCCACTCCTCTGTGTATTTGGGTTCCTTAAGCTACACAAAGAATTGTCCTTGGTGTTCACATTGGTGATGATCCTGGATATTATTTACTGAATGCTGATCACTTAAAGATCACTATAGACACTCAACATGCACTGCTTTCATGTCCTCGCTGCAGTGTTAGGTTGTCCCAGAACCCTTCATTTCAAAATATTAGCTCAGTTTTGAAAATCGATACATAATAATTGTAAGCATGCTTACTTTTATATTTTTAGATTGAAAACATTGAGGCTTTGAAAAACTGTCCATTATCCATTGTTACATTGAGAATGACTGTCAGTGGCAGAATACAAATATAGAACTAGTCAACTGACAATATCATATAGCTGAGCCCACAGACACTGTAACAAGACTGCCTGGGGGCAAGTCTCAGATCTGCCACTAAGCTTTTCTATTTGTGTCTCTTAAAAAAAGATAAGGGAGACAGAGTGCAATGAAAATACTCAATACCATTCCACAGTTGTTGAATGCAGTGTTTCATGTTCTTGCTGTACAAAGTGAGAGCTTACTATGTAGAGATGATGTAGAGACGATGAGCTGATATCTGTAATGCAGTTTGGAAAGTGCTCGGGGAGGGCTAAAGCCATGCAGGTGTTTGCTTTGACACTGCTTTCTGGCTTTTGGCTTTTCCCCATCAGACCCATCACTTATAGAAACTGTACTTAATCTCCTTGCAATAAAGCATAGATAGCAAAGAGAGACACTTCCTGATTAGCACATTTTTTTTTTCTGCAGGATTTCTTACATCTGGGAGTCTCTTTCCTTTTCTGACACTCAGTGGTTCTCCCTTAATTCTTTACTAAACATTATATGTCTTTAGCAAGTGGGAAGATTTAAGTATTTAAAAAGACCTGTGCTTTTTAGGAAAAAGATAAGAGCTATGAAGGCCTATTGAGAGGTTTCTAAAAACAAAAGCTGCAGTGATCTGACATCAGGAACATAGGAGCTATGTAGGCATATTCTGCTGTACTAGACTATTGTTGATAGCAGGTTCAGAGAGCATCTGTACTGAGCTCATATTTCCTGCTTGCAATCTCAAGTCCATTAAGGCTGAGACAGGACAGCTGTAAGTAGCCTGGGCTGTGTTCTAAGACCCTGCAGAGAAAAAGACAGAGCATCTGATTTTTCCATACTTACAGTTTTCCTTATACTGTAAATGAAGATACTTGTGTAAGAGAGTGAGGGTTCCACCCAAATTTAATTTTAAACTTTATGCCAAGTCCATCTTGTAGTCAGTAGAGGGAGTGGCAGCCTTTAGCTAGATGGATTTAATTAAGGCAAAGACAAGCAATATCCAGAAGGATATAAAACATGAAAAGCAAGGGGATGGTAGCTTAGGCTGGGTTCCTAAACATGATGCTGTTCACAGCCTGGAGTGGGGCACATAGGAGTAAGTGGACAGATGAGAAGAGGAAGGCATGTAAATCACCAACTGCAACCGCATCAGTTTGTCCTTGTCTGCTTCTGTTCTCCTCCTCCTCTTCCTCCTCCTCTTCCTCCTCCTTCTCCTCCCCATCCTACTCGTCCTCTTCTCCTCCTCTTTCCCCTTCCCCCCTTCTTCTTTTCTCCTCATTCTCCCCATCCTCCTCCTTGTCCTCCTCCTCCTCTTCCTCCTCCTCCTCCTCCATCCTACCCGCCCTCTTCTCCTCCTCTTTCCCCTTCCCCCTTCTTCTTTTCTCCTCATTCTCCCCATCCTCCTCCTTGTCCTCCTCCTCCTCTTCTTCTTCCTTTTCTTCCTCTTCTTTCTCTTCTTCCTTTCCTCCTCTTCCTCCTCCTCCCTTTTAAATATCAGTTGTTATGACCACCAGGTAAACTGACACACAGGAGAGTACACACCTTTGAAAAGTCTAAGCGGAAAGCTTTCATTTGAAAGGGGTAGACCAGACATACAGAAATGTTAGGAGAACCTAAATATTTCCTCAAATACAATCATATTGATCCTGAAAATGACAAAAGGTACATCCCACTTGGAATTAAAAAAAAAATCATTGACTGTCAAAGGTTCAATCTCAGCCATAACCAAAAACGCTGAGATAATGAATCATTATTTGTAGCTAATGACTCATTAACTAGTGCCTGGTGTAGCAAAGGACATGTGTTAACATTTAATGATAACAGAATAGATTAGTATAAGGATTTTGGAGAGAAGAGCGTTAAGACGGGAGTGAAGAATATTCAAAGGAAACCTTACAACAACCTCTTTGTTGTAACTTCATATATAAATTATCTTATATATACTTCTTTTCACTTTATAGGTGACGCTGCACCTGCAGACTCAGTACCCGTGGGGTTTGTGGAAAAAACACACAACATTACAGAGTTTTTTATGCTGGGACTCTCCCAGAGGCCAGAGGTCCAAAGAACTCTCTTTGTGGTCTTCTTGGTTATCTACACAGTCACGGTTTGTGGCAATCTGCTCATTGTGGTCACCATCACCTTCAGCTCCAGCCTAGCTTCCCCCATGTATTTTTTCCTTTCCAATCTATCCTTTATTGACACCTGTTATTCCTCTTCTTTGGCCCCTAAACTCATTGCTGATTCCTTGTATGAGGGAACAACTCTCTCTTATAAGGGTTGCATGACTCAGCTCTTTGGAGCTCATTTCCTGGGAGGTGTTGAGATCATTCTGCTCACAGTGATGGCCTATGACCGCTATGTGGCCATCTGCAAGCCCCTGCACTATTCCACCACCATGACCAGGCATCTCTGTGCTGTGCTGGTGGCAGTGGCTTGGCTGGGTGGCTTCCTGCATTCATTGGTTCAGCTCTTTCTGGTCCTTCAGTTACCTTTCTGTGGACTCAATGTGATCAATCACTTTGTGTGTGACTTGTACCCTTTACTGGAGCTGGCCTGCACCAACACATACATCATTGGGCTGCTGGTGGTGGCCAACAGTGGTGTGATCTGCCTGCTGAACTTCCTCATGCTGGCCGCCTCATATATCATCATCCTGCGCTCCTTGAGATCCCACAGTGCAGAGGGGAGACGCAAAGCCCTGTCCACCTGTGGGGCCCACTTCACTGTTGTTGCCCTGTTCTTTGTGCCCTGTATATTTAGTTATATGCGTCCATCGACTACTTTACCTATAGACAAAAACTTGGCAGTGTTTTATGGTATTCTGACACCCATGTTGAATCCACTCATTTATACTCTGAGAAATGAAGAAGTGAAAAATGCCATGAGAAAGCTCTTCATGCACTGAGAAATTGTAAGTACCTGAGTGGTAAAGAGAGTAATAACAGCGACTCTATTTCTCTAAGTGAAACAGCTAAAGCTTGTAATTTTTCTATTTTTCTATTATCGCCTTAATCCAGGTATCAACCCTCCCATCTTCACAGGCTTTTAATTTGCCTGTCTTTTCACTTCAATTGCAGAGTTTTATTATAAAGTAACTATACAAGATATATATGACCTGTATTATAATCATTTATCAGTTTAAAAATAAGAAATATGTTGTTTGATTGATGTGGTTAATTGGCTTATCAGGGTTATTTAGCTTCAAAATTTAAAATTAGTTATTTATGACCAATTATCACTCATTATGACAGGTTTCTCTACTGTTTAAGGATATTAACTGTATATCTCAATAAACTGGAGGGGGATGTGAAGACGATTTATGTTTCAAAGTGTTATTTCACTAAGTGATCTAGATAAAGCTTTTAATGCAGATTCCAAACACAGGAAACCATTATCATTGTCTGTAAATGGCAAGACATGTTGGGTCTGTGTGATAATTAATTGAGCTGTAGAAAAGTGCGGAAAGCACATCTGAAAAATCTTTGTGCCTAGTCACATATAAACAGTCTTGTGTTTATCCAAGATTGTGTGCATCATTGTCCTTTGTGACCCTGGCAGCATGGCTTCCATACCAACTCAGACACGCCAAGAGCTGGGCTCTGGAGACAGACTACAGTCTAAGTCTTAGTTCCTTTACTTACTACTGCATGATCTTGAAAAATGAACAAAAAGCCTATAAGCCCTTGATGCCCATCTTTAGAGTAAGGGTAAAGATATTTTGGGATTTGCATGTGACATCATGCTGTCTGGTTTATTTTACTTCACATCGTCTCTTCCATGTCTACTTGTGTTTTAGTAAATGAAAGGATTCGCTACTTCTTAAAAGGTATAAACTGTATATCTCAATAACAGAAAATATGAAGACAATTTATGTTACAAAGTTTTATTTTATTAGGAGATCCAGATAAATGTAGTTTCCAAACAAATGTGATTCCTAATATACGTTGGCAATTAAAATAAATAATCTAAAACACTTTTTAACAGCTTCCCACACTAAGAAAACTATTAACACTATTTTTTTTTTTGGTGATTAATGTTGGTTGTGGTTGCCATAGAAGAAAGAGGAACACACCAGGATGCAAAGTCTTGAAGGAGCAGAGGAGACAGCCTCTGAGACTGACTCTGGCTAGCTTTCTCCGAGTATTTTCATTCATTTTATTTTATTTTTTTTACACAGAGATCAAATAGGGCTGAGCAAGTTCCATCTACCAAAGTTTATGTTACACTGGCTGCTTGAAGGTGCAAACAACCTCCACAATCAATTCGCAGTTCCTTTTGACCATGGCTTGCCATGATCAAAAGCAAGACCTCCAGGTGTGCCAGGAGTATCTTAGGACCAGCTGCAGACTCCAAGTGTATATATATTACAGTAAATCAACAATTATTCAAGGTCCAGTCAAGTCTAAAAACAATTTCTTAACTTCTAATGATTAAGCCAGACACAGCAAAGGCTTGCTAAGACATTTCACTACAAAGCCAGACACAAAGGCTTTATTATATATTTCACTCTCAAGTCAGCTACAAAGGATTTACCATATATTTCACTACATGTTTGATGCTCTGTCTACCTCAATCTCTCCCACAAATAGATTGCTGTCTTACCTTCACTAGTTTGAAATATATCCAGCCTGTAGAGAAGGATAATTTTCCTTTGGTGATAAATAGAAATCAACATTCCTTTTTTTATTGATTAGGTAGGTTCTCTGACAATTTCTTACATTTGTATAATGTAATCTGGTGATTCTTACTCCACCTTCCCTTGTCTCCCTTTGATTTCTGTTTCCCTTCCTACCAGTCCCTTTCAAGGATTAAGGACTTTTGTTTTGTGGCCTATAGCTTCCTATTATACATCCCAAGGGATTATGTGTTCTGGAATACTTTATTGAAAAAGATTTATGTTTTTACTTTGGAATTATGTGTGTGTGCACACGAGTGCATGTGAGTGCAGCTGTCCATTGAGGCTAGAGGTGTTGGATCTCCCTGGGGCTATAGGTGACTATGAGCGCCTGACATGGGTGCCGGGAACTGAGTCAGTCCCATGCGAGAGCTGTACAAGCTCTGAGCTTCTGCGCCATCGCTCTAGTCCCTGTGCCTTAGAGTTTTAAAGTTATGGCCATGTTTAGTTCATCATTTTCCTGCTTCACAAAGTTTGATCATATGGTTTCCAAATTTTCACTCTTTAAGACTGTGTAGGCCTCATATTTTGTAATAAAATTATCTCTTTTTTTTTGACAAATAATCTTTGATTTTGTAACATCACTTTTCTCTTTTGGTGCTGGAGCTTGTGTATGCTAAGTAAGCATTCTCCCACCGTCAGTCCCATATATAGATGAAAGTAAGTTAAAAATTAATAATAAATTTCTCCATTCCAGGAAAAATATTAAAAATTTGCATCTCAGAATAAATAAACACAGAAGGTGATCATGAAATAGTCATTGTTTTACCCTTGGCCTTATAAACCTAATATACTGACAGTTGAAGAATTTTAAGGCAAAATACACATTATCTGTTTTGATATCAATTATATGATAAGACATATATACATTATATATGTGATATGAATCAATTATATGTGATATGTTTAATATATTTTCATGTATATTGATTACAGTTAATTTTATGATACAAATTAATAAGTAGTAAATGGGGCTTCAAATTTTATGCACATTCTTGTAAAATTGTATGTAACTGTAAATTTAGATTCAGTAGAGCCATTTAGGTATAGTTGTTAGCCACTGTGTGGGCTCACCAAAAGAGACAAGGGGGCATATTTATTGGTGAAAACTCTGGCAGACCTCAGCAGAGGGAACCATTATCCTGGTTAGCACCATACTGGAAGTGGAACCCCCAGTGTCTGAGCTCAGGTGTTTTTATTGATTCAGCACTCCTCAGGTGTTCTACTGATAGCACATTCAGATCATGATCAATCAAACATCCCCACATAAATCTAACTCCTGCAGACAATACAAAATGCCAAGACCTAGGCATCCCCTCACCCAATAGTGCATTAAACAATTATTTTGTACATAAATAAAAATAAACTTCCACAACATTTAGGGAGGTAAAATAAAACTACACTCATGTTTCATTTGACCATAAAATATATTTCAGATTAAAATAGACTAAGTTTTAGAATTGTTTGGAAGATTATCAGAAGATGATGTTTGAGAATACATTAATGGTCTAGACTAGAAAAAACTTTCTGAAATGAGATAAAAATGGATTAAGAAATGTGGCTACTTAATATATAAAATACTTTTCAATGATAAGAACACACAAAAGTAAGTTATGGTATTTAAAATCTGTTTTGCAACCAACAAATGGAATACAAAGAATAATTCTACAAAGAGAAAGCTGAAGCTAATCAATATGTAATCAGTTAAATAAATGAAGAAGAATTTACAATTTTTATATACATTGTCAAAGATATCCAACCTCAGTTTAAGACTAAAGCACATGACAATGTCAGTGCTGCCAAAAATGAGAACTGGCAGCTATCTAACATGCTGCTGGTGACATAATCACCATAGAAAACTAATTGACGGTATTTGTTAAACATAGAAGTTGAACTGTTTGATTCGCTAACAGGTATTTTTTAAAACTCCTCATGCATGTGCATACAGAAACATGTACAAGTGTATTCACCACAGAATTGTCTTTTTAAATAAATAAATAAATAAATAAATAAATAAATAAATAAATAAATAATAGATTTTTTGTAATGAGACAGAAATAATCAAGTAGGGGAATGCTTCAATAGTATATAGCAGATATGATGGATTATTTTATAGTCATTAAAAGAAGATTAAGTCAGGTCTATATCCACCAACTGAGAATAGTCTGGAAAGCAATATAGGGTGGAAAAGTACGTTGAAGACAGATATAATTGGTTGTGGTGGTACATGACTCTAATTTCAGCATTTAGCAGTCAAGATAGGAGGATCTTGAGTTTGAGACAAGCCTGGGTTGTATAGCCAGACTTTGGTTTAAACAAGAACAGAAACAAAATGAGCAAACACCCATACACACACACACACACACACACACACACACACACACGTATGTATATATCTTTGTGTGTGTTTATATATACATACATACATATACATACATACATATATGTATGTGTGTGTATGCTATAATATTAATGTGAAAAGAAATCATTGAATATTAATATTTTTCTCAGGTTTATATTGTGTACATCAAAAAGTATTGAAAGAATATTATCAAATTTGTAGTATTTTCTTTATTCAAAGCACATAGAAAAGCAGAGAAGAACTTTTCATATGCAGACATATTCATATATGATTATTTTTTTAAATTGTCTTTTTTTAGTTTTTTTAAGACAGGGTTTCTCTGTTGTTACTCTAACTGTCCTGGAAGTCACTCAATAGACCAGAGGGCCTTGAACTCACAGACACCTGCCAGCCTCTGCCTCCTGAGTGCTGTGATTAAAGGTGTGTTCCATCACCACCTGGTGTGATTATTTTTTTAATAAAAATTTTATTAATAATTTGATTTTCATATAATGTATCTTGATAACACCCTCTTCATATTCCTTCCTGGTCCTCCATCTCACCCCTTTGCCTTCAAAATAAAAACAAGAAAAAAACAAAAGCAAATAAAAGAAAATTAAGTCCAGCTATTGTGGCAGGAACATGGATCATGGGCAGTATCATGGATCCTGGAGGCAGCAGGCTGTTCTGATGATCAACATTCACCAGGCCTATACTAGCCTGAGACCAAGTATGACAAAGTTCAACCCAAAGTTGGGCTATACTGCCCAGGCCCACAGGCACCAGACACCAAGCAGGTACCCTGATATCCTGCAAGCACCAGGGCATCCTGCAGGCCCTTAGATATCCCTCAGACATCTGGACATTCCACAGGCACCAGAGCCTCCAGCAGGTTCCAGGATATCCTGTGGGCATCAGGCCATCCTTCAACTCCAGGGAATTCCACAGATATCCAGTCATTACACAGGCACTGGACTAACCCATAGGCACCTGGAGATTTCACAGTCGCTAGGATATCCCACAGGCACCAGACTTCCTGCATGTACCCAGCCATCCCTCAGGCATCCAGACATCTCATGTGATGATTATAAATAGAAAAGTAAAAGTGTTATAAGAAGGTGCTCTCAGTATTTTGGTGTTAGAGAGATGGCCCAGAAGTTAAGAGCACTTACTGTTCTTGCAAGAGGACCTGGATTCAGTTTCCAGTACCCATGTGACAACTCAGAGTTGCCTGTAACTCCAGTTCCCGGGGATCCAAAACCCTCTTCTGGCCTCTTAAGGTACCAGGCATATATATGGTACACATAATACATTCAGGTACTAACACATACACATAGAATAAAAAACAATTCTTTTAAAAATCCAAGATACTCTGTCACTAGTCTTCTCCCAGTCCCAAGAACTCCCCATGTATCTACACATTGAAGTGTATCTTCACTTATGACATTAACCTTTCTACTGATCCTCTCCACCCATCACCTCCATGACTACTCTCCAACTATTTTTTAGTTTTTCTCTCCATGCTTCAATTATTGCTTCTTTACTATAACATCAGCTACAGCCAACAAATTTGTTAAGCCTCTGCTTGCCTAAAAGGTGGAAATACACTCTAGGGAAACAACTGCTTTGAAAGAGCAAATTTTTTACATCAGAATCATCACACTCATAGAGATGTGAACTACTGGCAAATTCCCCTCTGGTTGTTCTAAGTCTCAGCATTTTTAGCCACACCTGATGTGAAAGAAAACCTACTTGTCCTGAAATGTGCTGGAAATTAAAGTTCAAGAAATTAAAAAAGGAAATTTCAGGCTGGAGAGATGGCTTAACCGCTAAGAACAGTGGCTGCTTTTCCAGAGAACCTGGTTTCATTTGCCAGCAACCACGTGGTGGCTCAAAACCTCTCTAACTCCAGTCCCATGGGATTTGACACCCTCTTCTGGCCTCCAAGAGTATCAGGCATGCATGTAATGAGCAGACATACATGTGGAAAATATATTATACACATAAAATTAAACAATATGAATCATAAACTAATACACAAACAAACAAAAGGTGATTTCAAAGACTGTTGAGACATTCTGGACAATTGTAAGACATTGGCTTGTTTTGCTTTTAGTCAGAAGAAACAGTTCAGGGACTGGTGAAGTACAAAGGGTTTTTGGTAGAGGACTTTAGAGTTGAATTCTGTCGAAGCCCAAGTTTAACCAAACTTAACTACTTTAACCCAGTAGTTTAGGTATTAGATTTTAAGTGTTTGTGTCATGAACAGATAACTATGGGAGGTAATGTATGTATAATTAGTATAAGTTAGTCATTCCACAATGTTAAATGTTTCAGTTTCATGTTGTACAAAATAAATATATACATAACTTCACTTGTAAATTAAAATGTGTTAAAAATTATCCACACACACTAAAATATAAATATGTTCTTTTGTTAGGACTTGATTCACATATAGTCCTCAGTTGGCAATTGGCAATTGTTACCTCCATCATCACACCACCATAACCATGATTATTACCAGCAATTACCAGCAATTACTTGTTTTTATGTTATTTTATTTTTAATGCTGTTTTTGGGGAACTAAAAATAGACCATTGAAAAAGAAATTTTAATTTTAAAAGTATATTTGTACTTGCATATATTTACAAGGTGAACATTAATAGAAATTATACCACAGCATCTGTTCTTCTCAAGGTTGTATGTGTGAGATCTGACCTGGTGCAGAGCCCTTAGAACACAGGATGTGTCAGCAGCGGGTGGTACTAGAATCCCTGTGTCAGATATGTTTCTAAGCTCTCCCACGGAGCCACAAGCTCAGTACAGAGGGAGGTGTGTTCCTAGCACTGATGT
This sequence comes from Cricetomys ansorgei, assembly GCA_026225945.1. NCBI lineage: Eukaryota > Metazoa > Chordata > Mammalia > Rodentia > Nesomyidae > Cricetomys > Cricetomys ansorgei. Next base: position 199,953 of record JAMJFZ010002399.1, on the reverse strand, counting down.
GTTCATTCTGGAAAAATGTAATCTCCATGTAATTGAGTAAAAAGTTTTCTGCTGCTTTAGGAAAAAATTCTCAAACCGCTTAAATTTAGAAAAAGTATATCTGATGAGCATGACTTTTCCTACCTCATTCTAACTGTAGTGCTAATCATGAAAACATCAACAATATTAGTTAATGCTGATCTATTTCATACCAGTCAACAATCAAGCATGTGGGGGAGAGAGGTTCACAAGTCTAAACACCTAACTGAGGTGCTATTGACTTTTGATGGCTTCTGGGGAGGATATGTACATGTATGCATATATATATATATATATATATGTATATATATATATATATATATACATACACACACACACACGCATATATACACACATATATAATTTCTTATATATATGTTTGTATACATTTAAGTGTGCATGCAGGCACATGACTCTGTATTGTGAAAAAAGACATGAAGTTGGGAGCATCAGGGGATAGGGGTAGATCTGAGTAGAGTGCATGGTGAATATGATCAACAAATATTACATGATATTTGATATTCTCATATTAAATAAAATAGTTGCTTGAACCTGACACTTTGTCCACATAGGTATCTGTCTAGAAAATATAAAAATGATATTTTGTGAGTGTATTGGTAAACGATTGACATATCTCAAGTTGAATTTATCTTTTATTTACTTATTTTTCTTAAATTAAGCATTATGGGAATACCTAGACTTATTTTAACCTCTTCACACTGTTCCTACTTGTCTTAATGCCTCAGTCTAATCCACTTAGACATACTTCTAATAAAAACTGACAGATCCATCAATGGAAAAATGAAGTAAGAAATGTAGTTTATATCCACATTGGAATATTGTTAACCATAAAATGAATGGAATCCTAGCATTTATGGCAACAGGGGTAAGCAGGTGGACAAGATGTAAGGGGAATTAGGCAGACACAAGAAGTCAAATACTGCATATTATTCATATGTGGAAGTCAAAGCATCTAATCTCACCAAAGTTGAGAGTAGATTAGTCATCACAGAAGCTGGGCAGGTTGGGAAAGAGAAAGAAAAAAGTGAAGTTAGATAATGGGTATCAAAATATGCTTATGCAGGAACAATGAGTTCTAAGTAGAGTGATTGACCAACGCTTACAAAAATTGGCTATATATTTTATGATGACTAAGAAGAGAGGAGTTAAGAGTCTCAACATAAATGCATGATACATTCTAATGGGCTGGAAAACTTGCTACCCAGATTTGATTACAGACTTTGCTTACATATATCATGAGACTGTACATCGTTAATAAATATAGCAATTATGCCAATTAAACTTTGAAGCAGAAGAAAATTAACTATCTTAAATTTTATTTATTTAAGGAGAACAAATGTCCGTGAAATAGCACCAGACTGTGTTTTTAAAGACACAAATCACCAGGTTTATGTATCACCAACTTTCCTCATTTGGCCCCAGAGCTTCTTCATAGCCTATTTGACCTCCTCATTTCTGAGAATATAGATTAAAGGGTTCAACATAGGTGTCACTAGGGTACAAAACACAGTTACAGCTTTGTCAGTGGGTAAGGAGGTCATAGGCCTTAGGTACAGGTATGAGCAGGGTACAAAGAATAAGACAACAACAGTGACATGAGAGGCACAGGTAGACAGGGCTTTGCGACGCCCTTCTGAACTATGATTCCTCAGAGAGTGAAGGATGACTACATAGGAAGCAACCAGCATAGAAAAAGTAAGCAAACACAGTGACCCACTGTTGGCAGCAATCAGGGGCCCTAGAATGTGAGTGTCAGTGCAGGCCAACTCCAGGAGTGGTATTAAATCACACATAAAATGGTTGATGGTATTGGGGCCACAGAATGGTAATTGGGCCATAAATAAAGTTTGTATTCCTCCATGGACGAATCCCAAGATTACAGCAGCCCCCACCAGGAATAAACACACAGGTCGGCTCATGATGGTCATGTAATGCAAGGGCTTGCAGATGGCTACATAGCGATCATAGGCCATGGCAATCAACAGGATGATTTCATCAGCAGCAAAAAAGTGTTCAGCAAAAAGCTGAGTCATGCAGCCATTGAAGGTTATGGTGCTTTTCTCAGAGATTAAGTCATAAGTCATTTTGGGTGCTATGGAAGAAGAGTAGAATCCATCTATGATGGACAAGTAGGACAGGAAGAAGTACATGGGAGCAGCCAGGGCTGGGCTGAAGAAGATGGTGACTGAGATGAGCATGTTACCTGCCAGTGTGATCAAATAGACTATTAAGCATATAATAAATAAGAGTTTCTGCAGACCTGGGTCTTGGGTCAAGCCTAGGAGGATGAATTCTGAGACATTTCTCATCTTTCCATTGATTTAATTCAGGCTGTGTGTATATTTCACCTGAAAAGAAATCATAGTGTGTCTCGGTGATGATATTTAATATAAAACACTGAAGCATCATCTCATTGCTTCTGGTCCCTGAAGTCGATGTAGTTGCACTCCTCCTCCCCTTTGCAGGTAGTATCATATCACATGCAGTTGTAAAGAGCAGAGGTGTGTTAGAATACTCTTAATGTATTTTCATGGAATAGTGACAGGACCTTACAAATAGTACAAGAAACCTAACTGTCATTATACGTGCTTACATAGTTAACTTCCAAACTTTCTTCTAAACTGACCCTGACATGGCTTGGTTCACTGTGCTTTTGGAGGGCAAATATCAATATCAATTATTTTGAAGTTATCTTTGTCTATTAATGTGGATTCCAAAATACAAATATTCTATGAAAGTCAACTGGGTACACCATATTAAAGAAATAAATCCTCCTAAATTGAAGCACCTGCACTCTGTGGCCTATTGTTCCTCTCTCTCATATGAGAACCTTGCATCTAAAGACATATATGGCTGCTGATTGAGCTTCTCCTTTCTGAAAGTCAAGTCCCCATCTTCACTACAGCTCTTTTATCATAACTCATTTCATAACCGCAGGTGTCATGCCAGGTTCTCGCCCATTCCTTCATGTTCCTTTTATCTATATCTTTGAACGTGCACATGAAGGGGAACAAAGCCTCCCTTAGGGGGGTCCTCAGTGTTTATAAAGAAAATGTCTTTGACTTTAGAGTCATCATGAAAAAATGGAAAAAACTTGAAGTGGTTATAAACAGAACTGTTTACAGTCAGTGTACTTTTGAGATGTTTACAAAGTGCCTTTATTTCTAATACCACCTGATTTGGATAAACTACAGTAAGTATTTTCTATGGATAACTTAATGTTAGCAGGTTCTGTTTACGCATTTTCTTAGCAAACATTAAACTTTAAGTTCTATACAACTGCAAGATGTCTTCAGTGAGAACAAATTGTCTAAATCTAGTTAATCTGCTTAAAAATTTTGTAGGAAAAGATTTGATTGGCACTGACCTGGGTCTAGTTGATTGTGGATTCCTCTGTTTGTAGACTGAATACTTGACTGTTTCCTCTGGGCAAGTACAGCATGGCTTTCAGTGGATTCTATAAGCTGATACTGGAATTATTATTTCTCTAGACACTTCTCCAATTTAGATATTATTGTCCATTTAGTTCTCATTGGGAGTCAAGAGTCACTCCAAATATAAGCTATGTGGCAAGTTTTTATATTTCTAGGACTTAATTCTCACTACATTTCTCTGTTTTCTTATTAAATCCAACTAAATAAAAACATTACTGAAATCAGAAAATATTAAACTACAAAACAAATAAGTGAATAAACTCAACTTGATTGAATGCTTTTTTTTTACATATTTGGCTTATATTTTGCTTCCTAAGAGTCCATGAATACTGTGGAAAGAATTCCCTTCATTCTTAACTCAAATTCCCCTTTATCTCTGTTTCCTTAGACACCCACCTTCATCAATAGCAGCATCTCCTAAACAGATCTTTGTCTTGTTGATATATGTTTGCTTCTGTCACTGGCTTACTGAGCATCCTCTGTCTTTTTGATTCTTTCATCTTTGACTCTAAAGAAACCTTTAAATAGATTTCCATTGTCTGCAGGACCTGGTCATGCTTTGGCCTCTCAAACACTCAGAGGACTGATAATCATCTCTGCTGAAGTCTTTGCCAAGATCTTTTGGTTACTCCCACTTGGTACCCACAAAGATCATTAGCAATGGCTAGTTTTAGAAATGCAGCTGGCATTAAGTAGGCATCTAGATTGTAGTTTAGATTATGATGAGATGTAAGACTTTGAAAGCTTCCTTCTAGGGCTTGTTTTCTGATTGTGAAATTGTTGAAATTGGACTAGGAACAGACATGTCAGTTATTCAAGATTATATACCAGATCACCATGTAAATTGTGATATTTTTACCAGTGAATGATTAAAGAGATTAAATGGCAGGATTCCCAGCACCAAAGATTGTATAGAAGTTTAAAAATGTCAAGTGTATCCCTGACTCTTGTGCCTGCTCTTGGAACTTTTCCTCCTGTTAGGTTGCTGTGCCCAATTTCAGTATGATAGTTTTTTCTTCAACATACTATATTTTATTTTATTATGTTTGGTTGTTAGAAGCTGGTTCTTTTCTAATGAGAGGCAGAAAGGGAGTGGATCTGCAGGTGAAATGAGGAGTAAGGGAACTGGGAGGGGTAAAGGGAGAGAAACTCTAATCAGGATATATTGTATGAGAAAAGAGTTTATTCTCAATAAAAGTGAAGTGCCCACTGGATGAAGACCCCTGAGAAACCACCAGGACTCGAGATCAATGCAAATGCAAGAGACTTTATTGCTAGCATGTTAGGGTCAACACTCACAACTCTATGAATCAAGAGAAGGAGTGAGACCCCGAGAATATCTCACACAGGGTTTTATACATTTTTAGACGCAAAGTCAGTTACAGAGTATTTGGCACATTTTCATTGGTTCACAAAATAAGCAATTTCTGACCTTTAAAGTCAGTGTTGGCATAGGGTGCATTCCTGTTGGGGTGGGGGAATTCCTAGTCAGGGATTTGTTGCTGGGCACCTGTACTAATGGTTTTTCACAGTATTGCTGTATTGTTTTTAAGATGAAACTTAGGCCTGTTGTCAGGAATATGAAACTTAGGCCTACTTACTTTTAGCCAAGCCAAAGCCTTCAGCCTTTTCAAAAGAAAAAAAGGGAAAAAAGTCATAAAGCTACCATGTTCTTTCAATGTAATGACTTATGTAACACATTCTCCTGTTAAACCAAGGGGCATGTATCTTTTGCACTCTATTCCACCAGCAGAGGATGCTGACATTTAAGAGTTAGGTATTATGCTCTAGATCAGTAGCCACTAAGAAAGTCACACAGCCAAACACAAATTAGTGGATAGAAGCACTTTACAAGGGAGATTCTACTATGTTCTCCAGCTTCTGATGTGATAAAGAATTGACTGCAACTTCAAGTAGAATCCCCTTCATTATCAACTTTTGAAATTAAATCAAATTAACAGATACTTATGAATTCAAGGGTTAGCAAAGCAAAACAGAGCTTTCGATTCCATGGCTGGTAGTCATCATTTCTTTGATTTTGTAACATTTGTTTGGCACCAACCTCACTCTTGGGAGATATTTATATATATATAATTTTTTTTTCTCTGTTGTAACTCTGATTATCCTGGAACTCACTCTGTAGACCAGACTGTCCTTGAACTCACAGAGATCTATCTGCCTCTACTTCCTGAGTGCTGGGATTAAAGGCGTGTGCCACCACGACCTGGTTGTTTTCCTATTTCTTAAGCAGTTATTCACTTACCTTTTTTGTAAGTCCCCAGCAACTACTGTGCTAGTTCCTGTCTATATGAATCAGTCTACTCTAGGTGCAACATATATTGAAATAACATAATTTCTACCCTTTACATATATCCTTTGTTGGGGTGGTGGTGCTACAAATCAAAAACAAAACAAAACAAAAACAAAAACCATGCCATTTGGATAAGCCCAGCAGGGAGGTCATCCACATGGCAGAGAGGGGGAGCACTAGAGAAAGAGTAAGAAAGCCCAGAATTCCACTTGTTCTGCTATACCTCCAGAAAAAGATAGAGTGGAAAAAAGGAGAAAGAAATACCTTTCTGAACTCAGCAGGCCAACTCAATAGAACCTTATGTGACTTCCTTAAATCTAAGAGAAGGAGGAGCAGGAGAAGGAGCAGGAAGAGGAGGAGGAACAGGAAAAGGAGGAGGAACATGAAGAGGAGGAGTGTTGTGGAAGTTTTAGTTATGTTTAAAATAATTGTTTTTTTGCACTGTTGGAAAAAGGAATGCATAGGCCTTGGCATTTTGTATTGTCTTCAGGTGTTGGATTTCTGTGGGGGAAGTCTGATTGCTTATGATCTGCACCTGAGGAGTACTGAAAAAAAAAAGCCCACCTGAGCTCAGACGCTGGGGGTTCCACTGGCAGTTAGGCGCTGGCTAGGATGGTGGTTCCCTCTGTTGAGGTCTGCCAGGGCTTCCACCTATGAACTGAATCATGGCTTTGTTGATAACAAGTAAGTAGTCTGTACTCGAGCTTCATACACAACACCCTTGTGTGTGTCATATTTCATGTAATGTACTGATTTTTAAGTTAATTTGTGTTGGTGTACATCCCAGAATTTGATTAATTTTTGAGATTAACTCAGTAATGAAAAGAACTCCTGTGAAAGGCATTCTAAGAAGAAGATGGCTTCCAGATCAAATCTGCCATATACTTATGAACATAGAACTAGAACTATGAAAAAGCCTCAATCTCTTCCTTGCTGAGACATCACAGTAGGTGCACAGCTACAGGGGTGCAGGAAGCAGGGGAGAAAGAAGAAAAGAAATCCTCCAGTTAATGGACAAGGATTCAAGAGGTGAGAAAAGAAAAATGTTTTCAGTAGTGTTCCATGACCATAGAATAATGTTGTGGAATAAAAAAAATCTCAAATATGACTGTTGTCTTTTTATTGACTGCTATAGTTTCCACAAAGCTTAAATAAGCATCATTCTTATGAATACTAAGTTATAACTTAAGCGTTTATATCACAAAATATAACAGTGTGAGTTGATGCACATGCATTAACATTTTATGACCATCACCTTTATCATCAAGCCATTATAATCGTGATCATCACCATTAACATAACCTCTTTAAAGAAATTTTTAATTTTACTTTTTTGAGGATTTCATACAGAAAACACTGTATTTTCCTCATTTCCATCCCCTCTCTCTTGCAAACCCACCTGTGTTCTTGTTTCAAATTCATGACCTTGTCTATAGATATTGTTACATACATATTTAATATAACTTACTGACTACATATATTTAATATAACCTAACCTATCTACTTAGTGATGTCTGTATGTTCAAACATAATTTTTCCTTTACTTTATTGTATTTGTCATTCGGTTTTGCTTGAAAACTAAAATTGGATATTTAAAAGAGGCTGAGTTTGATTTTTAAAAGCATATTGTTACTTCCATATGTTTACAAGATTGGCATTCATGGGAAATCATAGCATGGCACCTGCTTTTTACAGTGTCCTGAATGTGAATCCGACCTGGCATAAAGTCTGAAAACATGGTAAACGCTGGAAGCATGAGATATTCCAATCCTTGCATCAGGCATATTTCTGAGCTCCCCATAGAAACAAGAAGCTTAGTATAGAGGGAAATCTGGTCCTTAATCTGGTATGTCTAGTCTCCTTCCTCCATAGGACCAAGAGAAGAGAGGATTCTAAGTGTTTTTTCCATCCCTATAAAAGAAGGCTGTTTTCCCTCATCCCCAGGCCTCACAGCCTACACCTGATTTCATGACATTTATTCCACTGAGAACTTCTGAACTCAAGTTTTTATTTTAACAACAATTTGAATTGGTGTATGTTCATTGTACACAGTACTGGGTTTCATAAAGACATTTCCACATGAGTATACAGTGTTCTTTGAATATACTCCCTGTCCATAATCCTCAAACTTATGTTCTCATCTCTCTTTGTTACCCTCCCTTTGTTACTCTAGAAAGTTTTGTTCTACTCTCATGCCATATACAGATAACCAAACAATTATATACATAAAACCTAGACTTCACAAGTGAGAGAAGCATTTTTTTCTCTTAGTTTGCTTCATATAGTTATCTTCTGTTGCATCCATTTTTTAAAATAAATGACATAGCTTCTTTCTTCATGGTTGAAAAATTCCATTGTTTAAATAAATGATATTTTATTTTCCTTATTTTTGTCAGTTCTACACATATACACAATATGGTGTGATCATATGCACTATCACTAACATCTCTTATGCCCCTCTCACTCCTGCTGACTTCTTAACTAGTCCCTTTCCACTTCTATGGCTTGATTTTTGTGAGTCTTCTGCAGTAGCCTAAGCTATTGTGTATTCAAGATTGAAATGGCCATGTCATACGCACAAGGCAGTATTTCATAGTCCCCTCTACCTTCTGTCTATTTCTGACCCCTCTTCCACAATGTTCCCTGGGGTTTGAAGGGGATGATGAAGATGACTTGTTTAGACTTGAGGTTTAACAATCAGTTATTTTCAGAATTTTGATTAGTTATGATTCTCTGTGTTAATAATTGCCTACTACAGACAGAAGCTTCTATGAGTCATGCTGAGACTGTCACTTGTCTGTGAGGATTAATACAAGTATTTAAAAGAGTTGGACTATATGTGCATTTACCAAATCATGAATAGTAACATTTCCATCTCAGGCTTGTGACCCCCTCAGCCATAGGTGCTTTACTAGGTTTACAGAACCAGACACACATAACTGAATATAAATGGCCCTAAAAATCAATAAATAAGCAATTGATTTCCTCCAAAATAGTCCTTTCACTATTGAACTAGTGCATGTATCTTGCCTTGGCAGGTTGGAATTAGCATACAGCATCCACAGATGGGTAAGAGCATTGACTTTTCTTATGGAACATGAGCCATAGTAACTTCTGGCACTGTGAATATTAGTCAGTGGGGGAAAAGCTTCCAGTTGAGTTCCAGCTTGATATACCCATGTCCTATAACCAAACCATATGGTACTTTCAGCAAAAGGGTCTTGCAAATAGTTCTGTTTGGCCACCAAGAGGAGTGGCAATAATTTGTGTTATTTTGGAAAGCTGTGATGGTCCATCAACAACAGTTCAAAGGGAGCTGTCCTGCACATGTAACTGTGATGTTTTTTGAAAAATCTTTTTTATACAATATATTTTGATCAGTTTCCCCCTTCTAAGCCCTCCCAGAACCTTCTCCCTCAATGCCACTCCCTTTCTTTCTCTCTTTATAAAACCAACAAACAAACAAACAAGCAAAAACAAAGCAAAACAAACAAAAAAACCCAAACAAACCAGAATAAAAAGGATATGAAACACACACACACACACACACACACACACACACACACACACACGGACATATATGTGCATTCACCCAAAACAAAACCCATAAAAATAAACAAAATCAGAAATCAGATACACCGCAAAAGACTAGTAATACAAAAAATGCTCAAATAAAGCAATATGAGACATAAAGTCCACAAAATTATTAGTGAGTTAATATTGTGTTGACCATCTAATGCTTGGGATAGGACCTAACTTAGGTGTGGTTAATATATCCAGTGAGACTCCATTGAAGAGAACTAAATTTTCCTTTGCCACTCATGTCCGTTAAAGATAGCTTCATTATTAGGTTTAGGAGTTCATGCCCACTTCCCCTATCTTGCTTGAAACCTGTGCAAAGCTAATGTGTGCTGCCAAAGTTAGTTCATATGTGCATCAGTCCTGTTGTGTCTGGAAGACACTGTTTTCTTGGAGTCATTCATCCCCTCTAGCTCTAACTATTTCTGCCTCCTCTTTCATATAGCTCCCTGAGTCCTGAGGGCAAAGGTTTGATAAAGACTTCCCATTTAGGACTGAGTATTCCAAGGACTCTCATTCTTTGCATGTTGACTAGTTGTGGGTCTCCATGTTAGTACCTATATACTGCAGCAGGAAGCTTTTGTGATGATGGGTGAGTGAGGCAGATCTATAGGTAGTAGAGAATGTCATTAGGAGTCATTTTTTTGATGTATCCTTTAGCAGAACAATAGTATTTGTATTTCCCCTATGCTGATGAAGATACTGGGATATTTTGTATATTAAACTATAGCTTCTGGAAGCTACTATACTGGGATCATTATCCACTTGTTAAACTCTTTAAAAACTATGTCACTTGTTTTTAGAACTGACCATTTGGTATTGAATAATCAGTTGGTGTGCTCTTCCCTGGAGAAGACTATTTCTTCTGCTCTCAGCATTTCTTAGTTGCCGATGGTTTTTGTGTAGGGTTGAGGCCCCAAGACCTTTCCCCTGTCCACATTAGCACATCTATTCTTAGTCCAACTCATCTTTAGGCAATTGTGTGACTGAGATTTTGTGGGTGTAGCTTCAGACATTACTAGGAGACAATCTCAGAACAAACTTCCTGATCATTTGGCTCTTACTTTCTGCCTACTCTTCATTATATAGACTGAGAAGTTTGTATTTATATGTTTAGGAATATATATGTACTTACATACACGTGTGTAACAACAATTATTAACAAAAAGAGGCCATGAATTTGAAAAAGAGCAAGAAGGAATATACAGGAGAGTTTGGAGTGAGGAAAGGGAGGGGGAAATGATGTAATTGTATTATAATCTCAAAAATGACATAAGTAACTAAAAACAAACACAAACAAAAAATAAAAATACAATTAAGCAGAGAAAATCAACTAATATTGGCTTTGACCCAGGTAGGCTACTTGTACCCTTTAGTTAGTTAACAAAATTGTAGGTTTCCATATATCTTCAGTTACTTTAACCCCTCCCCACCTCTCCCACTTCCCTCATCCCTGTCCCAATCCTTGTTTAAATATTTCAACCCTTACTATTTGCACCCCTGTTTCCACATCATATATTTTTTATTCTTTCTCTTCCCCAAGCCCCTTCCTCTTTTATAACTTTTCTGACTTTTTTCTTGCTTTCAGGGCTCTACAGGGATTCTAAATTAAATACAAAATGTGAAAAAAAATTAGCTAAAACCCCCATGTGATAGAGAACATGCCCTGTTTGTTACTCTGGCCTTGGGCTAATTTATTTAATATAATATTTTCTAGACTCATTCATTTATATGAAACTCGTTGATTTTCATTTTTTTAGTGTGGAATAAAATTTCATTATGTATGTTACTACATTTTCATTATCTAGTCATCAATTGACAGACATATTGGCTAATTCTATTTCTTAACTAGTGTGAATAGAGTAGCAACTAACACAGATGTGCAGATATCTCTCTTGTAGGTTAGAGTCCTGTGAGCAAATGCCTAGGAGTGTTAAATCTGGGTCATATTGTTCTGTTTTTAGTTTTCCTAAAAACCCTAACTGATTTCCACAGTGGCTGTATTAGTTTATCCTTCCATCAAGGAGAATACGGGTTCCCCTTCCCTGGATCCTCACCAGTGTTGTTGTTTATTTATTTTCTATCTCACTGTAGTTGAAAACAGGGTTAATATCACTACAGATTGGAAAGGGTGAGAAAGAGGAGGAATAAAGTGAGCTGAGGTAACAAATCCCCCAAATATAATGGTTAGATAGGAGAAATACATTCTAAGCAGATATTGACCATTGTTTATGATAACTTATTTTAGATAGTATAAAAATTGGCAGATTTTGAAGATTCTAAACACATAGAAATTATACATTTTTAATGTCAGAGAAACCCTTATAATTCTGATACATGTTGTCTATATAATTACACTGCTTCTATTGTATTAATACAGAAACCACCCCCTCAATTAACACTCATGTGTTAACTCTAGTTCAGAGTATAATTGAGTATCTCAATTTAAATAATTTAAGGAAAAGAAATCTAGGAAATGTCACTAGATATCCCTGCCTAAATAAAGAAAATAATTGAATTTTTTAAACCAGTGTTTGACCTTATTTGGCCCAAGAGCTTCCTCATAACTTTTTTGACCTCCTCATTTCTGAGGGTGTAGATTAAAGGGTTCAACAGAGGTGTCACTAGAGTGTAAAACACACTCACAGCTTTGTCAGTGGGGAAGGAGATCATTGGTCTTACATACAAGTATGAGCAAGGTACAAAAAATAAAACAACAACAGAGACATGAGAGATACAGGTAGTCAGGGCTTTGTGACGCCCTTTTGAACTGTGATTCCTCAGAGAAAGAAGGATGACCACATAAGAAGCAATAAGCATGGAGAAAATGAGTAGACACATTGCTCCACTGTTGGCAGCAATCAGGGGCCCTAGAGAATGAGTGTCAGTGCAGGCCAACTCCAGGAGTGGTATTAAATCACATATAAAATGATTAATGATATTGGGTCCACAGAAGGGTAACTGGGCTATAAATATAGTCTGTATCATTCCATGAACAAACCCTACAATTCCAGCTGTTACCACCAAGAAAACACACACAGGTCGGCTCATGATGGTCATGTAGTGCAAGGGCTTGCAGATGGCTACATAGCGATCATAGGCCATGGAAATCAGCAAGATGGTTTCAGCTGCAGCAAAAAAATGCTCAGCAAAAAGCTGAGTCATGCAGCCATTAAAGGATATGGTGCTCTTCTCAGAGATTAGGTCATAAATCATTTTGGGTGCTATGGAAGAAGAGTAGAATCCATCTATGATGGACAAGTAGGACAGGAAGAAGTACATGGGAGCAGCCAGGGCTGGGCTGATGAAGATGGTGACTGAGATGAGCATGTTACCCACAAGTGTGATCAAATATACTATTAAGCATAGAATAAATAAGACTTTCTGCAGACCTGGGTCTTGGTCAAGCCCAGGAGGATGAATTCTGAGACATTTCTCATCTTCCCATTGATTTTTTTCAGGCTGTGTGCATATGGTAATCTAAAAAGAAACCATAATGGTGATATTTAAACCATCTCAGTGATGATATTTAAAATAAAACAATGAAATAATCCATCATGTCATTACTTCTGGCCCCTGAAGTCAACGTAGCTGCATTCTGCTCATCTCTGCAGATAGTATCATGTCACATGCAGTTGAAAACAGCAGAAGGAGGTTGGATTATTCCTAATGGATTTTCATGGAATAGTGACAGGACCTTACAAATACTACAAGAAACCTGTCATTAAAATTCCTGACATAGTTGATTGCCAAACTTTCTTCTAAATGTTCCCTAACATGACCATTGTGTTTTTATAAGGCAAATATTATCAATACCAATTATTTTGAGGTTGTATTTTCCTATTTACCTAGACCTTTTTTAATTAATAAAATACAGTATTGAAAGAACAACAACTGGGCATTACACACTAAAAGGACAAGAGTTAAGTACTTACACTTTGTGATTGACAATTCTCTACCATATGAATGCATCACTCTGAGAGACAGAAATGTGTCTGTGGATGGAAGTATCTTCTTTTTGGATGCCAAAGAACAATATGAGCTATAGCCCATATGCTCATTGAGCATAAGCCATTTCAGAAATCCAGATTTTATCCCTAGCTCTTCATGGCAATTTTTAATGTTCCTTTTCTCCTTATTTGGATGCTTACATGTACATGGTACAAAATCCTCCTAGTATTTCATAAGTAAACTTTTCTTGTGATTGAACTTTTGATCAAACATAGGATTATTTTCAGAACTAGGAACATTTCTCCTCTCTAATCACACTTTATAACTACAATTAAACTAGATATGAGGCTACTTGAATGTCTATTGTCAAGACACAAATGACAGGGTTGGCTAAGATACCAGACTGTTTCTTTTAACAGTAAATCTAGTCAAAAGAAGATGAACTTATATTTTTTTCATCTCCAATTTGATGTAATATTGATTATAGTATAATATATTCTTTTAAATGAACTAGATGGAGACTTTCAAGTATGAATTAGAGTTGTTACAAATGAGCTGGGGTATTTTATACTTCTTTATTTATCTCTTTCCTTAATACCTACCCAAAATCATACCAAAAAGTTATGCAGCCTACTCCAGCTTAAAAAAAATTCTGCATACAGAGATCTGAAGCATAACATTTCATCCCCAGTAGATTGAGGAGAAGAGGAACTGAGAAGAAGGACATTTGTTCTTCAGGTTGGCTTAGTCCCAGAATGTCTCCATGGCTTTTGTAGATGGGGATGATGTTGTAATAATTCTCAATAAATTTAATTTACAAACTCTAACTTAAAAGTGACAGTATGGAAAGCATGAAAAGGGGGGAAACTTCAGGTCATTACAAGCAACCATGTAGAATCAGTGTATTTAGTGAGAGGTACACATTATCACAGTATTTTAGAAGTGACTCCAATCATCTCAATAGCACATAATTAAGTAAACTAACCAATGGTGTTTTCTATAAATACTTCCATGCTCTTGTGTCCAAATTCATTTTCACAGTAAAATATTAAACTTCAAGTCAGACATGTAACTGCAAAGTCTACTTCAGTGAGCATAAATTGGCTGAATCAAGTTGAGCTATCTAAATTTTGGAAAAAAAAGATTAGTTTTCACTTACCAGTTGTAGTTGGTTATGGATTTCTCTGTTGTTTAATTGCAGTCACTGTTTATTCTCCTCTGGGCACATCCAACACAGTGTTTAGTGGACTCTATACACTGATACTCAAATTATTCTTTCTGTAGACAAGTTTCTAATTTAGACATTTTTACTTATTTCTTTTTGTCATTTACCCCTAAAATGAAATATTTCAGTTAGGAACTTTGATTATCCTAGTATTTAATATTTATCGACTTTCTTAAGTTCCTTTAATTGATGGGTATGTATACACACAGAGAATCCACATTAATATATTATAGTCTTTCCAGGTAACAATGCTGAGAATAAAGTCAAACTACTCAGAGCAGAAAACATCTGTGTATTCAACTATAACATGTATAAGAGAATAAAATCAAATTGTCCTAACTTTTCTCTCCTACTCTTTTTGGGCATTTTCTTCTGCTTCCTAAGAGCCTATGACCACTGTGGGGAGACAATTCCTATCATTCATAACTCAAACTCCTCTTTAACTCTATCTCCTGAGAAACTTACCAACTTAAGAATAGCATCTCTTAAACAAATCTTCATCTTATTGATTCGTGCTCTGCTCCAGTCATCAACACACTGACCCTTGGATTTGATTCTTCCTTCTTTGGTATTAAAGAAATATTTAAATAGATTTGCACAGTCTGAAAGGTCTGGGGATGTTTTGGCTTTACAAATGCCCAGAGAATTGGTAATTGCCTCTCTTGAAATCTTTGCCAAGGCCTTTGGCTTATTCCCACTTGGTCCCCACAGACATCATTACCAGTAGTGAGTTTCAGAAATGCAGTTGGGTTGTGGATTGAATTCAGGTTCTTTGTATATGCTAGGAAAGTATTCTACCACTGAACTTCATATACAGCCATTTTTATATATGTTCTGTTTCACTTAGGTTAATGACTTTAATTCATTTGTGTTGGAGCATGTGCCTGAATTTACTTCCTTTTTGAGAATGAAACAGGTCATCATGAAAGAAAATCCCTTATTATCTCTCCTAACATGTTACAGAAGGACTGTAATAGCACTTCTTGAACCCTTTCACAAAACTGAGGACAATACTTTAAAACTCATTTTATGCGATCATCATTGAATATGGTACCCAAACTAAATAAAGACATTATAGAAAACAAAACAAAACAAAACAAAACAAAACCACAAACAAAAAAATTAGGTAAGATGTCAGAATGGGGGCTCCTCAGTGTGAGTCAATGAAGGAGAGAGTAAAAACAAGGAAATAACAAGAATGAAGAGATTTCCACAGAGAGAAACAAAAGAACATTGGAAATCTGTGAGAGAGGTGGCACAATATCAAATAAAGTAACACAACACAAAACTTGCATGATTATGTGGAACTTGCCAGCACAGACAAGAAGAGGAATCCCTCTGCCAGCCCAGCACAGTCAGCAGCTTGGACCCAAGACCAGAGCCTGGAGCCAAATCCTTAAGAGGCCAAAGAGGAAAATGCTACAGGATTCCAGCACCCTAATGTGGCTTTCTGCAGTAGTGGAAATCCAATCCAGAGATTATAGAGTCCTCAACAGATCTCTGAGAATTGCTGAATGAAGAATATTGAAATTTGAAATAGAGAGATTCCCAATGCCCACAATCTTCCCTTTGTCTGCCACAGAGGAAGCTATGGGACCTTGGTCATGGGAATTGTCTAGGCTTTAAGAAGAGACTAGAATGTAGCAGGAGCTGACTTCAACTCATGGAATTTCACCAAAGAGAACAGCTCTATGACTTATGGCTATATCTCCAGGGAGAGCTATATGGAAGCTTGTGTGGAACTTGGTATAATTCTTTGTATTTAAAATGCTTAATTTGTTGTAACTTAAAAGATTGTAAGACAAATCCTTTTCATGTCTGTCTTTTTCCAAACCTATTATACAATATTTCCTCTATGAAATTCATATTCTAGCCTATATACTTTCCTGCTGACTCTTACTTTATCTCCCCTTACTCTATACCCTATCTTTCCTTCACTACTTACATATACTACATTTTCCTCAATCATGACTCTAATACTCCTGTCTACAGATATTACAGAAGGACAAGTCAAGAGCACAATTTCTTCTCCTGTAGCCAACACTGAAAACTTTGTTAAGCCATCATAATCATTACTGCAGTCAACTATAAACATAATGAACATAATCCAAGTGAAGGCAACCCACCAGGATTATTCACATAAAATAAAACAAAAACCATGAGAAAAGGAAAATTAATAACTAGAGAATATATACCCAAAGGAATGTACAAAATACAACAGAGATATACAAAAAACATGACACAACTCTCCAATATAACAACGCCATGAACTAACATCCCCACCAATATCAGAAAATAGATTATGAGAAATCTGAACTTGCAGAAAATAGCATCTGAATACTTACTAGTTATTTCTTCTTTGAGAATTTCCAACACGTATACCATATACTTTGTTCATATCCATTCCCTATCCATCTTTCTAGTTTTCCTTTTCCTCTTCAAGATATTTCCAATTCCCTCCCCAACTTTATGCTTAAAATATAATCCACTAAGTCAAACTGGTGCTGCCCATACAAGAATGTATTTGGGGTCATCTACTGTGGAATGAGCAATCTAACAATTCCCCTGATACCTACAAGAAAAGCAACTCTTCTCTATCAACAGTCATCAAGTGCCACTAACTTATCAGTTTGGGTTAGGGCATCAGAGTTATCTCCTCATTCTATGGTTGTTATTTTGCGGGCCTTAAGCTGGTCACAGTCATGTCTTGTATGTAGCAGCATGCGATGTCCAGAAGCCAGTCTCACAGAATTCCTCACCACCCTCCAACTCCTCAGGGCACTATTTTTCTTTAAGGTTCAAAGATCAGGTGGAGGGCTTGACTAAGCAGATGAGGAACTAATCTAAGAGATGGAAAAGAAATTAATGAACTCAATTCTAAATACAGATTAGAAAAAAGAAAAGATATCACCTTGAACAGAGTTCTGGAAAAACTGGATACCTTTGTGTAGAAGAATGCAACTAGATCTTCATCTCTTACCCCGATGACAAATCTACTCCAAATGCATCAAGGACTTCAGTGGACATTCTGAAATTTGAAAACACGGGGTAGAAAATGCAGAGAGTACATCTCAAGATATAACTAAGAATTTTTTGACTAGGACTCCAGTTTATCAGAAATAAGGCAAACAGGTGACCAAGGGGACCACACATAATAAAAGAAATCTCTATGTGGCAGTCTCCACTCTTATTCAATGTGGTGGTTATTCTGGTTTTTATTTTGTTTTTGGTCAACTTGACATAAAATAGAGTCATCCAGGAAGAGGGACTTCAGTGAAGAGAATACCTCACTAAATCAGCTTGTAGTCATGTCTGTAGGGGCATTTTCTTGATTAATGATTGATTAATGAAGTAGGAGGGCCAATTCCACTGTGAGTGGTATCCTGCCCCAGACAGGTGATCCTTGGTTGTATAAAAAAGCAAGCAGAGTGAGACATGAGGAGCTAGTGAGCATAATTAGTCCATGGCGTCTGTCTTTAGTTTCTGTCTCCAGGGTCTTGCTTGAGTTCCTGTCCAGACTTCCCTCAATGATGCATTGTAATGAAATGTAAGCCAAGCAAACCATTTTCTTCTGGAGTTGCTTTTGGTCATGGTGTTTATCACAGAAACAGAGAAACAAACTAGGACATTGCTTGATGTCCTAGGTTGAGTAATAAGATGAGAAAAAACATATATGGAAAAGTTTGGAAGAATAATATAAATTATCCTATATTAAGATGATTTGCTTCTACATTTAAAAGACCCCACAGTGTTATTATTTGATAAGCATTTTCAGTAAAGTAGGAACATATAAAACCAACATACAGGGAGTCAATAGCTTTCATTCATACCAACACAGAGCTATCTGAGATAGAAATTAGGAAAAATATTCTAGTCACAATACTTCAAATTATCTAGAACTAATCTTAACCATGCGGGTGAAAAACCTCTATAAAAAAAAATCAAGACACTGAAAAAAATAAAATAAGACAATTGACAATGCAGAGACTTTCCATGCTCACAGACTGACAGAATATTTTGAACACGGTTACACTTCAAAAATCAGTCTAAGGATGCAGTCTAATACTTGTCAAAATTTCTAAGACATTCATTATGAAACTTAAAAAAATCCTAAAATTCACATTGAACCCCAAAGTATCATAGAGAGTCAAGTAATTCGAAGTAGATAGAACACTCAGATACATCACGTTACCTGTACTCAGACTAAATTACATAGCCATAGTGATAAAGACAGCATGATACTACCAAAGCAAAAAATATATAGACCAATGGAATGTGAAAGAACACCCAGCTGTGAATCCTGTGAACTACAAAAATAACTGACATGGCAAGATATGGTCACTGGTACAATTATTATAAACATCATGAGAACAACCAACAACTTTCTAATTGGGCTTAAGGCATGCCCCATAAGGTAAAACACATTCCTGGGATCATACCTTGGTCAAAAATCTATGGCTAGACATATCATAGAGCCTTGAGGAGAACCTACTACTATTATGCTGCTAAATGGATGGATTATTGATTTTATTCCTAATGACTTATTATTATAGCCACATATTAATGCATCTCTCAACCCTCAACAGAGAAACTTCAATTTGCAATAGAGGATGATTAACACAGGGTTCCACAATTGACCAAGGTGCAGAGAATAAGAGACTGTTGAATGCTCACTCATAATGGAACATATGCACTACACCTCCTCCTTCCAGTGCTCTGGGATCATTTTAGAAGAGGAAGTACAAAGAGTATGTGAGCCTGGGTGGGTGAAAATAATGTCTTCTGGAAACAGAAGGGCAGTGGCATTTATGAATTCACAGCTGTTTAGAAAGCATACAAAAGTCCTATGCAAACCCAGCTAGGTCAAATCCCAGAAAGAAGAGAAGAGTTAAGCATGAAATCTCACTGCTAGCTGAGGAGCTAATGGCCAATTTTTGCTATTAGAAGAATAATCCATTTTCTTTAAGAGTATAACCCCAGTAAGTCAGCCACGTCTGAGTGGAAGGACACACATCTAAGAATAGTTAGGCAGCACAAATTGATCTTGGTAGGAAAAAATAGGATGCAAAGCTGAATGGGTAAGGAAATATGGGGCAAGCTGGGGAGGAGCTGGGGAGTGAATATGATCAATGTGTTGTACAAAGTTCTCAAAGACCTAATAAAATGCTACAAAAAAGAAAGTAAAGGACAACAAATTCTGTAAAGGATTGCAACTGACTGTGGGTGGGAGAGTAAACTAGTGACCCATTCTGGATATTAATGGCAAGATTTCTCAAGAAATAAAAAAGAAATTAAAAAACTACCATATGATCCTGCTATACCATTTCTGAACATATATTCAAAGGACTCTATATCCTATGACAGATATACCTAGACATC
This sequence comes from Cricetomys ansorgei, assembly GCA_026225945.1. Classification (NCBI taxonomy): domain Eukaryota; kingdom Metazoa; phylum Chordata; class Mammalia; order Rodentia; family Nesomyidae; genus Cricetomys; species Cricetomys ansorgei. The sequence goes on along the minus strand of JAMJFZ010002399.1, from coordinate 180,036 downwards.
TATGTTCACTCCTGCTTTATTCACAGTAGCTAGTAAATAGAATCAATTATGTGTCCTTTAACTGATGAGTGAATTTTGAAAATGTGGTACATATACACAACGAAATTCTATTAAGTAATGAAGAAAATGAAATTATGAAATTCTGAGGTAATAGATGTATATGAAAGACAATATTTTGAGTGAAGTTACCTAGGCTGAGAAACAAACCTGTATCTTTCTCTTTAGCATGTCTGTGCACACCCCCTCCACAATGTGTGTGTGTGTGTGTGTGTATATATATAAACTCTAGCGCTTCAAATATTTAGAATTTTTTCTCAGATGGAATGAGGATCAGTAAAGATGAGAAAACAAGAAAAGAGTCATAAAGAGGTGAGGAAGAGGCAAGGGTAGTGGGAAATAGCAAAATGCATGTGGTATGAAAGAAGGGTTAAATGTTAGGGGGATGAGAAGGTTTAAATAGGGAATGATACTAGGGATGGGGAGGAAAAGAAGGTGGAACAGAGGATTAACCCAAACTAAGGATGTGGGAAAAGGTCATATGGAAATATATGTTAACTAAAAAAATATAATATATAAAAATATAAAAATTAGAATATTTGAAAAAGGTACTCTACATAAGAGTAATGCCCTCCTAGAAGCCAATGTTTCTGAACAAAAACTCCAGTGATATATGTGAGATTCCTCCCTATGCAACATATATTGGTGAGATCTCTGAGCACTATCCCAAAAACAACATAGGCAATTGCCACTGTTTTTTCTTTCCAGAATTAAAGGGTAATACCCTATTATTGTACATACTACACACATATTGTAGGTGCAGGACTCAGAGGATCATGTGGAACTAGACTGGAAGCTTTCTTCCTATTGGCTGGCATTAATACTTGCCAGCTGCTGAGGTAGAAAAGACATTAATAGTTTTACTCAGTTGTTGGCCTGTTGTGCTTACCTAGTAGGTAAGATATACACACTGGTTCAATAGTGACATGACAGATACAGGTTCATCCAACTATTTATGTGGAGTTTAGGTCCACTTGATGGGAAAGACTTCATACCTGGTACTGTAAACCTGGTCAAATGTCCATGGCTGGGGATGTCACACCCTAGGATAAAATATACTATAATCGGTTTGCTAAAGACATGGTGTCAAACTGCCTTCTGATTATTTATGCTTATATCCATACACAAATGTGGCTCTCAGCCTTGGTCAGAGAAATTACTTCCTGTAGGGATACGTAAGTGGTCAAATCTAAGAATAAATAAGTGTTGAGTTGTAAGACAGAAACGGGAGATCCTTATTTTCTCTTCATTGAAGACTAAGGTAATATTGCAGAGGAGGTGATGGAAAGAGTGCGAGCGTTTGAGGTGGGGAAGAGTGCTATGAAATGTCATCTTCCAGATATGACCTGGATATTTTAATCATAAACCCACAGCAGCTTGGGTTACCTACACAAGACTGGCACTAGATTGTGCCTATAACATTTCATCATGTATCGAGAAGCCCTCATGAGATCCTATTCCTCCCTGAGGAGTCAGTGGCAGTTGATATGTTTGTGGGGAGAAGGAATCATTTCTATCAATGGTCTATCCTCTGCTAAGTTGTTAAACTCTAGCAAATAGCTCACCCATCCATCCATTCTTCTGACAGCAATCTTAGCTAATCTTAGTGGATCACAAAAAACAACATCAAAATTCAGAAGGACCAATTAGAATGAATAAGGGGTCAACAAGAGAGGGAGAGAATAACAGGAGGGGTAATCTGATAATAATACATATGTATGAAATTACAGAAAGCCATATATACATCTATAGAACTGTCAAAGTTGAAGACAAAAAAGTTGTTTTTAGACTCCTCAAATTAAGTCATTTGATGTAATTACAGCTATTGATTTAGAAAATCTTATCAATGTGCACATGGAAACATGTATAGATATATTCACCATGGAACTGTTTTGTAATAAAGCAGGCAACAATCAAACTAGGTATGGTTTCAGTATTACTTTGCAATGAGTGAAATAAGACTAAATGAAACTTGTATCTATAAATAGAGATTGAGTTGGAAAAAATATTGAGAGAATAGGTAGGTTAAACAGTGACATATCACTGTTTTTCCTGATGTTGAGGTGACCTCCAACCATAAATCATTTTTATTGCTACATTATAACTGTAATTTTGCTACTCTTATGAATAGTAATGTTAGGTGACCCTGTCAAAGGGTCATTTGAACCCCCTTCAAAGGGGTTTCAACCCACAGGTTTAGAACAGCTGCACAGTATTTGGCTTTCCCTTAGGCCCATGACCTAGCCAGTCTCAGATTCTTGAACACAGTAGCATCTTCTTCCTAGAATAGAGATTGCTGAAGAACTTGTTCTTATTTGCCAAGGACCTGACCACTGTGCCCACGGAGCATCCTTACTAAGATCATAACTCACTGTGATGATATCCTTATGCATGCACTGATTTCTTTTGTGACATAATTAGAAGTGATCTGTGACTAGGACATAGTTCCTGCCCTCCTGAAGCTATGGCTAATGCAGGACAGTAGTTGTATTCTGTGAGTCTTCTGTTGGGAGTGGCAGCCCCAGAATCCATTATCTTCTGCTGACATGCCTGAAGCTTGTCCAGAGTTAGTGCAATTTTCTCAGTTTTTTAACAGTTACCCTACTTCAGTGTAAATAATTTGCTTCTTGCTATTTAAGGAATGTGTAAATCTACTTCCTGTCATTGAAGAATTGGGAAAGGTGAATCAGGTACAGAGTGAATTAGCTAGCATGCACTCACAGTGCTAATTCACACCACAGATAAGATGACATATCAGGACTATTTGGCCCAAGTTCTTTCAATCACGTTTTCTTTCACTCAAGCCCATTTTCTCAATTCTTTAAAAATGGGTTTTACTTATATTTTGTTTTTAAGTGTTTTTGTGTGTGGGGTCACTGTTGAGTATCTTCAATTATCCCCCACTAACTTTGTGAGACTGGGTCTTTCACTGATCCTGGAGTTTACTGATTGGGTAGAGTGTCTGGTGAGCAGGTCCTGGAATCCACCTGTTTCCTTCCTCCAACACTGGGGTTACAGATGCTTCCTTCCAGGCTTGGCTTTTATGCAAATTAAGATCCAAACTCAGCTTCTCATGGCAAGCACTATGATGCACAGGAAGCCATCTCTTCAGCCTCCATTCTTTTAATTTAAATAGATAATTTCATATTTAAAGACATGGCATAGAAGAACTTCTGAAGGAAGTGGTTTTTTGTGTGTGTGTGTGTAAATGTTCTGTTTGTGTAGTTGTGCTAAGTAAAAAGCTTTCTATTGCTTTAGTAGAACACTTGGAAACCCCTCTAACTTAGGAGGATAGAAAGTATATTTAATGAGCACTTTCTTGAAGATTTGTCCCACTCCTGTAGTCCTTTCATATACAGTTGTCTTTCTTTCCTTTCAAATAAAACTTATTATAAATGCAGTACTGAGCATGTAAACTACCAAGTATATTAGCGTTGATGTTTTCCACATCTACAACAGTAGAACTGCAGGAGTTCTTTGTTGTAGTATTTTCCTAACAATGACGTTAAGTTCATGTTTTATGAATGTATTGATATAATGATGAATACTGTTTAAGTAGGATTTTGATTATTTTTATTTTTTTCTTATTTTAAAGAAATTGTGTACTGTAGGGGCTTTAAAGACACTGATGCTTCTGAGTCTTAATGTCACTCGAGCCTTCTTATATATATTTCTAATGCAAATCTATATCTGTTAGTGAAATAATGAATTAAGAAAAATATGATATGCTTCAGCAATCTCATTGCTGAGATTTCATGGGTGTGGCATTCCTGCCATGTCTAGTAGACACCATCTCACAGCAGGTAATGCAGTCCCCTGGCCTTTGCAATGTTCCTGTCCCCTCTTCTGCAATGTTCCCTCAGACTTAGATATTGAAATTGTATTTCAAATGTACTAAAAGGGGGAAGTCATCCCGTGGCCACTTATTCTCTACATTTTGACTTGTTGTGGATTTCTGTAATAGCCTCCATCTGCTGCAAAAAGAAATTTCTTCAATGAAAAGTGAGAGTTACACTTATCTGTAGGTATAAGAAGTATTTGGAATATAGTTAGAAGTTATATTGATTTAGCATAATGACTATACCAGGAGACATGACAATGTAGATGGGGAAGTTTCACAAGGCCAACTCATAGATGAAGGAATATGGGTAACCAGTGGCTGATGAGATTAGTCTTTTTAGAGCTGACTTTTCTCATAGGTTATCTAATACTGAGAAGTCATCTCAAAGCCATGTACTTATGAGCAACACTGAATGGATTCAACACACACACACACATACACACACACATACACACACACACACACACACACACACACACCAATAATAATTATAGAAAAAGAAGTCATGTATTTGAGAAAAAGAGGGTGAGACATAAAAGTAGTTGGAGGAGGAGAGAGAAAGAGAGAGAGGTGGAAATGATAAAAATAAGGAATTCTCAAAACAATGAACCAATTAAACTGTGATGTGTATACTGACAGAATTACATTTAGCTATAAAAAGAATGGTATGCTATAATTTGTAGCAACCTGGATGGAAGTGGAGGTTGTGATGTAAGGGAAATAGCCAGGGACAGAAAGTCAAATGTTGCATGTTCTCTCCAAATGTAAAAGCCAAAAATTTTTATCTCATTGAAGTTGAGAGATAATAGTCACCACACAGGGTAGGAGGACAGGAAGGAGAAGGAATATTGTGAGGTTGGAGAACAGGAACCGTAATACAGGGGCATCAGATGAATACATACTAAACACTGGGATGAACATGGTTCACATTGACTTAGTATGTGTTTTAAAAGGAGTGAAAACAGAGTTTAGAGGGTTATAACACAAAAAATTGATCGTTTAATGGGATCGAAACATTCATCACCATGATTTGATCATATATATTATCTACAAGGATTGCCACACTGTACTTCATTCAAAGATACAATTATTATTCAATGAAAATTTAGCATGGATAGGGTATAATTCACTATTGTCATTTTAAATATTTAAGAAGAACAAATTTCTATGAAAAAGTGCTAGACATTGTTTTTAAAGTCACAAATCACCAGGTTTGTGTATCACAAATTTTCCCTATTTTACCTCAGAGCTTCTTCATAACTTTTTTGACCACATTATTTCTAAGGGTATAGATTAAAGAGCTCAATATAGGTGTCACCAGGGTACAAAATACAGCCACAGCTTTGTCACTGGGGAAGGAGGTCATAGGCCTTAGGTACAAAGAATAAAAGAACAGCAGTGACATGGTTCCTCAGGGAGTGAAGGATGACTCTATAGGAAGCAACCAGCATAGAGAAAATGAGTAAACACAGTGACCCACTGTTGGCAGCAATAGGGGCCCTAGTGTGAATGTCAGTGCAGGCCAACTCCAGGAGTGCTATTAAAGCAATACAAAATAGTTAATGGTATTTGGGCCACAAAATGGTAACGGTGCCATAAATATAATCTGTATTGATGAATCCCAGGATTACAGCGGCTCCCACCAGGTGGGAGCCTGTGTCAACACAGGTTGGCTCATGACGGTCATGTAGTGCAAAGGCTTGCAGATGGCTACGTAGCGGTCATAGGCCATGGAAATCAGCAAGATGATTTCAGCTGCAGCCAAAAAATGTTCAGCAAAAAGCTGAGTCATGCAGCCGTTGAAGGATATGGTGCTCTTCTCAGAGATCAAGTCATAGATCATTTTGGGTGCTATGGAAGAAGAGTAGAATCCATCTATGATGGACAGGAAGGCAAGGAAGAAATACATGGGAGCAGCCAGGGCTGGGCTGATGAAGATGGTGACTGAGATGAGCGTATTACCTGCCAGTGTGATCAAATAGACTATCAAGCACACAACAAATAAGAGTTTCTGCAGATCTTGGGTCTTGTGTCAAGCCCAGGAGGATGAATTCTGTGACACTTCTCACCTTTCCATTGATTTAGTTCAGGTTGTAAATGTATCATCATCTGAAAAACAGACAGAACGTCTAACCCATAGTGCTTTAATTCTGTACTAGAATACTTTGTTCTAATTGCTGAAATAAAAAAGTTATACTTTCACTTCTGCACATTTGATAAATTTGTAGTTACTTTGAAGATGAGAATTAGGTTAGTTTACTCCCAAATAATACTTTAAATACTACCACAAAGTAAAGTCTTGATATGATTGTTGGCTGTTAACTGCTAAACTTTTTTTTCTTTTCTCATATAACTCCCAGCCTCTCTCTCCCCTCACTCCACCCTGTCTCCTCCCATCTTCTCCAGATAAACCCCCATCACCACCTACTAACACACTCCCTTTCTCCCCAGAAAAGAATCATTCCTCCATGGTTACAGCACAATCAGTGCATAGAATAACAGGATGGAACAAGGGCATGCACCAATTCGTACATCAAAGGTGAGCCAGGCAGTCTAGCAGGAGAAAAAGGGTCTCAAGGGCTGGTAAAATGGTCAGAGACATCCCTACTCCAGACTGTACAAGTTTTTCAAGGACATGAATCTAGACAGCCATGTGGTGTAGTTTGGGGATCCTGTAGGTTCTGTTTCTATGGCGTCAGTCTCTGTGAGCCCCTAGGAGTGCAGGTCAGTTGACAATATTGGGCTGGTTCTCTTGGTGTCCTTAGTCCCTCTGGTTTCTGTCATCCCTCCTTTCCCTCTTCCATGGGATTCTCTGATCTCTACATAATGTTTGGCCCTGCACCTCTCCAGTTGCTCCTCTCAGCTGCTGAGAGGGGCCCTCTCTGGTGAGGACTGGGCTAGGTACAGATCTATGAACAGAACAGAACACCATTAGAAATTGTCTCTTAGTTATCCAGTCTCTAGTTCCTGTCCTGTCCTGTAGTTTCAGGCAGGAGTTCCCTCCCTTGACATGGAGTTCTGTGTTTCCATTCAAACTTTTTTTTTTCATAGGAATAATCTCAAACAGCTTTTTCTTATTGTGTTTTTTCCCTCATGGGACAAATATCATGAATCTCAATTCATTTGAAATTACATTTGTGCATGAATGTGAATGTTTTAGGTATATGAGCACAGTGTGCATGAAAGTCAATGGAACACTAAAGATCTAAAGCCTGGAACCTTGCTGGTTGTAAGGCTCCTGTGTTCTGTATCCATGATTCCTCTTTGTCATATGATACACATGAACCTGGGGACAGAGACAGAACTTCAGGTAGAGTCATTTCCTTTCTGAATGACAATGAGTATTTTCCCAACTCACAGAGTATAATTAATTCTAGAAAAGCAGATTTATGCCTGGCTTCCCATGGCCCCTTCTTTCATGATCTCTTTCTTTGTATCACTGGGTGCATACTTATAACTGCTACAAAGTCTCTCTATGTCCTCGCACTATTTCATGAATTTTCCTACCCTTTGAATTGTTTTACCATTTATGATTAGACTTAGGGTTAGATAAAATTCTGCTGGGCACTCACTCTTTGTAAATGGACTTACATAAGGCAACAAAGGCATCTATAAGAGTCCTGGTTAAGAAAATATACTTCCTGTTTGGGAGATAATTCAATCAAAACAAGATGATTTTGAAGTTTTTCATGAAAACTGGTGGACATATTGATGCTTCACATTTCTTTCTTTCAATTTTCATGTGTGGACTTTCAATAGCATATCAGTGTTCTTACAAAAGAGGAGAGATGTTACTCTTTCTTTTCCTCCTTTCTGACTTTCCAACAGCTGCCAAAAAAGGGCCACATAGGTTCCTTCCCATAACATCCAGATTCAGGACATAGAGGTCAGCATCAAGACCCCCTCAGTTACAATAAAAGAAAAGAAAAATATTTATTTTTTAGAAAGTTTAGTCTGTGAGTGTTTCCCTTCTATTCGTGGGTCCTGTACATGCTGACTATGTAGTTAATCATTCTCAATGTATTTAACTTAAAATTCTAATTTTAAAGTAGCAGCATAGCAATTGGCAAAGGTAAAAAGCCTTCAAGGTGTTACAAATAACACTTCAGAATCAGATATTTAGTGAGACTTGTAAGTCACAGCATTTTAAAAGTGACTTCAATCATCCTCAGTATCACCTGATTTGGGATTTCCTACAGATTATTTAATGTTATTGTGTTTCACTCATTCATTTTCATAGCAAAACTTTACATTTTGAGTACACTATAAGATTGCAAGGTCTACTTCAGTGAGGATAAATTGTCGGAATCAAGCAAATATGCTTACAATTTTGAAAGAAACGACGCTGTTTTCACTGACCTGTCTACTTGAGTGTAGAGATGACTCTGCTTGTAGATTCAGTGCTGTCTTTGTTTCTTCCACTATGGACACATGCAGGACAGCTTTCAATGGACTCTGTGAGCTGACCTCTCTCTAAACAGTTCTCCAGTGTGAATGTTTCCATTGACTTGATTCACATTGTGGCTTAAAATTTACTCTGAAATGAGATAATTTAGCCCAGAAAGTTTGATCATTCTAGGGCTTAATTCCTATTCACTTTGTTGCTTTCCTGAGATATATTTACAACCATATGCATTTCCATATATATGGAAATAACATACTTCAAATTAAAAGTACTCAAAATAAAGCCAAATATCTCAAAGCAGAAAGCATTTGTGTATTCCACTGTAAAATGTGTAAGTGAAGAGAATAGCTTGATTGGTCCTGGTTTTCTCTACCACTTTGGGCATTTTCTTTGCTTCTTAGTAGCTCATGAACATTGTGCAGAGAGAATTTCTTTCATTTTAACTCAATCTTTCTTTTAACTAACTTCTGTAGAAACTCACGATATCAAGTAGTGACTCTTAAATGGATCTTGTTACAACATCTCTAATTATTTGTGATGACTAGATCACCAAGATTGTGTCAATACAGCAATAATGCCTCTTCCTCTTATATTTTGGGAGTAACCAACAAATGCCTAATTGGATTTAAGGCCTGCTCAGTGTGATGAAATTAACACCTGGTCCTATTAACCTTGCTGATTATCTGTGGCTGGAGCCATCATAAATCAGAGAGGAGAACTTACTATTGTCATTTTCCTAAATCAATATAATTTCTTACTGCATTCTAAACACTAATCCTTATATTCACAGGATCTCACTTGTCGTCTTTAACAGAGATCTGAAAGTGGTCAAAGTGAAGATAGTGTCTGTTCATGGAAAATCATGGAAGGTGGGGGAAACAGAAATATTGTAAGACTCAGACACCTAGGACTCAAAGTAATCAAACAATATATTTGTGCTCTGTGTGTGTGTGTGTGTGTGTGTGTGTGTGTGTTTAACATAAGATGCATAAATGGTAATGTCTAATATAAATGTGTGTGTGGCTAAGAATTCATTTTGCTTATTTTGATCTTTATGAAGGTAGTAATGGAATTGCTAAGATTTGGAAGATTCTTTTCTTGGCTCTAAATGTCATTTTCTTTCTTCCTTCGAAATCTGGTTATTTTTATATTCAAAATTGAGAGTTTCACACCATGAGTACTACATTTCCACCATTTCCACTTCTCAGTCTTTGCCCTTTGTGGCTATCTCTACTTGGGGAGCTATGACCACTTGGGATCAGACACTTTATCAGGGAACTTATTCCTGGAAAAAACTGATTATTCTTCTCCCAAAAGCCATTGGTTGCCTGAAATCACAAAAGAGGGGGAAGAAAAATTGTAAGAGCCAAAGTACCGAGGTTCTTTTTTAACTTAAAATTTTGTTATTTTATTTTATCTTTTTCTTCTCTTGTACAATATATCCTGACCCCAGTCTCCCTCTCCCCTAACATCCTCCTCCCCACTTCCCCTCAGAAAAGAGCAGGCCTCCCAAGGTTACCAACCCAAGAGGGCATAACAAGATGGAAGATGATTGGGCATGAGCCTACATCAAGGCTGGAAGAGGCAGCCCAGCAGGAGGAAAAGGGTCCCAAAGGTGGATAAAAAAGTTAGAGACCCTCCACTCCAACTTTTAGGAGTTCTATATAACCCTAAGCTAGACAACCATAATATATCTAGAGGACCTATATATCACAGGCCCATGTAGGCTCTGTGTCTGCTGCTTCAATCTCTGTGAGCCCCTAAGAGACCTGGTTAGTTGATGTCATGGGGCTTGTTCTCCTGGTGTTCTCCTGGTGTCCTTGACCCCTCTGGTCCCCATAGTCCCTCCTCGCCCTCTTCCTAGGTTCCTGAGATCCACCTGATATTTGGCCCTGGCCCTCAGCCTTTGCTCACAACAGCTGCTGGAGGAAACTGATGACAATTGGGCTATGTACAGATCTATTAGCATAGCAGAATATGATTAAGAATCTTCTCTGGACTATCCAGTATTTGAAGAACCAGGATACTTCCTGGTCCTTCTAGGCACAACAGGGAAGCTGCACCCGTGACATCTCAACAAAATAGTTGCCTAAATCAGACCTATATAAGGACAAGACCAGTGGACATGCCCACAAAGATGAGGAATTCTCAGAGCCCCATCCCTAGAGGAAGAGGCTTTTCAGGAAAATGGCTTTTCTCTTAAAATTATAATACTTATGTCTGAAATTATTCTCTACTTCATTGATCTGCAAGTCTATATGGAGATTAGAAAACTAGAATTTCTGATTTACTCAGATACCACTGTGTGAATGTGTGTGTGTGTGTATGATAACTTTGCTCTTATAATTTAAGGTACTGATTTATTTAAGACAAGATCTTTTGGTGGGAAAATATATAAAAGACTATTTTCTACACACACACAAATCTCAAGAAGGCTATCTACCTAAGAGATTTGGTTATTGAAGTATCTAGATTATTCTATAGCTATCTGTGGAAGAAATTTACACCATTCCTTGGCTTTAATCAGATAAAATGACTTATCTGGAAACGTAAGATTGTAACATCAACATTGTTCCTGGAGTTGTGAAGTGTGGCAATATTAATTTTAAAATGAGTATTTTCCCAAAGATTCTCAGTGTTCAAAAGGCTCTAAGTTAAAAGAGTCTTTAGCTGACTTTAGTGAAATATCAACTTTTATTAGAGAGAAACCAGTACAGATTCTAGAAGAGGAAAATAAAATGCAGTCACATATTCTAACTTCAATAGCTGCATCTTTTACATTTGTTACATTTACTAAAATTGGAATCAAATTTGTTTTTATCCTTTCTATTTATGAGAATCTTTTCCCAGATTTTCTTTGGTTCCAGAGTTTCCTCATGGCGTTTTTCACCTCTGTGTTTCTGAGAGTGTAGATTAAAGGGTTTAGCATGGGCGTTATCATAGTATAGAACACAGCCACAGCTTTGTCAATGGGGAACATGACCATGGGCCTAAGGTAAACAAATATGCAAGGTACAAAGAATAAGATGACCACTGTGATATGGGAAGCACAGGTGGAGAGAGCCTTTCGCTGTTCTTCAGTGCTATGCGTCTTTAGAGAGCAAAGGATGAGGACATAGGAGGTGAGAAGAATAGAAAAAATTAGCATACACATTAGCCCACTGTTGGCAGCAACAAAGAGTCCAAAGATATGGTTGTCAGTACAGGAGAGTTTTAGGAGAGGGAAAAGGTCACAGATGAAATGGTCAATGATATTCGGGCCACAGAAAGGCAACCAGAGCATAAACAGAATTTGAATCAGAGCATGGAGAAATCCCCCAGCCCAAGCCACAGAAACCAGAATGCCACACACTCTCCTGTTCATTGTGATCATGTAGTGTAGAGGCCTGCAGATGGCCACATAGCGGTCATAGGCCATGGCTGTGAGCAGGATGATCTCAACTCCACCAAAGAAATGTTCTGCAAAGATCTGAGTCATGCAGCCATTAAAGGAGATGGTTTTTTGTTCATGGAGTAAGTCAAATATCATTTTGGGAGCCATGGTGGAAGAACAGCAGCCATCTACAAAGGATAAGAAGGACAGAAAAAAATACATAGGGGATCCCAGCGTTGGGCTAGTGATGACTGTTACAATAATGAGTAGATTGCCAATGAGGGTAAGAGAGTAGATGAGAGCAAACACAGCAAACAGGACTTTCTGAACACCTGGATTCTGTGTCAGGCCAAGCAGGACGAATTCTGTCACATTGTTCATCTGCTTCATGAATCTAGTTTGACATTTGGATAACGGATTAATCTGTGAATAGCAAAATAATTGAAATTGTAGAAGACAGATTTTGAACAAGTAAATGATTTCTTTCACTATAACGCAGATGGGAACACCAAGCAGAAAAACCCACTTTTAGAGTTGTTTACAGCTGGACCATATTATTGGTAATATAATGAGGCTACAACAGAGAGAGAGAGAGAGAGAGAGAGAGAGAGAGAGAGAGAGGGGGAGAGATACACAGCCTTATTCCAAACACCCTGGGAGAAGCCTAAGATGAAGAGAACAGAACACACAACATGATGCAAAGTAACATTTCTGAAAATTTAGACCTCATTATTCCAGACCTCCAGTCATGTTTAGATTTCTGGGACATTTTATACATAAACATTTTAAGAAAGATGATTTGATACATAAACATTACCATTGATCTAAAGGTGCAAAAGCACCATGGTTTACTGGACAGAGCTTGATCTTTAGATTTAGATGGATTATTTTGCTTCTACAAATTATGTGCCTAAAATTTGTTACTTTTAGCATAGGGGAAATAACAAATTATATGGAGGAGTTAATGAATATCTTTATCACATATATCAAACTTTAAATGTTTTTATTCATATGTATGTGATGTATGTATATGTTTATATCGGTATGCACATATGTGCATGTCTGTGGACTAGAAGGACAGAGGTCGATGTCATGTGTCTTCCTCAATTGCCCTCTACCTTCTTTTCTGAGATAGAACCTCCTCACTGATCCTGGGACTCACTGATTGGCTAGACTGGCAGATCCTTGCTGGTTGTGACTCTGTCAGTACTCCCATTTCAGACAGGTGCTGCAATGTCCAGATTTTACGTGGTGCCAGGAATCCAAACTCAGGTTCTTCCGTGCTTGTGGAACAAGTGCTTTACCTACTGAGCCATCTCCTCATCCCCAAAACATATAGTCTTATGTGTGAAATCACACTTAAGGCTTTTGATAAAAAATAAGCAAAATATATATTATTACTAGTATTCTCAAAACATTTACTGTAATATTAGTCAGATGATAAATGGGTAACTCAAGAAGTGAGAAAATAACTATTGCATAAATTCAGAAAATGATTAATTGCAGAAACAAATAAATTTGGCCATAAAAAATAAAATGTGTAATATTTGTGGTACTTAAAAATATAAGCAAACTAATGCACTCAGGTAAATCTAGCAAGAAAACAAATATGGTTTAGTGATAAGAAGACATTATCTTTCAAGGATGTTTGAAAGAATAAAAATAACAGATTGCACTCAGAAGATTTTCAGTAACTAGGCAGGCAACTTTCAAAACTGAGTCTTTTCCTCAGTGCTATCCTCTAGAAATCAGAAAAGGAAAATGAAACATAGATAATTTGAAAAACAGAAAAATATCTGCTATATTTAGATATTATATATCTATGTGTATTGACATATAGACAATGCATGTATATATCTCATGAACACGTGCATACAGGGATGACGTATAAGTAAAGAAGAGGATTTCAAGTGAAAATGCAGTAGTGGAAGACACAGGAAAAATGGTGAATTTACCCATATAAAGATACAAAAAGTAGTGGAAATACTTGCAATAAGGATGATGATTATTGTTACAAAAATAGTTTTCTAAACAAATTAAAATGGTCATTTGCACCATTAAAAATGTAAGAGAAACACTATAAAGATAGGTTTTTGAAAAGGCACTCAATTTCTAAAATATTTCTTTATCTTATAAGTCACAAAAACGCAATTCAAAAAACAGTGAAATACTTAATGCAGTAATTTGACAAAAATTTATTAGACTTGCATTATCCAGTATTGATAAAAGGTTATTAGTATCTTCTGAGATCAAGTTCCATAGAACAAGAGATGTATCATTGGCTATAACCTTAGTTCAGTACTCCTTATGTTATAACTGTACTCAGTAGAAACAAGGGCAGAATTATGCTTGCAGGTGTTTCAGAGAACACATTTGTGATAATGAAAAAGAAAGAGCAACCTTAAGGAGGAAAAATTCAATGAGTTAGATCTATAAAATGGCAAGTAGGCATTAAAATAATCTGCAAATGGAATTAATGATTTCGAAAGATCCTAACATATGAGTGGGAAATACAAAATATATAATAGCTTATATTATCTCAAAAGCTAAATATCCACAGAAAAACAGTTCAGGAAAACCCATCGAATACTAATGATGCATGCCTGAATTGTGGGAATTAGGACAATTTTTCTGCATTTAAAAATTATGATTTGAGTTTAAAACTGCATATTACTTTTGCAGTCAGTAAAATAATTTAATAAAAGAACTTTTATTTTATTATCAGGTTTGAAGCCTTAGTATCCAGAGTGAACTTTTCTTAGTTGATTCGGTGATTCTTTGGTCACTGTAGTGACCAAAATTATGACATTAGGAACACATGTTTAAATTTATCTTGTGTGAATTGATTATATTACTCAGAAAAATTCAACCAGACAGACACACACTTTTAGTCTGAGTAGTACAGAAGCTGAGGATTGAGGATGTGAGTTCAAGAGCAGCTTGGCTTAAAAAAAAGAGCCCTTACCTCAAAAAGAAAACAAAAAACCATTCATAAGGAAGTACAGATCGTACCCACCTCTCTAAATGTGTTTGGGATCAACAGGTTCACTCCATAGCAAGGCTGTTTATTTGCAGAGATCAGTTCCTACAAATACAAGCACTTACTGACCCTTCATTAGCTGCTTCCTCATAAGTGTATCTATTTTTACTTTAAATATATTTATTTTCCTCACAGGTAACTAGCATCAGATTTGTGAATAAAACTGAGTTGACAGATCAGATATCTTTTGCTTACAAAGCTTGTTCAATCCTGTGAATGTGAGGAAAAACATTCCAAATTAGAAAATAAAAAATTAAAGTCAACTTCAAAGTATTAGGTTTCAAAAATTGATGGGACAAAACACTCCAGCCATCAAGATCTAAGTTACCTTTTTATGCCTGAATGACTGAATGAGTAGGTAAAATATATTATACCAACACTGAGTCTAAGACAAACCTGATATAAAAATCCCCCAAATAGCAAAGAACACGAACATAGAAAAATTAGAGATTGCAATCCCCCTGATCAGTCTTGAGTGTATGTTTTCTTGGAGTAGCAGGTGCTGAAGTTGACTATTTCAAGGATTTCTCTAAGTAAGCCTATGCACAGCCCAAGGATATCTCCATTGACTCCCGAAAAGTCTGGATCCAAATGTGGCTTCTCATGCTCATGTGATCTTTAGATCAGGAATCCTTAGGAGCATTTTCATGAGTGGATTCAGGAAACATTTGATAGATTTTATAAGAATGCAAGAAGTTAAGGATGCTCTTACCCTCAGGTCCCAGAGGTCTAGAATTAGCTTCTTTAGCCAAAGTGACATTCAAATCAACATAGCCTGTTCTCTCTCTTGCGACCATGACATTTGTGACCAAAAGTTTGGGAAAGAGCCAGCTAGGCTGAGCTAGTAGTCTCTCTATGGTTGTGGGTAGAAAATGATCTTAGAGCTTGAGACCTAAAGCACAGAATAGTCCAGTCAGGGAAAATGAGTGAAGGCTCTAGTTTTATTCTATAAAACAATACTAGTGATACTTGTCTTACTGTGTTATGGGGAAGAGTGAGCAACGTGACATGTAAAAGCAACTAACTCAGAGCAAAACTGAACTTTTATTAATGTCTTAAGGATAGACACACCAGGCTAAAGCGACTGCTCTTTAATATTATAGTCACAATGTTTCTTAACACTAAGAGCTTTGATAACTCCTTGTTGTGTGACAAGACTTTTCTTAGGGAGACACAGGGCACACATCTACCCATCCTAGATAGGGAGCCCATGACAGACCAAAGTCTTGATACCACAAAAGTCCCAACTTGGTGAACCAATGATGTTTGTTTGCTTGTTGTTGTTTTGAGGGTTGGTTACTCATAGGACTATAGGTGAGGGTTTACTTACAGGAGCAGAAATGACTCAAAGACAGTGACATCACTAAAGCCCACCCCAGCCTGGGTGACAAATCATGAACCTGGGAACCTGGAGCATGCTGCACAGCTGGCAGGCAGCTCAACAGGTTGCAGACTGTCCTTTTCAGGTGGCTCAGTTGGTCTAAATCTCTTCGAGATAGCTCAGCGGTAACTGCTTCTTCCAGAAACCTGGTCTGGTCTCAGTCTTTTCTGCAGCACAGCTTATCTGGAGTCTTCTTTGCAGCTCAGCTTGCAGAGAGTGATTCTCATCTGTCTTTCTGTTTATTCCTGGGAGGGAAAGGCCTAGATAAGCTGGTCAGTTTCACAGGCTTTCTGAAGCTATTTTGAGTTGTTTACCTTCTGTCTTAAAGAGCTTTCCTTAATGATGAAATGTTTCAATCCTGAAAGAAACTGCTACACAACATTCCTCTACTGTAAACAGTGTGATCTGTGTTCCTCAGCCTCAGTTTACCTTAGTTTCAACATTGAAAAAGGCTAGTGAGTGAGGAGTCAAGGTGAGTAGTTGCTATATTTGTTACTTTTTTGTTGCTATAATAAAACATTATTACCAAAAGAGACTTTTAGGCTGAAAACAGTTTATTCCAGTTTACCGTTCCAGAGGAATGAGAGTCTATCATGGAAGGAGGAAATATATAACAAGCCCACAGCTAGCATCATTCTAAATGAGGGGAGCACAAAGAATTTCTACTAAATCAGGAACAAGTCAAAGATGTCCATTCTCTCCACTCCTTCTCAATAAAGTACTTGAAGTCTAAACTAGAGTAATAAGAGAAGGGACAGAAGCAAAACGAAACAAATAGGAAAAGAAAATGTCAAATTATATTTATTTGCAGATGATATGATTTTTTATGTAAAAGACCTCCAAGACTCCATCAGGAACTTGTACAATTGATAAACCCATTCAGCAAAGTAACAGGATACAGAAGTAACAAATGAAAACCCTCAACCTTCTTATTTTCCAAAGTCCCAAGAAAGATGTCTTGGAAACAATCTAATTCACAATAAACTCAAAACAAATTTGAAATATATATAATGTATTAGAATTTTATAGTATTCATAATATTTTATTATATGTAATATATGTATTATGATGTTTATTAGTTATTAATATTGATACAACTCAGTTATTATTTATAAATATGTTATATTTATATAAAATATTATATATTTATAAACATTATATTATGCTTATCATATTTATAAATGAAATATTATAAAATAAATGTAACCAAGGAATTGAAAAACTTGTACAATGAAAACTGAGACTCTCAAGAAATTGAAGAGGATATCAGAAGATGAAAATTTATCATGCTTATTGATTGTCAGAATCTTATTGTGAAAATGGCCATACTACCAAAAAGAATCTCTAGATTTAATGCAATCCCAATGCTCTTTTCATTTTACTGATAGATTAGTGCATTTATCAGCTCTCATGAACAAAGCTATTTTTTATACATATGACAGTTAATATACAGATCCAAGACTGGCCACCATGCAGAAAATAAGAGGCTGTGGAATGCTTAGTTCTAATTCAGACAAGTATATCATACATACTACATACAACGTGCAGGAATCACAGCTGAAGAAGGAAGATTATAAGAACTATAGGTGCTAGACATTTTGTAATAAACAAGAATTTCAGGAAATGATAGGGTACATTGCACACATGTCCTTATAGCAAACTGTCATTTCATGAGCATGACCTGTACAATGTCAAGCCAGCCAAAATCCCAGCATTGATGAGGTGGTTGGGAGTCATGGTGGGACTTTGGAGGAGTTGTTGGGAACTGATGGCTGTTAGGGGAAGGAGACAGTTTTCATCAGGGATGTTGTCCCTGAGCAGCTACTGTGTTCCAGTGGATGACCACACAACCATGTACATACAGTTAACACTAAATGGACTCAGTGGGTTTAAATAGAGAGCGTGCAGAGTTGGGAGGATAAAGTAGAATGAGAAATAAGCAAGGAATCGGATGGGAAGGAATGCTGGTGGGTTTAATCAAATATATATGCAGGTCTGAAGTTCTCAAGCAATAAGAGAGTTATCATGAGTAAGCAATGGTCTTCAGCTACCATCCTCTGCTTCCAAGGAATGGTGAAGGGCAAAAGGTTATTTCTGTTCGGGTGGAGAACAATGTTGTATTTTACTTGCTCTATAGTCTGTAGGCTGCTTTTTTTTTTGAGACAGGTTTTCTCTGTTGTAATTCTGACTTTCCTGGAACTTACTCTGTAGACCAGGCTGGCCTTGAACTCACAGAGATCTGCTTGCCTCTGCCTCCTGAGACTGTCATTAAAGGCATGCATCTCCGCTGTCTGGCACAGGTTGCTCATCTTACTGACATAATTTCATAGTACAGTGGAGAAGTAGAAGTATAAGCTGCTGAGAATGACATTTGGCATTTTTTAGCAAAGGTGTTGGAGTGTTGATTTGTAATACCCATATCAGATTTGAGCAGAAAAGACATAGATTTGGCTGTAGAAAACTAAAGCTGAAACTGCATGCCTCCATTAAAGCACATAAACCTTTAAAATAGCTAAGATAGCAGGTGATGTAAGAAAAGACTGCCTGAGGCTGAGCAGGATGTGTACCTATGACCCCAGCATCCAGAGGGGGACAGCATCAGCTTGTGTGGCAGATGAAAGAGTTCCTCAAAAAATAAAAAAAAATTGAATTTTATACAACTATAAAATAATCTATGAAAGGATGTGGTCACTATTTATATACTTTTTGATGGAAGTCACTTCCAGTGAGTTTAAATCCTTATGACCATTGACACATAATACCTAGGCAAAAGACATGTAAGCACTGAAAGAGGGTTTCTTTTGACCTCTTTGCTATACATATTACATTGAAATCTTCACCCTATTTAATTTTTGGCCAAGCAAAGCAGTGAATATAAATGAATGCTGTGCATAAATGTAGCAAGTGCCAGAACTGCAAGAAATGAAACAGCTCTGTGGAATCTAACTTGCAAACTTCAGCTCTTTGAATCTCTTTCATTCTAGGAACACCCAATGGTCAAGGTTGTTGTATTTTAACAAAGAGTTGGGATGTACCACTAACACAATACTCATAACACGGGAAAAGAAATGGGAGCACACAAGAGCATAGTAGAGCTTTTTGTAGCACAGCCTGAGCACTGAATAGGCTAAGTCTCAAGGAAGCGAGACAAAAGAGACCCAGGATACAGATATTGCTTCAAACCTACCCGTATAATAATGGCTATGAACACACAAACACTGATTAATTCTGTCAATGTTTAGAGACTTGGGGTAGTAGACAATGAGTTTTCAAGGTCTTTGTTTCCTTTGAAATGGCAAAAGAAGTCCTCACAAAGAGGCAAATGAGGATCATTATATTATTATGAAATAATTCAAGAACTTAATAGGAAACTGTCCCTCATAAAGATACTAGTCTGATGAACCCTGAATAACCAGCCACAATATGTTGAGATCCAATATTCTCCTTAGGAATGAGCAGGAAATAATAGATATTTCTTGTTAGAGCAAGTTGCAACACAGGAAGTGATGTACTTTACTTTGAATATTATAGAGAATCTATGGAAAAGAATAAAGAAAACCCAATCCCTCATCAACTTTTCCAAAAATATATAAGGGAGCAATACATGCCAACTTTTTCTGTGAGACTATCAAAATTAAAGATGCCAAGAGAAATGAATACTATAATAATAAATGAAAATGATGTAGAGTCAATAAAAGATTATATTACATTTAGTAGTAATAAAATTATTATAGGTCATATTTATCCCAGCAATAAAAATTGTTTAATAAAAAATATTCAGTGAAGCAGTCCTATTAATAGCAAAATGATATGGTGCTTAGTAGTTAGGACACAGTACATAGAAATTCAAGTAATAAATACTGACAACTTCTATTGCTGCTATTACTTCCTCTTCATCCATTCCTTAGCCATATGAGTAATGATAATAGCCATTTAAATTTTTATTGTTGTGGAAGTTATTTTAGTTGTGTATAAAATAATTGTTTCATGCACTGCTTGGTGAGTGGCTGCCTAGGTCTTGGAATTTTACATTTTGTCTGCCGGTGTTGAATTTATTTGGGGGATGTTGATTGCTAATGATCTGCATATGCTATCACTAGAGCACCTGAGGAGTTCTGTATCAATAAAAAAACCTGAGCTCAGATGCTCTGGGTTCCACTGTCCAGTATGGCACTGGCAGTGACAATGGTTCCCTCTGCTGAGATCTGGAAGAGTTTGCATCAATGAGAATGCCTCCTTGTCAGTCTTGCTGAGCCTTCCAAACAGCAGCTTAACAATAACAAATGATGCCCAATATGGGGCAGAAAATTAAGAAGGGCAGGATATCACACCAGCTAACATCCAAGGTGGAGACAAGGAAGAATGGAAAGAAACTCCAGACCTTGCAGAGTCCATTTCTTCCCCTGCAAACCTGTCCAAATATTGGTGAGGTGAGGCGGTCCTGCTAAGACACATCTGCTATGGTGAAGAAAACTCCATCCCAGAAGGGAATCTTTCTGCAGACAAGGTCACACACTGTTTTTCTTGAAAACCAGACTCTATCCTAAAATTTGAAAAGTTTTTCCTCAGGGCCAGCACACAGAAGCTGTCTTCCAGAGCTGACTGAGGTTATATTTTATGCTAGCAGCCAAACTTGGTACTGTAAGAGTCACCCAAGTGGGGTTGGTTTTGAAAGCATGAAGAGGTCTTTGGAAAGCAACTGAGGCTTGGCAGTATAAGAGATCAGGAGATGCCATTGGGTAAAAGTGAAGCCTAAGTAGTTGTTGGAGGCCTAGTTGGAGGGTTCATGTGAAGAAGCTGAGGCTTGACACCATGAAGAAAGCTCAGAAGACGCTATTGGTGAAAGTACAGCCCAGTTGCAGCAGAAGACCCTAGCAGTTCTGAAGATGCCAGTACCGTGGGATGACCACCACCAACAGCAGCAGTAGTGGAGTGGAGCCAGCCAGAACCTGGAGGACAAGCTGCGTGTGCGGCAGAGGGCAGAACCAGAGAAGTGATCCAAGCCCTTTGGAGGAGCCTAGAAGATTGTGAGTGAATGTCCAGATAATTGGACATTGATAATGTTTTTTCTGCTGTTCAAAGGCATTGTAAAAAGCTTGATAGATGTTTGTTTTTATTTGGTCCTGCTCATTAGCAACCCTTATGATTATTCTTCTTGTAAATAGTTTTGCTGGTATAGTGTTAAATTGTGTTGTAGAAATAAAGTTTTTTTTGGTCTTGTACAGAAAAGGGGAAATGTTGAAGATTTTTTTTTTTAGTTATGTATAAAATAATTGTTTTCTGCACTGTTGGTTCAGGGGCTGCCCAGGTCTTGCCATTTTTGTATTCTCTACAGGCATGGGATTTATTCAAAGGATGTTGATTGCTAATGATCTGCATGTGCTACCAGTAGAAAACGTGAGGAGTTCTGTATCAATAAAAACACCTGAGCTCAGATGCTTTGGGTTCCACCGTCTAGTATGACGCTGGCGATGACGGTGGTTCCCTCTGCTGAGGTCTTGCAGAGTTTGCAACAATGAGAATGCGCCTTGTCATCCTTGCTGAGCCTTCCCAGCAGCATCCTGACAACAACATTTATGATAGATGATCTAATTTTGTATCTTGTATTACTTTTTTTTTAGGTTATGATGTAATAACATAATTCCCTCTTTCTCTTTCAACCATCCAAACCCTCCTGTATATACTCCTCCTTGCTCTCTTTCAAATTCATGACCTTTAAAAAATTATTGTAATATGCATATATGTATATGTACATATATTCCTATACTTTTTTTTTAAAGAGTAAGGCTTCTATTGAGGAGCTGTCAAATTGCCTAAACTAAGGAAGTATCGATTAGAATGCATAGAAAACAGGACAAAGTTTTGGTTTCTACATAGGGAAACCTGACAGCAGAATTTTAGCTTCTGGATATAACACTGCTTAAAACTGTATACATTTCTATAATTTATCCCTGTGTAGTGAGAGATGATGCGTTCTAGTTAAGTTGAGGGAGTAAGTGTCTCCATCTCTCACATGACTTCCCCAGGGACACAGTGTGAACAAAAACTCAGGTTGTTATCCATATAGTATGGAGAGCCCTTCGTGTCCTAGTTCATGGTCCTCAAAGGCTTATGCAATACATGCTTCATCACAATATTACAGACCAGAGATATGGACTGTTAATAAATTACTTTCAACTTCAGGGGAAAGAGCTAATCATGTGACTTATTTTAAGATAAGTATTCCCAAATATCTGTTCCTAAGGTAAACTCTTCATAAAACAGAAATAATTAATTCCTGGGAGGGCAAAGGTGAGACAGATTGTCCTTTAATAAAGCACTCAGTAACCTTTCTATAGATTTTTCATTTCATTCTTTCTCTTTCACTGGAAGAGCTAAAAGGTAGACATTTTGTGTCCTGCTTTGTAACCTTATCTAGGTGAGGAAAAGTAGAAGATTCCCTTCCATAGGGAGAACTTTGAGTGTCTAATTCAACAGGGCATTTTCTTTCTTTCTTTGTCTTGACAGTTATTACAAAGCCATTACTGTTTCTCAAGTACTTGTTCAATACATTTGAAGTTTGTATCGTTTGACAGTCTATGCCTGCTGAAATAATATGCAGTCACTGTGGATTTGGGATGCAAACTTTACACGTACATGAAGAGCTGTATGTAATGATTACTCTGTGTTTCTGAAGACACTGGGTATTCTCAACTGCAGCAGCAGCCACAGTAAGTTTCCCAGAATTCTGATTTTTAATCTAAGGTGATCATATTTGATCAAGAAATTTGGTATAAAGATCATCAAAACAACACTTTTTGAATACTTTCAGATGTTTTAGGAGATTTTGCAAAATTATTTTTGTTCCTTTAAACTATAAATATGGATACATATGATTATTAAAATTATTACAGAACACCTTACAATTTGAGAAACTGAAAAAAAATGTTTCTAGGGTTTGAGCATGGAAAGAATTTAGAGAGTGAAGTAGCTGGATGGGTCAATGAAAGTTTCTTGCTGCACAGGGCAGAGGATATGCTGGTCTAGATAGTTTATTGGCTTATGAATAGTTGTCACACATTTTCTAAAAAAAAAATGCTATGACTATTCTCAGGGATGCAAGGTAGGGAAAAATACCAACTTTTACCAATAGCAGGAGATCCAAGATACAACTGAGAATCAAAAAAGTCTTTTTGGAGTTAGAGCTATGCTGGATATGTGACCTTCACTACAGTCAAGGCAGGTCAGACTGGGAGGAGGAGGAAGAACATTTGAATTTTGTTTTTCAAAAGAATTCTTTCAACTCTGAAGCTGAGATCCAAAAGCTATTGCATTAAAAATTCAGGATCTGGAATGAAAGAGGATACTTCCTGCTGTGACTGGGAATCTGAATGAAAAGTTCAGGCTCATGGACACCTTTAATTTTGACTTCATCAAATGTTCATGGATACTGTACTGAACTTGCCCTTGCAATAGTAGATCAGGTTCCAGTTATATGATTAAAATGTCTATAATCTTAAGCTGAGAGTTGAGACAGGTATTGATAAGTATTAGAAGAATACTTAGAAGAATTAGAAGAATAAGAATTAGAAGTTAATTCTATGTCCTTTAGGGTTATTGCTTCCTTGTATATATTCATAAGATGTGGAAGCAGAAAATATCATTGTTAGAGTTTAGCAGATCTAGGCTGTTCTTGTCCTCTATCACTGTCTAATAAACTGTTTCCTTAACATTCACCTATTTGGTACATAGTCTCTCAACTTTAAAGTATGTGTAAGTTGATAAAACACAAGGTACCCAAGGATTTCTAATGTAGAGTGGTTCTAGAGGCTTACAGACTCATTATCATCTGGCTTTCTTTTGCAGCCTAGCAGAGGACTGTGGAGAATTTCCTGTAAGCACAGCTGGTGGCATTAAGGTGTTACCTCATTTCTCTGAACTCTGGCAGTGCTGACCCTCAAAGTAAACTGAATCTGTGTTGGAGATGCAGGCATTGAGTAACTAAATGCTAAAGAGCTAGAGACAGACATCCTGGATTTGGATACAGGCTTCTCTATATTTTATCACTGGGACTTTTGGTAAGGTATTTACCTTCTGATCACAGTGTTTTTTGTTTTTTTTTTAATTCACATTTAAAAGTGTTTAAACCTTTTAACACTATTGTGTGGAATAGGTGAAATACTATATACAAATCACTCAGTACAGTGTCAAGTGCATGGCCAGTGAGTGCTCAGTGTAAGGATGTTCCACAGGAAGCACATGCAGGGCATGTAAGCCTCAGCATGCTGCCACAGATGTGGAGAAGCAGAGCACAGCAAAAGCTTCATGTTCAAATACACTGAGATATAAATAAGTGACCAGGTTTTCTCAATGTGGGACGAGGTTGTACATTCATGTCTTTGCCTCTCCATTCCTTTAGTGGAAAACCCATCTTTCTGCTGTCCTCTGCAAATACCACAGGGTATGCTAGTAGCCTTTGAACTAGAGAAGGGAATGAAATTCATTTATTCCTTTAATCTGCCATCCAGCACTAAAGATATCAGTTTTACATATGGCTAAGTTGTTCAATTTGTCTTTGTGTCTACTTGATGTGACATAAAAGGAGGAATCTGAATGTTATAAAAGAGAATTAAACTATATTCAAATATTTAAATGTTTGCCAGAAATGGAACTATTAACTAAAGTAATGATGAATAGTTAATGTTTGGGTTTTATGTGTGGTGTGGATCATGAAATATGACTTTGGCACCAGAATTTGAGAAGTTATGAAAACATATTAGTCCAGTCTTTGTTCTCCCAAGGATTACCTCCTCTAGAGAAGATGTGGCAATTAGAAAAGCACTCTATTTTATTCTCAAGGGTTCTTGTTCCTGGGAGGATTCTCTGATACTTTGGACTATTTAGAAGGGAGGCTATAATACAAGGCTTAGAGCTGTAAGGCCAGTGTCTTCATGAAATATTCTTGAGGTTACTTGGAACTTCTGTATGTATCATGAGCACATGTGATGGGGACAATTCATCTTACCCTTTACAGTTCTTGTGTGTCAGGAACACATGAAGATATTTTCTAAAAAAGAATCTGAAGTCCAGGAAAAAAGTTGATAATGACAAAACAGTTTTAAGTAATATTGTCAAGCTTGAGTGAGATCTGCAGTAAATGAAACAGATTTTGTATTAAGTGGATTCTGGCTGATTATTCAGGCTGGACTTCTGACTGCTCAAGTTGATTAATGGGGTTAGTTCACCTGAGAGCACATATTTGACTGTAGAATAAAGGCTACATACAGGGTGATTCTGAGTGTTGTATGGGGCAGTAGGGTAGTTTCATCCCCCGTCCTGAGTGCCCATCCACTAGTATCCATTCATGCCCTTGTTCTATGCTCATTTGATGAACTGACAAGCATAGTTTCATGAGAACACTCCATTATCTTTTATTTATTTTCAAATACTATTTCTTAGATTTCCACAGTGTGACAATGTACAGTCCCTTATATTTGTTGTTTCATATTTTACTCAGCTTAAATATTGATGTTTTCAATTATAGGACTACAAGAAATATAGAAATAAAAGTTATTTTCTAATCATAAAATTAGTAATGCCATGTATGGAAATTTGGAAAATGATAAAAAAATTAAAGAAAGAAATAAAAACTCACCCAATATCTTATATTCTGTCATAAATATCCTCAGTATTTTAATTAATTTTTCAATATGTATTTTGAATAACTATAAAGCATTGTTATGCTTTTATTCTTTGAAAATGGTTTATGTGTTTATTTGTGGGTGTGTGCACATGTGAGTACCAGCTTCTGGGGAGATGAGAATAGGGTGATTAGAATTCCCTGGAGCTGGAGCTATAGTTTATTGTGAACCACCTGACATGGGTGCTGGAACTGAACTCAGGTCCTCTGCAAGAGCAGCATGCATTCTAAACCACTGAACTGTCTCTCCAGCTTCTACTTTATTTTTCATTATCATGTGATAATTGTACATATTAATAGGGCACAGTGTGCTTTTTTGACAGTTGCACACAGTATGTACTGATTAAATCAGGGTCGCTAATATTTCTCTCTTGTTATCACCTGTTTATACGGGGAGGCTTTGATCTTCTCTCAGATCCTCATAAAACACATATAGGTTATTGTGAACTGTAATCATTCAACTGGGCTGTGGAGCACGCACTAGCACTATCTTTGAGTATTTAATTGCATGGTACCTGTTATTGAGCCTTTCATTTTCCAGTGCTAGATGTGTCTTTAGATTGATGATGGTTTTAGCATCCACTTATGAGAAAGAATATGTGATATTGATATTTGGCTTATTTCACTTAACATTTCCTCCATTTTCATCTGTTTCAGCAAAGATGTGAAGAAGAGGGAACAAAATATACTTGTGTTTTAACATCAGTGAATCACACTCTATATAAAATTTTATGTGAGAGCTT
The DNA here is from genome assembly GCA_026225945.1 of Cricetomys ansorgei. Taxonomy (NCBI): domain Eukaryota; kingdom Metazoa; phylum Chordata; class Mammalia; order Rodentia; family Nesomyidae; genus Cricetomys; species Cricetomys ansorgei. The sequence goes on along the minus strand of JAMJFZ010002399.1, from coordinate 153,517 downwards.
CAAAATTTAATTATATTCTTCAAATACACATATAAAACAAAGCATTTTCAAATACTAATTGCATAATTATTATCACTAAACTTTTCACTTTTATTACATTTACCTCACTAGAATTAGTGTTTAAGGACTATTTCATGGTTGTATTTTATATTTTCCCACATGTATATTTGTATTTAATCTCCAGCATTCTTACTGCTGATGATTATTCTGTTTCATAATTCTGATGTAAAAGCGAAATTTGCAATTGTTCCTCTGACTGTAAGAAATGAGATTCTTCTTTCTGGGTGTTCTATGTTTTTTAAGAATTATTTTGAATTAAAAAATAAAAGACTAGGAGAGTCAACTAAGAAAAGGTTTGACCTATTTCTATCAAGTTTTCAGAGGACTGACTCTTATCTGTGACATGGCAGAATTCTTATGATCAGACTTTGGGACTATTTAATTATTTTATGATTTTTTTTCTCTTCTTTTGCCTAAAGATAAAATATTCCCTTTTGGATTAAAAAAAAATAACCATACTGCACAGATGGAGAATAAAAGGAACGTGACTGAATTCATCTTGGTAGGTCTTACACAGAACTCCCAAATGCAGAAAGTAGTGTTTGTGACATTTTTGATTCTATACATGATAACAGTTTCAGGCAACCTGCTCATTGCTACCACCATCATCAACAGCCAGGCTCTGAGCTCCCCCATGTACTTCTTCCTCAGCCACCTTTCCTTGATAGACACCATTTACACTTCTTCTTCAGCTCCTAAGCTGATTGTGGACTCCCTTCAAGAGACCAAAGTCATCTCTTTTAATGGATGCATGGCTCAAGTCTATGCTGAGCACATTTTTGGTGCTACTGAGATCATCCTCTTGACTGTGATGGCCTATGACCGCTATGTGGCCATCTGCAAACCTCTGCACTACATGACCATCATGAACCACAAGCTATGCATTCTCCTGGTGGGAGTGGCCTGGACTGGAGGGTTCCTCCATGCAACTATTCAGATCCTTTTTACAGTCTGGCTGCCCTTCTGTGGCCCTAACATCATAGACCATTTTATGTGTGACTTGTACCCATTGTTGGAACTAGTCTGCATGGACACGCACACCCTTGGTCTCTTTGTTGCTGCCAACAGTGGGTTCATCTGTCTATTTAACTTCTTCCTCTTGATGGGATCCTATGTAATCATCTTGCGCTCTCTAAAGAACTATAGTGTGGAGGGCAAGCGCAAAGCCCTCTCCACCTGTGTGTCTCACATCACAGTAGTAATTTTATTCTTTATTCCTTGCATATTTGTGTATCTGCGCCCAGTGACTACTCTGCCACTTGATAAGGCTGTTGCTGTCTTTTATACTATGGTGGCTCCTATGCTGAATCCTTTAATCTATACCCTCAGGAATGCTGAGGTAAAAAATGCAATAAGAAAGCTCTGGAGAAAAAAGTAAATTCAGATAATAATTAAACAGGTCATTGAGCTTTACATTACAGAGGCAGTACATGAAATCTCTGCCACCATTTTTGCTCTAGAGATGAGGATATCACCTATAATGAAGAGTTGGGTATTACTTGGAGATAGCTATTTCAGCATAAAATTAAACTTGGGCCAGCATCCATATTTATGTTCTCCTGTCTCATACATCTGTCATCTAAACTAATTGCTTCTCAATCAACAAATATCTGTAAAGTGATTGGAAGTCTAAGACACCTCTAGTATCTAAAAAACATGATGCTAAAATGCTTTGTTTAATATTAATAATTTTATGTAATATTGAGATGTTGATTATTATTGATTAGTGAAAATAACAAAATAACATTTTTTTGATCTCCCTTTCCTTTAGACTCTGGGATCCACATTAATTCATTGTTTTGCGAATTTTATTGTCTATTAAAGTTTGGTTGTATAGCAAAAATATATACTATTCATTTTATAACTACAAGGCTGCGTATTTTATCAGTTGAATTCCAATCAAGAGACGGACCACAAAATCTTGAACAGATAAAGTTTATCCAGAATGAATAATTTTATTGGGAGTTAATGATAGAGGAGTGAAAACACCCTGAGATTATATGACAAATATCTAAGGAAGGCATGTATTTTTAGAGTATTTTCATTCATGAACACTGGTATTTCAATAATTGAGAAAGGCATAGTTGCTGTCGATTGAATAATGAAATTCATTGTGTTTTTGTGGACTTTGACAGAAGCTGTACAAAATAAACTCTTTTGATAAGTCAATGAGCTTCAAATCTTCCACTAAGATGATGATGATTGTGGTGGTGGTGGTGGTATGCATGTGTGTATTTGTTGAGACTGGTGAACAAGGAAGTTTATCTTGCGTTGATAATCTAGGCTGCATGGGACCGATTCTGGCAGAACGAACTCATCACAGAGCAGATAGGCCAACTTTGGAAATTGATGGATAATAGTATGACTCACTGAAATCTGCCTAAAAAGGTAACAAATAAACTCAGCAGGAACCTCTCCATGAAGATATTAGTGTAACTCAATGAAATTAGTCCCAATAGACATTTCCTCTGATGCACAAACACACACTTTGTTGGGTAGTCAGAACTAAATGCATGCAGAAACATATTGAGATCAGGAAGAGATATTCTTTCCACCGTGATTTGCTGCCAAAAGATTAGCATCATGACAAGCCTGGTGCAGTGGATGAATGCTTATCAGGCCATTTTTCTTACCATGCAGCAGACAGTGGCGGGTGTACTTGGAAAGGAGAGGCCATAATTAACCAGTGTATACAAACTTTATTCTCCGTTCTTACAGTGTATTTTTCCAGAGTATTGGTGCTCATTATGACACATGTTCACAAACCCTTACATTAATGGCAGAACTGAGCAATGAATCACTGCAGATTCTTTATCCAACATACTTTTTAAAAAATTAGTTTTCTTCTTTCATACAGTACATCCTGACTCCCCTCCTCCCCTTCCTCCACTCTTCCCTGTTCTCCCCATCTCCCCTCTCCCTCAGATATACCCCTTGCCCTTACCCACCAGCCAACCTCCCCACCCCTACCACTCAAACAGGGCATGGCTTAACAATATGGAACAAAGCTGGGCACTACTCCCTACATCAAGTGGGGACTAGGTAACCCAGTGGGAGCAAAAGGGTCCAAAGGGCAGGTAAAGGGCCAGAGACTCCTCCACTCAGCCTGTAGAAGTTTGCTTGAACAAAAATAAATGAATAAGCAAAAAAAAAAAAGACAAAACAATGACAAAAAAGACAAAACAACAACAACCACAACCATCACCAAAACCAAAACCAAACCAAAGCCCAAAGCATATAAAACCAAAGCAAACAAAATCTGTTTTGTATTGGCTAGCTACTACCGGGCATGGGGCATACCCTGAAACATGACTGATGTACCCAGTGACACTCTATTGGAGGAAAATGATTTTTCCCTTTCCTACCTGGTATCAATTGCAATAGCTTCTTGGTTAGGAGTAAGAATTTGTATCCACTTCCCACTCCCAATGCTGATATATTTTTCTGGTTTGAGCCTGTGCAGGTTTTGTGCTTCCTCTTATAATTCTTGATTGACATATCTGGATGGTCCTGGAGATGATCATCAGCCATACAATAATGAGACCTATGCACTCTGCACTTGCCCATGTGTGTTCTATGTTCACGGGATTCTATTCTCTTGTATTACAGGATAACAACTGTAATTTCCACAGAAAATGACAAGTAACATATTAGGAATAGTTCACTCTGTGTTCCTTTTTGTAAGCCTGTGTTGAGACTCTTGAATCCTTTGCACTTCCATCTCCTCATCTTCCAGCAGTCTTTTTGTACTTTGATTTCGTGCTAATCATTGCCTCGAGCTGTCAGAGATAATGCAAACTATGCTCAATTTGTATTTTAATGAACAATTTGGATTTGTGAAGATAATAATTGCATTTATGGATATTTTATAAATAAAAGAATAAATATGTGTTATAAAACAATGCCCTGTAAATTATTTTCCATTTTTAGCTTTACTGGGATATTATCATCAAGTAAATTATGTATTTTAAGTATATACTGTAATATTTTATATATGTATGGATTTTGACATGATTACTGCAATCAAGATAATTAGCAAATCCATTACGTCCCACATTGCAGTTTTGGTTCTGGTAAGATTTATGATCTGTTGTCTAGCAAATTTCAAAAATGACATTATATATCTTGGGTCTCCGGAATGTACTATTCTTAATTAATTGAAACTTTGTATTATTTTTTTGATTAAATGTCCCCATTACTCTCATCCCTCAAGCCCTGATGACTACCATTCTGACTACATGAGTGAAATTTTTAGCTTCTATAGAAGAGTGAGATCACAAAGCATTGATCTAATAGAACTTGGTCTAGTTCATTTAAAGTAATGTCCTCTAGATTTATCTATGTCATTGCAAATGACAGAATTTACTTTACCATTTAAGGTTGAACAGTATTCCATTGTATGTATGCAAGCACACACTATCACATATTATTTATTCATTCATTTTGGACACTTAGGCAGATACTTCTCTTGACAATTATTAATAATGAGAAGTCCTTTTACCATTGTATCCCTACAAATATCCGCTATCTTTTGTCTTTTTGATGACAACTATCTAGCAGGTGTGAGGCAATAGCCCATTGTGATTGTGATTTCCATTCCATTGACTATAAGAGATACTAACCATTCCCCCCACATAAAGTTGTTGGTCATTTTGAAATATATAAATACAGCTCCTTTGCTTATTTTAAAATATTGGGCTGTTTGCATGTTTCATATACACTGGATATTGGCCACTTGTCAGATATATCACCTCTTGTAACTATTTTTCCCATAATGTACATTCCTTTTTTTACTCTGTTTTTTCTATTTCTCATATGAGGGAGATTTTTTGCTGTTAGTTTAATGAAATATCATTTGTTTGTTTTTCTATTGTTTTCTCTGATCTTGTATTTGATATGAGATAATGTCACTAAGATGTTTCTCAGTGTAAGTTTACAGCTTAGAGACTTGCACTTACGGCTACCCTCCCCCATTTTGAGTTTGTTTTTATTCACGGTAAAAACAAACAAACAAAAACCCCAAAAGGGTTCAGTTTCATTCTTCTTTATGTGGATATTCAGCTCCCATAGTTTATTGAAGAAATTGCCATTTCCTATTCTGTGTCTTTAGACCTTTGCAAAATATCAATAATCTACACACCAGTTTATCTCTAGCTATTAATATTTATCACTGTATGTCTATTTTGACTCTGTTAGCATGTCATTTTGCTTCCAACAGCTTTGTGAGATATGCTGAAAGTCAGGAGTGTGGTGCTTCCAGATGTTATTTTTGCTTAAGATTGCCTTGGCTATCTGTGATCTTTTATAGTTTCATGAATACTTTAGGATGTTCTTCCGTCTTTATGAAAATGATATTGGTATTTTAATAGTAATTGTGTAAAGTCTTTAGATTGCTTTGCATAATGTAGATACTTTAATCATATTAATTCTTCTATTACTTGAACATTGACTATCTTTGCTTTTATGCAAGTTGTCATCATTGAAATACATCATTGTTTTACAGTAGTCAATATACAAATATTTCTAGCTTTTATTTTACAATTAAATGTACCCTAAATATTTAATTTCCTATGCCATTATAAGTGGAATTCAAATTTTTACTATTCACAATATTTGTTTTTCATGTAGAAAAATTTGATCTGATGGTCTTATAACCTGAAACCATATCCACTTTATTAGTTGTAACAGTTTTTTATTTTTTGTGGAGTTGCTAGAGTTTTCAATTTGTAAGGTCATCAGCAAACAGTTTAACTTTTTTTCTAATAAAGGTAAATTTTATTTCCTTTTTTTTTGGCCTGATTCCTTTCTTTATTACGTTGAACACAAGTGGAGAAAGTGAGCATCTCATCTTGCTCCTGACTTCAGTGGAAAAACAACATTCTACTATGGAATATGGTGTCACTTTTTGAATTTCATACACAGCCTCTGTGTTCTATTCCCTGTAGAGCTTTATTTTTTCAGGAAAATTTACAAGAAGATAGAAATCAAGATTCAGAAGTTCAAAGGGAGCTCACTTAATAGAATGGCTCCAAACAACCTATACCAAGTCTAGTGGTCAAAAGCTAAACAAAAAGGAGAGAATAGTGAATGTGTACAAAGAAAAACAGCTTGCTACATACAGGGGAGTCATCATTAGGCTAGTAGTGGTGTTTGAACATACATTCTGCAAACCTTACTGTGCTTGATGCATTACTTTGTCTCAAAAGCTTTGTTGCTCATTGAATGAAAAACAAAGAGCATGTAGAATTTTTATTCTGAGATAGTTTTGTATATATATTAAGCCACATTTTTATAGTTTCTCATGATAAAATTTGCCAAATGAAAACAATTATCAGGGAATTATAACCAAATATTTCATAACCATAAATTGATGATATTTTACTGAGAGCAAGGATAATTTCAAGGCAAACAGTTTTTCCACATACTGAGAATATATTTCAGTTTCTTTCTTGATTTTCAATACAACCAAATTGTAGTTTCCCTAAGTAGTCTAATTAGAATTCTCCATATTCTTTTAATCATAAGGAAGGTAAGAAATAATTCTCTAGCTTACATTATTTTGCCTCTAAATGTTATAGAATCCATTTGTTTTCTCTAATATTTCCATTCAATTATTCAGTATTTATTAACATTAGACATTGTGCTATTTTGTAGAAGTTGTTTTATTCTAGCTGACAAGTATTTCATAGAACATAATTGTATATTTAATAAATAAAAACTTCTGTTAGTCAGTGTTCTTTTGTTGTTGAGCTACCATCCTTTCTGATAGAGTATAAATATAATACAGGTGATAGGAACAATAGAAAATTTTTCTGAAGTTTGCAAGGAATTTTTAAAAGATGTTGATGATGAATTTTATAGCTAACCATTAGACATCAAATAGACATTATTGTTATAGCCTTTTACCAGTTAGATATTGCAATGTTTAGGTGATGAACAGCCATCAATTATGATTTATAAAAAGTTAGAGATTTTAATAAAAATTATCAATATGTAAAACATATATATATACATATGTATATAAAATTATATGTATTTAATACATAAATATATATATGATATATACTGATGTATATATCACATATATAAGAGATTAGGATGATATATATATCATCCTAATCTCTTACTAAAACATGATAAGAGTTTATTTCTGCTCTTACTAAAACATGATAAGTAGTTTATTTCTGACTGGCTTATTATCATTCTGTGATAGAGTATCATCAGAATTAAGAGTATGACCTGGAAAATCAGTCATATTGTGCTTAATGGGTTATCATTATATGATTTGGTAACTTCTTTCTGTCTTGCTCCTCACCTGTAAAATGGAGACAATATAAAATTTCATAGAGATTATCCTTCAACACTCCTACATCTTATTATTCATGTCTAAAGAAAAGCCTACAAATATATGCTGCACAAAGCTTGTGAAACTAATTTCTACTCTGGTAGAATTTGGTTTTAAGTCCTGAGATAAATTTTTGCACATTTCTTAGAATCATTTCTAACCCCAAGGCAGAACACATGAACTTTAATATATTTTTTATTTTATCCATAAAAATGTCTTACTGACTTAAAAAGCAATGCTATTTTGGTGATTTTGTTTTTGATATTTGCTCAAATGTTGACTTTTAGAAATATTTGTTTGTTGATGGAAATAGCTTTTCATCTACACAATTTCTTAATTGCATCTTTCATCTGAGCATTTCTCAAGGTGTAGATTAAAGGATTTAACAAAGGAGTTATCATATTGTAGAACACAGCAACTGCTTTATCAATAGATAGATTGGCTGAAGGTCTCATGTACACAAAAATACAGGGCACAAAAAACAGGACAACCATGGTTATATGGGAGACACAAGTGGATAGGGCTTTGCGCCTCCCTTCTGCACTGTGGTTTCTTAGTGAACGTAGGATGACTATATAGGAGATCAATAGAAGGAGGAAGTTTAACAGACAGATGAAACCACTATTGGCGGCAACAAAGAGCCCCAGAATGTGGGTGTCAGTGCAGGCTAGATTGAGCAAAGGGTTCAGATCACACATAAAGTGATCTATGACATTAGGGCCACAGAAAGGTAATTGGAAGATGAATAAGATCTGTATAGTTGCATGAAAAAAACCTCCCACCCATGCCACTCCTACAAGCAGGCCACATACTCTTCTGCTCATGATGGTTGTGTAATGTAAGGGCTTGCAGATGGCCACATAGCGGTCATAGGCCATCACAGTCAGCAGGATGCCCTCAGAACCTCCAAAGAAATGCTCCCCAAAGACTTGGGTCATGCATCCATTGAATAGGATGGTCTTCTTTTCGTGGAGTGAGTCTATGATCAATTTAGGAGTGTTGACAGAGGAATAACAGGCATCAATGAAAGAGAGATAAGCTAAGAAAAAGTACATAGGAGATCCCAATAATGGACTGGCAGTGATAGTGACCACAATGAGCACATTGCCTACCATGGAGATGATATAGATGACAAGAAATACAGAAAATAATATTTTCTGCATGCTTGGATTTCCAGTGAGTCCCAGGAGAACAAACTCTGTCACGTTCCTAATTTCTGTGTAGTCCATGCTTTACTCAATTACATTATCTGAAAAAAATTATTGGGCACTTGGTCATATAAACAAATAGCAAATTCTTCAATTCTATTGAAGTATGAGATTATTTTAAAGGATTTTTCTTAAGAGGGAAGTAGATGGTCTTAGATCTTGGAGATTTCTCAAATTGTCTTCTAGAATTTCTGTCACTGCACAAGGCAAGAAGCCATCTGTGCAACTTCATCATTTGGGATGGCTGAGTCTAATTTTAAATAGTATATTAGACACATAAAACCAGTTAAACTTTCAAAGGGAAACTTAAGAGGAATTTAATGTCCACAGAGGCAAAGCTGCGGAATTTGCTTTTTTTTATCCCTTTTTCTAATATTTTGTTAGTTCTTTGAGAATTTTTATACAGTTCATTTATATCATATTCTCCCCCCTTAACTTTTTCCAGACCCCTTTCTCTGCACACCTAACTCTATTTCCTTTAAGAAACATCCTTCAATGCTCTTTATTCTATTAAAAAAAATAGGATCATGTTATTGAGGAACAGATGAAGATGCAAATGGGAATGTTGCAACAGTCTTCTTTCTCTTGGATGAAGTTATGTGGAAACCAGAGAAAAGAACTTCAGTGGGTAGGATATTTATAATGTCTGACATAGGGGTAAGTAGGCATTGGTGATGAGAATGTGAAATGGTTTATAATATTTATTGTTTAAATACAGTTAACACAGTAATTGTTAAAATATATAACTGTCAGTGAATAATTAATCTCTGAAAAGCGTAGTAGTAAAGTTTTTCATTTACGGTTTCATTCATCACTCTTAACAGTCCACATGATTAATTTTATTTCATCTTGTTTGCAGATGAGAAAAGGATTTCAGAGACTAATTACGTCAACACAATAATAATCATATGGAGTTTAGAAATGAAAAGGTATAGTAGCAACAGTGATCTGAATTCAATCTTTTTGAATAGCAGTATTTTAAATACTTTACAAATATTTGTTATTTAAATAAATAGATATAATTTTATATTTAATTTTCTTTATCAGGGAATAAATATATAAAGAAATTAAGCATCATGACTGAAAGCAAGGAACTAATAAAAATTAGAGTCCAATTAGGTCAGATTATGCTTGTTAATCATTTTTCCTCTAAGTTCTAAATTTAGGTTCTATATCATTATTATAAGCAAATAATCCTGAACAAGTAATCTTCTTTTAATATAGCTAGAATAACTATAATCATTTATTACACTACCCAGGACAAAGTTTCATGGAGAGATTTTATTAACACACACAAACACACACACACACACACACACACACACACACACACACACACACACAATTTCAAAACTTTTGGAAAACAGTAGTCATTAAAGGCTCTTTTATATTGGTCCCTCTAAAGCCTTATTTTTTCCTTCTTCAAAGCCCCTCCAAAAACTTTGGTGATTTTTTGATGAAATGTTTAATATTTTTATCACAGTACTCAAGTATATTATATTTAGAACTGGAAGTATATTTGCTTAGAGTTTTGATTTTTTTCTAAGCTATATTTCTTGGCACCTTGCATTCTGGTTCCTAATTTACAAAGTAAAAATAACAACACATTTTACAAATTGTTAGAGAAATTAACAGAATACATATGAAAATATACATACAGTGCTCTGGATATATATGGGATTTTCATTTATTTTTATGAAATGTGTATTCCTAAAAGATGGGAAGAATTATTGATAGGAGCTAATGGGTCAACCTTGTAATAGATTCAGAAAAAATAATCTCCAAAATTACTTTCACAGAAATCACAGAAACTCATTTATAGCAACCAATCCCAGGAAATGTTGTTTGATTTGTCCTTAAAAATTGGTTATTCACTCTATTTAATATTCATATTTATCTTTTTGTGTGTAGACAGTATATTTAGATACTTTCTTAGTTCCTATAATTAGTCTTGACTAAGGGGGAAGTAGTTCATGGCAAAAACATTCCAGGGAGCTATATCCTAAAAATTACTTAACCTTGTTAAACCGCAATTTTTCAACTGTCAAACTAGGTTAACAATATTCACCAACCCATCTTTTAAAGAACTGTGTGAAAATGGAAGGTGCTATTACTATATCTAAGATGCTGAAACATAATGCTAACATATGGTAAGTGGAAATGTTTAATAAAAGCAACATGACTGAAACACTTACCTTAGTCATTTTGTAGTTGGTGGATGATTCTAATTCTGTTAAGGGACATTGGGAGCAAATACTACCTGAAATAAAATTCCTTTTGGAATTAATAAGTTTCATTATTAGCAATGTGGACATGGTTGAGAAAGAACTTGTTCAGAAAATTCAATATTAAATAAATAGTGATTAAGAAATTACATACATTAAACATGTTAGTATTTTCTACATAAGTTATAAAAATAAAGCTGTCTAATACAAAATAAAATGTTCTTAAAATTAAAGATTGCTCATCTAGCCTAATCTTAAAAACATTTTCACAAAAATCTGGATATTGAGTCAGAATGTATTTACTTATAACACTGTAGAGGACTGATTCTTGTTTAAGTTTCTGATCCTATCAAGTAGAAAAACAGAGGTCTACAGGAAGCATAAGCTTATATATAGAACACCTCACCCACGATCAATCTTCTTAAATGGTAACACTGCAACGATAGTGACAAAGATTCCAAAATGATTCAGGGACATTGCTCTTTGTCTCTCAGGAATTAATTATCTCCTTTGGTGGAAAGATTTTTTTATTGTTTTTCTAAAATTATGTATTCTGAAGAGACGTGTTCAGGAGGAACCTGTTCTTGAATGGGGAATTTATATTCCCTACATTTAGAACCTAGGTTTTCATCTAAATGAATATGGGTTATTAAGAAAATGAATGCCACGTGAACAACAAGGTGCCATAAATACAATGTGTGGATTTTTAATGTATTTTTTGTTGACATATTATGAGAGTTGTTTTCTTTTCAACATTAGATCTTTCCTGAAAACTCACAACTGTTTATTTGAGATTTAGAAAAGTGAGTGCATAAATTTTTTTTATGGAAATTGAGTAAATATTTCTTCAAATCTATCTCCCTTTCCCACATTTCCAGCAGTATAGTCTATATATTAACCCTCTGTTAGATGCATAGCTGATAAAGATTTTTTTCCATCTTGTTTTTCCTTTGTATTCAAGCAATGGTGTCTTTTGCTGTTAAGAAACTTTTTAGTTTCATGTGGTTCTATCTGTCAATTGTTGATCTTTGTGCCTGTGCTACTGGGGTCTTGTTTAGAAAGTCTTTTCTTGTGTCTTTAAGTTCAAGTCTATTCACTATTTTCTCCTTTATAAGAGTTAGGCTATCAGGTCTCACATCAATGCCCTTGATTCTTTTGGAGTTGAGTTTTGTTCAGGGTGAGAGATAAGAAGCTAGTTTTAATTTTCTGTATGAAGCTATACAGTTTGACCAGCACCATTTGGTCAAGATGCTACATTTTCAATAATGTGTATCCTTAGTCTCTTTGTCAAAAATCAGGTGGTTGTTGAAGTGTGGGTTATGTAGGTTCTTAATTCTTCTTCATTGATCAATGATCATGTTGTTATTTACTGTAGTTCTATAAGATAACTTGAAATTTGAGACGATTCTACCTTCAGCAACTTTTATGTTGTTCAGGATTACTTTGTTCACCATAGGTCATTTGTATCTCCATATTTAACTGAAGATTTTGTTTTCAATTTCTGTGAAGAACTGTATTGCAATTTGTTTATTTTTTTCTATTTTTCTTTTATTGAAAATGTAGAGGAGTAGGCCTGTGTATTAAGATTAGATCTAGGACTGGGGATTGAATTAGCAAAGAATAAACTGTCATTCTCACGGGCATGAACCCGTGAGAATAATAAATAAACCAACACCTACACCATCTATATATATACAGCCATTTTCCAATACCCAGTGCCCCATCCTAGTCTGGCCTTCCCTTCTGGTGCCAAAAGGGATCTCTAGGTTTCTTCCAGGACCCTCACTACCTATTCTACCCAGTAGAGAATTTAGACCAAATAAGAAACGAATATGAAAAATTAAAAACACATAGGGTAAGAACAGTGAATTTTGGAAATAATTAAAAAACCAAAACTTTGAATTGTATACACAGAGAAAAAAATCCAAGTCAATGGCTTAGACCATATCTTCCATAAGATATTAGAAGAAACTTCTAACAACTAAGGAACGACACACCCATAAAGATATAAGAAGCACACAGAATGTCAAAATATCCCATGTCATATCATAGTTAAAATTCTAACTATACTGAGGAAAAAAAGTGTAATGGAAGATGGAAGAAAAAGAACACAAGTCAGATATAAAGAAAAGCCTATCAGAGAGATGGCTAAATTCTTGATGGAAACTTTGAAAGCCAGAAAAGCCTGACACACTGTGTTCTAAGTCCTAAAAAACCATGATGGCCAAACTAGCATAATATACCCAGCAAAAATATCCCCAATAATTGAAGGAGAAATAATTTTTTTCCATGCCATTAACAGCCAAAAATTTTTATATTAAATAAACTAAACCTAAAGAAAATACCAGAAGCAACATTTTAGGTGGAAGAAAGGAATAAGCATAGCAGAGAGAATGTGGAAAGAAACATGAAGCCATAATTATTAAAACACAAAATATAACTGAGAATTCAAACACCACCACCAAAAATCAACAACACCATGACCATAATTAATACATATATTTCAATATTAATTCTGAAATCAAAACACACAGGCTGACTAAGTGGATCAAGAAACAAAATCCATATCTGTTGTCTATATACCTTAGATTTATAGATAGATTTAAAAATAGGTAGTACATTAGAGTAAAAGGATGGATAAAGGTGCCTAATAAAAGGAGTTCAGGAGGCAAGCAAGTGTTGCTATTCTAATATCTGACAAAATATACTTCTACTAAAAGTAATCAGAAGAGATAATGAGGGATTAATGTATCTGAATCTGGTCTTTGGACAAGATAAACAAATTCTCAGTCTCTTGTGCCAACTAGCCAAAATAAAGGAAGGTGGGACCCAACTTGAAAGAATCATAAATGAACAGGGAAACATTACAACAGAAACCAAAGGAACTCAGATTATTATAAGGGAATAATTTAGAAATCTGTACACTATTAAGTTATAAAACCTAAAAGAAACATGAATTTCTAGACTCAGACAAACTACCAAAATTAAGCCAAAAAGAAAGGAACAACCTAATTAAACCCATAACAAATGAGGACATTGAAAAAGCAATAAAATGCCTTGAAGTTAAAATAAAATAAAATAAAATCCAGGATCAGATGGATATACAACAGAATTATATCAGACTTTCAAAAGAGATCAACAGTAAATCTTTCTTAAACTATCTAAAAAAATGAACAGAAGTAGCATTCCAAAACTACTTCCATGAAGCCAGTATCACTTTAATACAAAAAAAACACACAACAACCATAACAAAAGAAAACTACAGGCCAATGTCCCTGATAAACATAGACTTAAAAATACTTGAGAAATTACATGCAAACAGAATACCGATTACATAAAAAAAGATTATACACCATGACCAAGTTGGCTTTACCCCTGAAATTCAGGGATGATTTAACATACACAAGTCAATAAATGTAACAAACCACATAAATGAACTTAAAGACAAAAATCACATGACCATCTCAATTTACTGAAAAGACCTTTAACAAAATTCAACATGACTTCATGATATCTTTATATAGCTTTTATTTGGTTGAGGTATGTTCCCTCTAATATTGTACTTGAAGTATTAGCTTGGACAATAAGGTAAGATATGGAAATTAAAGGGACACAAATAAGAAAAGAGAAGTCAAATTGTCTCTATTTGTAGATGACATGATACTATGTATTAAAGATTCAAAAACTCTACCAGAAATCTAAAAACAAGCAATAATTTTAGCAATATAGTATAAGACACAGAATAAACATGAACAAATCAATAGACTTTCTACACACCACCAACAAATAAATAGAGAAGGAGATCAATACCACACTACCATTTACAGTAGCTATAAAAACGTAGTAAGAAACCTAATCAAGGAAGTGAGCGACCTGTATAATGAAAACTTTCAAATTCTGAAGAAAGAGACAATGAAATAAAATGACTAGAAAATGTAAATGAAGTCCATGCTCAAGGATTAGTAAAAGTAATATTTTGGAAATGACTGTTTTGTAGCTATTTATATATTCAATGCAAACCCAATGAAAACCCTCCTGTAATTCTTCACAGAAATAGCAAAAGCTTTCCTAAAATTCATATAGAATAGCAAAAGACCCCACATAGCCTAAAAAATCCTGAACATAAAGAACAATGCCAGAGGGATTACAATTCTAGAGCTTAGGTATATTACAGAGTCATACCAATAAAAACAATATTAGTGGAACAACAGCAGACATGTTGACAAATGGAGCAATATCAAAGACCCAAGCGTGAAGACATGCAGATTCAGTGACTTAGTATTTGACAAAGATACAAACAAAAACATAAACTGGACTGAAAAAGACCTTGTCTACAAATGGTTCTGGAAACATTGGATGTCCACATGTGGAAGAATGAAATTAGACACATACCTAACACCTTATGCAAGAACTAACTCCAAATGGATCAAAGACCTAAACATGGAGTCTGAAACACTGAAATTGCTAGTAGAAAACATAGGCAGTACTCTATATGGCATAGATGTAGGAAAGGACTTCCTAAAAAGAATTCTACTTGCCCAATAATTAGACTAACAATTGATAAGTGTGATGTCATGAAACTAAAAGGCTTCTGCACAGCTAAAGAAACAATCAACTGGGTGAAGAGGACTCCCACGGAATGGGAGAGAATATGACAGCACTGTACAGAGCACTAACATCCAGAATATATAAAGAACAAACAAACAAACAAGAAGATAAAAAGACTCATTCTAATGGACCTAGGACCTGAACAGAAATTTCTCAAAGGAAGAAAAAAAAAACCCAGCTAATAAATGTCTCTAAAAATGTTCATTATCCCTAGCAATTAAGGCAATGAAAATCAATACGATTTTGAGATTTCATCATACCCCTGTCAGAATGGCAAAGACCAACGGAACAACTGAGAAAAAATGCTGGAGGGAATGAAAGGAAAAGGGAATCCTCATTCATTGCTGGTGGATCTCCAAAGTGTTGCAGATACTATGGAAATCAATATGGAGAATTTCCAAAAAGAAAAAAATAAGTTTATCATGTGACCCAGATATACCACTCCTTGGCATATGCTTAAAGGACTCAACATCCTACTCAAAAGATATTTGCTTAGTTATATTCACTGTTGCTCTAGTCACAACAGGTAGGAAATAGAAAAAACTTTGTCTTTCAACTGAAGAATGGGTAATGAAATGTGGTACATTTAAGCAATGACTAGTTAGCTGTAAAGAAAAATGAAGTCATGAAATTTACAGGTACTAGAAAAGATAATATTTAGTAAAATAACTCAGAGCCAGAATGAAAAAATTATCTCATTTTCTTTTACACTGAAGCCTCCTGGCTTCAAATCTTCAGATGTGAGTGTATGTGCTGGAGTAACTTTAGAATCCAGGGAAGTAAAATGGACTATTGTTGGGGTAGGAGGTATGGGAAGAAATAGAGAGGGGAATAGCATAGTACAAAAGATCTGGTATGGGATTCCAGAAAAAGGGGGTACTCTAATCAGGGAGGCAGAATATAAATACAGGAAAAGGAAGGAGGAGGTCAAAATAACAGTAAGATGTCTGAAAAATCAGAAGGAATCAATCATTAACTATTTTCCTAAAAAATAAAAAATATATACATACATACACATATATATTACAGTTATATATATACATATATATATATATATATATATATATATATATATATGTGTGTGTGTGTGTGTGTGTATATACACACACACACACACACACACACACACACATACACATATTCTCATCTGGGCTGATAGTGATCCCCCTAAGTGTCAAAGACCACCTCACAAAAATTCTAAATACTAGGCATGAGAAGCCCTTTTTAGAGATGTTGGTTAGGGTTAGCCACTCTCTATGACCCCTTCATGCCTTCAAAACCAATACTACCTGGTTGACAACCAAAAAGAACCATCAACTGAGGAAAGACAGATCCTTTTAATGTTGGTGGGAGTGTAATTCTATGCAGCTGCTATGGAAATCAACATAAAGAGTTCTCAAAAAACTGAGAATATATTACCATATGACCCAACCATGTGATATTTGAAATATATACTAAAGGGACTTAAAGTGGACATACCACAGGACACTTGCATATCCATGTTTATGGTGCACTTATCACAATATCTTTGAAATAACACCAGCCTGGAGACCCATCAACACAGGCAAAAACATGTTAAATAACAATGGAATTTTATGCAGGTGTAAAAATAAAGAAATCCTGAAATTTACAAGAAAATGCATACAACTGGAAATCATTGTGTCAAGTGAAATTAGGCATTCTCTGAAAGGTAAATTTTACATATTTTCTAACACACAGGGCATCTAGATTTAACTGGGTACATACATATATACTTATGTATGTTTATTTGTAAACCATAAAACAATGCCATATGTATACCTGTGGCATGCATGGGCATGTATACACACTCACACATCTGCAATAAATAAGGTAAAACTGATATAGTTTCTTGTCACAGAGAATAAGGTCACTGATTAGTGTACCCTCTACTTCCCTCCAGTTCACATCCACGCTTCCAACTGCACTGACATCTAAGTAGGTTTGTTTCAGATAGTCCTTAATATTATGAGCAATCACATTGGTGGAGTCAATTACTATCTTGGATAGAAAGCACTGGTGGGTGAGAAATAGCTCTTTTGTATCTGGTACTTAGTAGCTTCAGTAACCCTTAACATCTGATAGCAGGGAGTGATAGCATCTGATAGCCAAAACCATGGCAGGTGAGGTCTCTAACTTTCAAGCTCCTTTGAGACCTCAGGCATCGTCAAGATTCCTAGTCCTGTGATAATAATTGTTATAACTCTTATGCATGCTGAGGGTACGATCAGTCAGCTCTATGGGAATAGTTGTTACAGCTCATATGTAGGCCTAAAGGCTATTAGGACACCCTATGGTTACAATGTTATAGTTCTTATGTAGGCCTAGAGTACTGGCACTCAGCTCTGTGGTGACAAGTTTTAAATCTCCTTTAGGAAGTTCAGATCCTTAGTGTTTACAACAGCTGGTTCTACAGTTCTTGAACCTGTTTCGTTGATATCTTTCCTTCTTGTCAGTGGTTGTAACATTATGGTGTCCAAATCTCTTGACCATAAGAACATAAGGCTCTGTGGAACTCTTCTAAATGGCCAATGCCTGCTTTCTCTCTTTAAATTTTTTTCTTCTCTCCTATGATACATCCTGACCCCAGACTCCCCTCACTACTCTCCTCCAAGATCTCTCTCCATCTTCCCTCTCCCCGAGATCTACTCCCCACCGACTTCCCCTCAGAAAAGAGCTGGCCTCCCAAGGTTACCAGTTGAACAGGGCATAACAAGACAGAACAAGGCCAGGCACAAGCCCCTACATCAAGGCTGAACAAGACAACCCAGCAGGAAGAAAAAGGTCCCAAAGGCAGTAAAAAGGTCAGAGCCCCCCCCCCAACCCCAATTTGCAGGAGTTCTACAAGAACACCAAGCCAAACAACCTTAAAATATATGTAGAGGACTTAGCACAAATTCATGCAGGATCCATTTCTCTTTTGGGGGAGTTTGGCTCTGCAAGGCTGGGAAGCTCTGGGACTTGAGACTCCCCATTAGAAAGATCCTCCCTCCTGGGACTATCAGGGACCCTATTTCCAGCTGGCTGCAGGATTCGCCAATCTGACAGAACAGCACAGAAGTGGCCCCAACTAACACAAATGACCCTAAGATGGGCCTTCCATCCCTTTCTGAACTAAGGGAAAATAATTCCACCAATCACAGGCCATGTTGTTAGCTCTGCCCCTTCCCAGAACCCTTTATAAAGGGCTGAGCATTCCTCAGTCTTTTGCTGTTTCTCCTGGGAGGAGAAGCAGTCATTTTCCTGGTTTCCTCTCACCAAATAAATCTCTTTCATGAGATTGGCTGCCGGCTAGATTCTTTTATCAGACTAAAGAGAAGAACTGAAGAAAGGAAGAAAAGAAGAAAAGAAAAAAAAGTAAAAAGCCCTGCTGGACTGAGCACTTCAGGCTCTCCAGGGTGCTGAATACCTCAGTCCCACTGGCCTGAGCACCTTGGTCTTGTTGGTATATTCTTCCTTCAGTACTGCATCACCTTCAGGAGGTGAAGCAATGCAGAGCTGAATACCTCATCTCAGCTCTGCTGGGCTGAGCACCTCAGTCCTGTTGGAATATTCTCCCTTTAGGACTGTACCATCTTTACAGGGAGGTTTCTCCCTTTGGCACTGTGTGGCCCACAGGCTCCTGAAAGCCAGGCCACTTTCCCATCACAAAAGAGCTTCACTTCTCTATTTGTTCCAGCTTAATGATAATAATAAAAAACACTAACAGCATGCCAGGTAACCTCAAGACATATTTGGGGGATCCAGCAGATTCCACGTCTGCTGCTTCAGGCTCTTTGAGCCACTAAGAGTGCTGGTCAGTTGACTCCATGGAGTTTGTTCTCCTGGTGTCCTTGACCCCTCCGGTCTGGGGAATCCCTCCTCCACTTCTTCCATGGGGTTCCTCGAGTTCTGCATTTTGTTTGGCCCTGGGCCTCTCAGCTGCTTTAGGGAGCCTTTCTGATGAGGATTGGGCTATGAGGAGAGGAGGATAACTTTAGAAACCATCTCCTGGGCTATCCAGTCTCTAGTTTCTGGCCTGCCCTGAGTATCAGTCATTCATTCCCTCATTTGGCATGGGGTTCAGCCCTTCCATTGTCCCAGAGGATCTTGTAGGGGAGATAGGCTATAGGTCAAAGATTTTGTGTCTGGGATGATGGCCCAGTCCCACCACTGGAAGCCTTGCCTGGTTACAGGAGGTTGCCTGTTTAAGCTTCCTATCCCCCATTACAAGGAGTCTTCACTAGGGTCTCCGTTGATTCTAGTGAGTTTATTCTGAATTAGGTCTTCAGATTCTCCCCTACATACCCTCCTATTCTGGTTGTCTCTCCATATATTCTCTTCCTCCATCTCTCTCACCCATTCCTGGTCATTCGTCTTCCCATTCCCATCCTTCCCATTCCCACATGCATCATCTGTTCTATTTCTCCTTTACCAGAGAGATCCCTGTGTCTCCACTTCTTATTGCATAGTCTTCTTATTTCATAGTCTCTTTGGATCTGTGGATTATAGCACCTTTGTCCTTTGCTTAATAGTTAATATCCACATATAAGTGAGTTCATACTATGTTTGTCTTTCTGGGACTGAGTTTCCTCACTCAAGATGATTTCTTTCTAGTTTCTTCAATTTGCCTGCAAAGTTCAATGTAGTCATTTTTTTCTTAAAAGCTGAGTAGAACTACATTGTATAAATGCACCATTATTTCTTTATCCAATCTTCAGTTGAAGGACATCTAAGTTGTTTCCAATTTCTGGCTATTATGAACAAAGCTGCTATAAACATAGTTGAACACGTGTCCTTGTGGTAGGATGTGATGTCCTTTGGGTATGTCCAGGACTCGTATATCTGGGCCTTGAGGTAGGTTGAATTCCAATTTCCTGAGGAATTGCCATATTTATTTCCATAGTGGCTGTACAAGTTTGCACTCCCACCAGCAATACTCAACAGAATGAGCTGTCATTTACGTTACTGATCTTAGACACTCTGAGAGGTGTAGGTTGGAATCTCAAGTAGTTTTGATTTGCATTTCCCTGATGACTAAGGATGCTGAATATTTCTTTAAGTGTTTCTCAGTCATTTGAGAGTCCTCTTTTGAGAATTCCTTGTTTACTCTACTTTCTTGAGTTCTTTATATATTTTGGGTATTAGTCCTCAATTGGATGTGGAATTGGTGAAAATATTTTCACATTCTGTAGACTGCCATTTTGTCTTATTGACAATGTCCTTTGCCTTACACAAGCTTTTTAGTTTCATGACGTCCCATTTATTAATTGTTGATTTAGTGCCCAAGCTAATGATGTTCTGTTTAGGTAATTGTCTCCAGTGCTATGTGTTCAAAGATATTTCCCACTTTCTCTTCAATAAGGTCTAGTATACTTGGTTTTATGTTGAGATAGTTGGTCTACTTGGACTTGACTTTTATGCTGAGAGCAATGTGGACTGTGGATATTTCAGAGGGAACAATATATGTCACTGGGCTAGAGATCATTCTTGTGATATTTTGGCAAAGAATGTGTCTTTCTTTCCATCCTTATCCTAAGAATCTCCCTGAATCTAAATTGAAGAGTTTTGGATTAATTTCTTTGGCAAAGGAGAGTTCAAAACAGGCTAGTATTGATTGTCATGTGATTATTAGTGATCACTCTTATGCAGATCTATAGTGAAAAAGAGCAATCTGGCAAGCAGAGATATAAAATGTAAAATAGCACCAGGAAATTTAATGCTATAATTAGGTCTTGTGCTCAAAGAGATGAGAAGTTTAAAGTAAGCCTGATGTTAAATAAAATAAAGGGAATGGTGCCCTTCTGGCAAGTTCCCATCCAGTAAAATTTCCAATTTATATAAAGGAAATGCCTAAAGAATCTTCTGCCTCTAAAGCAAAGGAAAGCTTATTAAACTAAGGAAAGCATCAACAAATCAAAGTTTATGCAAATGAAATTCAAGGAGGGTCCAAGTTCCAGCCCAAATAGAACTTGGCAGCATAGGCCACAGGGTTCTGGCTTCAGAGTATTGAAGGATAAGTTGCCCTGGTAATGGTGTCTCTTTGCAACAACAGAAAGGTTAAAAAGACAGCCACTTCTTAGGAGCCTGAGATATACTTTGGCAATAAACAGCTGTGATTATTATATAGTTTCCACAAGGCATCCATGAATCTTATAAGTGCCAGTGCTAGCACAGGGTAATTGGTTGGCTGCTTGATTGATAGTCCTTTGCTCAAATCAAGCAGAACTCCAGGAAAGAATTTAGTATCAATTACCCCATATTTCCAATATATTTGCTTATTCATAGAAAAATACACATAGGATACCAAGAACTTATAATTATTATTTATAGTCATTTTAAGAATGTTTGATGGTATTTTAACAATAACTAACACCTGTTTATGACCTTAGGGAGGATTTATTTCTAATATATCTCAAAACCAGAAGATAATCTCATGAGGCTATCTTAAACCAGCTAATGTGGTGGGGTGTCCATGGTGATATTGGACTATGATTGTTCATTTATTTTCTGATATTGGGTGTTGAATGTGGTGTCTAAAACATGTCAAACAATAATCTTTACAAATGATTTAATAGCCTTAACCTACTTTGCTTTGAGACAGGTTAATCTTCAATTTGTAGTCTCCCTTCCTCATCCTCCTGAGTAACTGGGATTGTAGGTATGCACACTAGTTCTTGTCTGAGCATTCTGATCACCAAATCAGCTCAGCACTTAACAATAGGACTCTCATCAGTTGCTGCACTCTGAACATTTGCTGAGTGACATTATGAATTGCATCTTTAAAGCTAGCTTGCTATGTAGGAAGAGTCACTTTTAGACAAATGATCCAAACTAAATTTAAAGTTTGTAGGGACTGAGGAATTTTCCTGCAGTTAGAATCACTGTCTGTTGCTGCTTCCAGGTTTGTGTTCTCCAACTTACTCTAAGCTATCATGCTCCCATTCCAATCTAGGAGCCTGAAGCTGAAGGTTGAATTGCTTTGTGTTTTTCTCTGGCTCATTCTTTCATTTTTGCTTCATGGTTTGCTGGCATCTTTTTCTTGGTTCCAAGAGTTCTGTTTTTTTTCCTTGAAGTAGATTCTCCTTTGTTGTCTTGATTCCTCCCTCTGCACTAAGAACAGAAGTTTTAAAAAAAATGACTTCAAGTTGGGGATGAGATGAGATGGGATCTCTAAAGGGAGTTGGAGGGAGAAAGTAGTGGATGGATATGATCAATATATATTATATAAATGTATGAAACTTTGAAGAATGAAAAATATTTAAAAAACATTGAAAGAATGACAGAAAGAAAGAAGTCACAGAATAATTAGCTTTAGGAGATTTCTTACCCAAGGACTTTTAAATTATTTGTTTGGGTCTTGATAATTGAATTTTCTTTCCTAGCTTTAAAGGTGGCTTTCACGGAAATTTAAAAAACATACAGAAGTGGAGTCCAGTTTTCCAGATTGAAACATCTACAAAACACTCCTGCACCTAAGGCCCAGGGAGCATCATGGAACAGAGGGTAGAAAGATTGAAAGAGAATGGAAGGGAGTGTGTTATAATTATAGTATAAATCTCAAAAATAAGAAAATGGCTTTTACATTATCAGAGTTTGTATTGATCAGTATTCTCAAGAGAATCAGAACCAAAAAGGATTGAATATATCTATCTATCTGTTCTTCTCTTTGTCTAAACAGGCATGCCTGTATCCATCTATCCATCATCTCCAATTGATATCATGACTCTAGTGAAAACTGATGAACAAAGAACCCTAAAAAATAAGCATATTTATTAATTATAATAAAATACAGGAAATTTATTTATTGTAAGGAATGTATGTTGGTTATAATACATTCTCATGTGTTTATGTAACTTTTCTTAATAGTATTGGGGATTGAACTCAGGGTCT
The DNA here is from genome assembly GCA_026225945.1 of Cricetomys ansorgei. Taxonomy (NCBI): domain Eukaryota; kingdom Metazoa; phylum Chordata; class Mammalia; order Rodentia; family Nesomyidae; genus Cricetomys; species Cricetomys ansorgei. The sequence continues at coordinate 130,181 of JAMJFZ010002399.1, read as the reverse complement.
TGTGCATGAAAGATAAGTGTTCTAACCCCGAGCCACATCTCTAATCTTTAATATGGTTATGGAAGCTTAAAAATTTCAAGGTCTATAGCTGGTGAACTAGTAGGGCTTGTGATATAGTTATAGTTCAAGACTTATAATAGAACAAGGATAGCCAATGATGTACTTTCAGAGTGAATGCTTCCAGAAAGAGCTGCTGTTACAATTCAGACCAAAGACAGAAAACAGCTGATGTCTCAGATCAAAGATGCCAAGCAGATGGGGAAAATTTATTTATTCAGTCTTTTTATATATACACAGGCTTTTAGTTGATTGGATGAGGACTCTTCCATTGGGCAAGAAAACTCTTTTACCTTATACCTCATTCTCTAGTGATGTAAACCAGAAACTGCTTCATTCATGCTTTTTTCTAACATTCATCCTAAATCAAGATCTTCTGCTTATAACTAACTAATATATATTTCTTGATTTCTAACTCAGACCATTAATAGGTGGAGGTATGTAGGTGAAGATTCCAAGATTGACATTTTGAAGAAAATTAACTACAAGGAGAACTACAAAGTGAACTATAAGGGGTTGAGGAAGCTGACTACAGTAGGGGAAAAGGACGTGGTTTCAACTGCAGTTGGATTTAGCTTAGAGTCTTGGGAATTTTGGTGTGTTCTACAGAACTGTTTTCCCTTGGAGACAAGGAACCAGCTGTTTTCACCTCTATATTTGGCATTTGGGGGCTCTGAAATAGTGAGAATATTTCCTTTTATTTATCTTATGAATTGTCCAGAGACAAGTTAGACTACTAATAATTAGCAATCTAGACTCATGATGCTTGGTGCATAGGTGTGTATTAGCCCATTAGAAGAGACTTAAGCTGGTTGAAGTAGAATCTGTCACACTTTGCATCTGTGTTCTCCACAGCATTCACACATAAATAATTACTGTAAGCTGAAGTGACACCAATGCTTCTAATCTTATGTATTTCAATCCACTTTCAATGCTGCTATTAGAGTAGATTGTAGTAGTTAGCTACTAGAGTGGCTCACAAGGATGATAGGGAGGCATATTCATCATTGCAAATTCTGCCAGACTTCAGAAGAGGGAACCACCATCATGGCCAGTGCCATACTTGACAGTGGAACCCTGAGCATCGGAGCTCAGGCATTTTTATTCATCTAGAACTTCTCAGGTGTTCTACTGATACCATATTCAGATTATTACCAATTAAACATCCAATACAAATATCCAACAGCTGAAGACAATACAAAATGCTAAGACCTAAACAGCTCCTCACCCAACAGTGCATAAAAAATTATTTTACATATAACTAAAAATAAACTTCCATAACATTTCCCCTTTTCTGTATAAGCCAATCCAAAAAAGTCTGTTTTATCTGTATAATACAACTTAACACTACACCAGCAAAACCATTTATAAGAGGAACAATTATGAGGGTTACTAATGCACAGGACCAATTGAAACCAAACACCTATTTTTTCACAATGTCTTTGGACAGCAGAAAAACTTTATCACTGTCCAGTTATGTGGAATTCACTCACAATCTTTCTCCTCCAGAGTGCTTGGATCACTTCTCTGGCTTTGCCTTCTGCAGTACACCCAGCTTGTCCTTCAGGATCTGGCTGGCTCCTCTCCACTGCTGCTGCTGTTCTTGGTGGTTGTCCCATGATACTGACATCGTCAGAACATTGCTGAGATTCCTTGCTGCAACTGGCCTGCACTTTCACTAATAGCCTCTCCTGGGATGTCTTCACTGTGCAAAGCTTCAATTTCTTTACATGACCCCTTCATCTGGGCCTACTATTGAGGCTGCACCTTTACGAAGCAAAGGTGGTACTTTGCTTCCTAGCCTCTTACAACAGTGCTAAGCTTCAACGGCTCTCCAAAACCTTCAAACCTTCATGCCTTCAAAACCAGTAACACCTGGGTGACTCTTACAGCACTAATTTCAACTGCCAGAACAAGATACACTTGGCTATTTCTAGAAGACAGCTTCTGTGTGCTGACCCTGAGGATACACTTTCCAGATTTTAAAATAGAGTCTGATTGCTGGAAAAACAACTAGTCCTTGTTTGCAGGAAGGGTTCCCATGTGGGTGGAGTTCTCATCACCATCACCAAAATCTGGACTTTCTCTTAGTTAGATTTGCAGGAAAAAAAACTGGTTAATTCAACTAAGCAGCTTTTTGACTCCAAACTCAGGCTTTCTCAACAGCAGGGTCCTATGCCAGTGGGAAGAATTGCTGGTTGAAACATTCTGGCATTTTGGCATTCTTTTTCACCCCTGCTATGGGAAAACATATACCCTTCTTCCTTGGCCTCAAACACAAGACCCACTTTGGCTTCACACACACAAAAAGCCATCAACAAACTCAATTTGTAGAACAGTACACTGTTTTTGTTTCTTGTGCCCTAGCTGCTGCCAGAGCCACTGGCGGGAAGGAACATTGGCTCCATGATCAGAAAAAGCTGTTGAAACCTTTCTTCTTTCCTGATCCCAGCTGAACTCTCTGTTTTCACCATGAAAATGTCTTTCTCTAAAGGCCTCTCTTCTGTGGTTCTCACTTTTGAGCCCTCTTTCTCACTTAGTTTTCACAATTTTCTCTCCATAGAGGCTTGTATTCATTATTTTTGCATATATATAATCTCCGTTCTCTTGGAGCTGCCCTGAGCAGACTTTACTGGACTCTGTGAGGTCTGGAGTTTCTTTCTTGTTCTTCCTTGTCTCCACATTGGATTAGCTAGTGTGATGTTGTGCTCCACGTTGGTTGGTATGCCATTTGTAGCAGTACATCTACTGTGGCAGCTCAGCAAAGAAGAGACATGGAGGCGCTTTCATAGGTGCAAGCCCTGCCAGAACTCAGCAGAGGAAACCACCATCATGGCCAGTGCCATACTTGACAGTGGAACCCTGAGCATCTGTGCTCAGGCATTTATATTCATCCAGAACTCCTTAGGTGTTCAACTGATGCCATATGCAGATCATTACCAATTAAACATCTCTCACATAAATCCAACACCTGAAGACAATGCAAAATGCTAAGACCTAAACAACTCCACACCCAACAGTGCATAAAACAATTGTATCGTATAAAACTAAAAATAAACTTTCACAACAGTAGATCATGGGGAACTCAGCCTCAGTGGATACATCTTCATTATAGCTACTTCATCTATGACACATCTATCACAAAGGATAGAGTACAAAGATTGTAAGAGCCAGACTACAAAGAGATCTGCTGTGAAATAATCTCTCATGGAAATGCCTGTGTAAACAAGACCTTCTAGCCCTTTTAATATATTCTGGTTTTTGCAATGCTTTCAGATCAACCTCATGCCCATGCATTCTGCTGACACCTTTGTGTGTGTGTGTGTGTGTGTGTGTGTGTGTGTGTGTGTGTGTGTGTGTTGTGTATTTGTCTCCTTGCTTTCCTATGTGCATAGTGCATATATGTGCATGACTGCGCTGATGTCAGGGGTGGACATTAGGTGTCTTCTACTATCACTGTCCTTCTCTTTTGAAACAGAATCTCGCACTGGACCTGTAGCTCATTGATTAGCTTGACTGGCTGTTCAGTGAGATCTGAGATCCTCTGTTCTCTGCTCTACCAGTGCTGAGGATACAGAATCATGCCCAATGCTTAAAAAAATTTCTTTGCTGGTGGTGACACACACTTTAATCCCAGCACTTGGGAGGCAAGGTAGGCAGATCTCTGTGAGTTCAAGGCCAGACTGGTCTACACAGTGAGTTCCAGAATGATCAATGTTACAACAGAGAAATTCTATCTCGAAAAACAAAAACAAAGTAAATCCTTTTATTTTTGAGATTATAATACAATTAGATCATCTCCTTCCTTTTCTTCCCTCAATGCCCTTCCAAATACCCCTCCTTACTCTCTTTCAGATAAAAGGTCTCTATTTTTACTAATTGTTGTTATATACACAGATGTATATACATATGTATTCCTAAATACATCAATACAACCTGCTCAGTCTGTATAATGTAACTTGTATATATGTTTCCAGTGATTACTATTTTGTATTGGATATCAATGGGTGTGCTCTTCTCTGAGGAAGACTATTTATCATGTTCCCAGAGTTCTTTAGTTACCTGTGGTGTTCTTGGGAGCTGGGATCAGATCCTTATGCTCGCACAGCAAACACTTTTCTGAGTGAGCCATCACCCAGCTCCTGACTCTGTTTGCAATGCTTTGGCTCATATTGCTGTTTCTTTATATAGAAATTCTTTCTTAGGTTGTCCAATTATGTGTTAACAGGCTTTCCCAGCATCTTGCTCTTCTACTGTCTTACCATTTATATTACTATGTTGTTTTTTGTTTTTTTTTTTATTCTTAGAATGCCCTAATAGAGATACTAAGTTATGTCAAGGGATGACCTGGAATTTTTCTTATTTACTATTAAATTAGCAATAAACCCCACTGTTTATGACAAGTTCCTTTGGCTTGGAGTAATTGTTGTCTAGTGCATAAAGACATAAAAACTAGAATGTATTTATCCTGAAATTTGTGTGTGTGTGTGTGTATTTGGGGCTGTATCAGTTACTTTCTATTTCTGTGTTAAAATATCATGACCAAGAGCAATTTATGAAGGAAATGGTTTACTTCAGAGCATGGTGCCCACAGATAAGAGTCCATGATGGTGGGAAGGCATAGACACAAGTGGCAGGCAAAGCTGCAGGATCAGGAAACTAAGAACTCACACCTTCAACTGTAAACAGAGCAGAGAGCAAAAGCTCGACATGGGGCAAAGCTAAGAATTCTCAAGCCCAGGCCTATTGTTGTGCTTCCTCCAGAAAGGCTGCCACCAACTGGGGAGCAAGTGTTCAAGCATCTGAGACAATGGAAGACATATCTCATTTAAACCACAAGAGACATATGCATTTCATATGCATTTTATTTTTAATTGACACACACAGTAATTGTACATATTTATGGGGTACAGTATAACACTTTAATACATATATATAATGTGTAAGGATCAAATCAGTGACATGGCCATCATTACAGATATTCTTTATGTCTTTGACTGGGAACATTTAATTCCCCATTACTGACTGTTTTGAAGAATTCATTTAATTTTCATAAACTTCCATCTCCCACATGATATTATATAACATTAGGAGTTATACCTCAAATTCAGCTCCATCCCTGTATCCATTAACTGCCCCATATCTATGGATCCCTTTTTAAAGCCATCTCCAGAGAAAAACCCACTTTAAAAAACAGCTTTCAATAATAAAATGTTATTTAAATTTAAAGTAGTTAACATAGAAACCTCTGAGCATTGTTCCTCAGGAAATGAAATTTTGCTGAGAGCAGAGAGAATATTAAGAATCATCATATGCTGAGAAACTGTATTCATCTAACCTTTCTATTGTCATCAGTCCATAGAGTAAAAAGGGAAAAGCATGGTCTGGGAAATCAGTTGTTCTGGCTACTGTTTCCATCAGTAACAGTCCCTCGGGTTTAGGCACTTTTCCTTCTGTCAGTCCCTGGAAAAGGGAAGAGTATCAGTAGCTACTTTTAGATTATCAGAAAGACCACATCTCATCCTTAATATGTACTATTTTTTCACTTTTTGCTACACAGTAACCGTATGAATATACATAAAATGATGAATGATTGAAAAAGTTTCAAAGAATTTTTTCTAGTTTTCTCCTTATCCAATAAATGTGTCCTGCTAAAATTATAGAAAGTATCTGTTTTATTTTTTGATTCAGTTTAATTCATGCTGTGCTCCAGGTTTACTCATTTATCCCTTGAAAGAACTTTTGTGCTGCCCAATTTCTTAATGGCATCTTTCATCTGAGCATTTCTCAAGGTGTAGATTAAGGGGTTTAACATGGGAGTTATCATAGTATAGAACATAGCAACTGCTTTATCAATGGGCAAAGTAGCTACAGGCCTCATATACACAAATATGCAAGGTACAAAAAATAGGACAACCACTGTTATGTGTGAGATACAAGTAGAGAGGGCTTTGCGCCTTCCCTCTGCACTGTGGGTCCTTAGGGAGCGTAAGATGGCCACGTAGGAGACCAGCAGAAGGAGGAAGTTTAACAGACAGATGAAGCCACTGTTGGCAGCAACAAAGAGTCCTAGAGTGTGAGTATCAGTGCAGACAAGGTTAAGCAAAGGATTCAGATCGCACATAAAATGATCTATGACATTAGGGCCACAAAAGGGTAATTGGATAATGAACAGTATCTGTATAGTTGCATGAAGAAAACCTCCGAGCCATGACACTCCAATTAGCAGGCTACATAATCGTCGACTCATGATGGTTGCATAATGAAGGGGTTTGCAGATGGCCACATAGCGGTCATAGGCCATCACAGTCAGTAGGATTATCTCAGCACCTCCAAACAAATGCTCCCCAAAGATTTGAGTCATACATCCATTGAAGAGGATAGTTTTCTTTTCACTGAGTGAATCTACTATCAGTTTAGGGGTGCTGACAGAGGAATAGCAGGCATCAATAAAGGACAGATAAGCCAGGAAAAAGTACATGGGGGATTGTAATAATGACGTAGAAGCTATGGTGACTACAATGAGCACATTTCCTGCTATAGAAGAGATGTAGATAAGAAAAAACACAACAAATACAATTTTCTGCATCTTTGGGTTTTCTGTGAGCCCCAGGAGGATAAACTCTGTCACATTGTTTTTTGTGTTCCATTTACTTCACGTGATGGCTGGTTATATCACCTGAAAAACTATCAATGCAATCACACATCTATTAAGTTTCTACTGTTTCAAATCTACATGTTCTGTTTATCTGTGAATTTTCATGAGACTTTTATTTGAGTTCTAAAAATGATTCTGAATTTTTCAAATTACATCTAAGGTGACAATTCTCTTAAAACATTATTAATATGAGGAGCTTTTATGAGTGTACAAAGCAGGAGACAACTGAATGTACTTATCCATCTGTGATGGCTAAGAACCTAACTTGTAGTAGATTTTATGATAGTTGAGGCTAAGCTTTTACATGGAGATAGATGAAACGTGTAAAGCCATTGATGCAATGCTGAAGCATTTTCTCTGTGTCCATATGAAATGAGGAAACTTGGAAGTATCCTGAATTTCCATGAATGATTATGAATGGAAAGGTAAAAAGGAAATTGAAGAAGGGAAGATCTTGGTTATTAATAAAGTTGTGTGTGTGCATTGGATGAAATGTCTGAGGTTGAGTAAGGGGATGGAAGCCAGAGACAGGAATTCAGGCCCTATTTAGAGTAGGTAACATAGGCATTTGTGGTTGTAACTGCCAGGGATGTAGAGGATGCAAGGGTTGTGGTGGGCGTTAGATAGGAGGGCAGAGGAGTGTGGGGGAGAGGGGAGGAGATCCAGCAAAAACAAATTTTTGCTTTAAAAATGATATTAAAGCCTGATACTTTGTGTTCTAATGAAAATGTGAAGAAATCACAATGCTTATTAAATCTAATAACTTCACAACACTACTGTACACTTCATGCAAATTTTTTTTATGTGGCATGATGCTGTTCGAACGTGTTCCTTCCTTAATGTTTATAACAACTTGTATACTTGACATTGTTTTATTCATCTTTCAAATGAAGCAAGAAACATGATGATTAAATGTCATATGACAGTAAGAACAACAACATTGTTAAAATGACTGATCCCTTAGTGTACTCTGAATTTGAAGATATTCCCTATTTTCTCCTCATTATACTTTTAGGAGATGGCAACAATAGTCATTTTTAGATTATTTAACATATTAGAAAATAGAATGACAGAAACTAGCAAGTGAGTTAAAAATTAAGGAACTGATAAAGAGCAGTCAAGTTTGTACTTCATGTTTTTTTTATGTATTTATTATTTTACTTTAAATTCTTGACTCATATTGTTATAATACTCTATATTATTATAATAAGTAAAGTTTAATTGCTTTTTATTGAATCTTTTTATTATGACAAAAGGATACAATTATTTTGATACTACTTTAGAATTAAATTTGGATGGAACATATTGATCAATGTACACAATGGCATCAAATGTTAAGAAAATACGGATTTGCATTTAATGACAGAGTCTTGGATTTGGCCTCTTTCATGGTTTCACTCACCTTTTTAAAAAATAGTTCATTTATTTATTTATTTATTTGTTTGTCTATTTATTTATTTAGTTAGTTAGTTTTTCGAGACAGGGTTTCTGTGTTGTAACTCTGGCCATCCTGGAACTCACTCTGTAGACCAGGCTAACTCATAGAGATATGCCTGCTTCTGCCTCACAAATGCTGAGATTAAAGTTGTGTGCCATCATTTCCCAGCCACACTCACCTCTTATTTAAAGTAATTGTAAAATGAAGGCTCCAAGATTGTCCATTAAATGTTGACAAAACCTCCAACAATGGCTATAAGCATATTGACTTTACAATCCAAATTCTATATTAGAATCCTGGTTCTTCCACAGGCCACTTCTTTTATCTCAGGTGCATTTCTTGACACGTTATGTTCTTATTTCCTCATCTATAAAGTAAAAATATTAATATACATTTTACAGATTGTTATAAGAATTATTGCTAGGAACATATATGAAAACACACCACAGTCTCACGGGCATATGTAGGATTTGCATTTATTTTTTGTGTATATATTTATGAGATAGGCAGCATCAAAAGCAAAACAATACTATAGAGAAATATTTAAAGACCTGATAAGTTCAGGTAGAACCATTACCAATATTACCCTCCAAGAAGCCATAAACTCATGATATCCATAGCATTAAGCCAAGAAAGGGATTTTTATGTACATGAAGTAATAAGTATCATGCACATGATAATTTATGATTCCTATTTAATACTTTGTAGATGTGGAATATACTGAAATTTTTCTTCATAATTTGTCTGGACTTTTCAGGAGGTATCTTATGGCAAATGAATGGTGCTTGGCTTCAGAGAACTGTATCCTACAATTTAAAATTTTAATTTAAAAATCATATGAGTGAAACTTAAATTTTTAAATGTCATAGACTTAAGGTAATGATAAAATAGTGTATAAATATATCTTTAAAATATTAAAAAATAGTTATTATCATGCATGGAAAATAAGAATCTTTTATAATTATCAATACCACTGTAAAACTTACCTTAGTTATCTTAGATGATTCTAATGATGCTTGGGAATATTCAGACATGATGTCATCTTCAAACTGGCCTCCTATTAGAATGATCAATTTCAATGTGAGACATATGTCACACTTAGATAATTTGATATGTAATCAGAAATTGTGTCTTTGTAAAGCCAAATCTTCTCTTCTAACCTAAAGCCTCAAAACAATTTTATAGAAGAGATATGACTTTGAAATACACATGTGGAGAAATAATATTCTATGAAAAACTGTTGTTTTTGCAAAGCAGAAGGCAGAAAGTGTGGAGGAAATAAATCTAGACAAACCACTCTACTCAGGACAAATCTTGACCTTGAGATATCAAGAGCAAAAGCTGTTTTTACCCTGGACCACACAGGTATTTAAAGAGGGCTCCACAAAGATTCAGAGGCATTGTCTTGTAGCTGATGTTTTTTCTCCCAGGGTTAATTATCTCTTTTGATGGAAAAGATTTGTCTTGGAAGCAGATATTCTGGAGAGACATTATTGGAAAAAAACAAACATTGTTGAGTGGGGAATTGTATTCTCTGAATTGGAATGAGAGTTAGTGACATTCCTTTTTCTATATTATCTCAGGTTAAGAAACTCAAATGCCATCTTTGATATCACACTAGCATAACCTCAATTATGTACTTTAATTTTGTTGAGTCATGTAACAGAAGCAGCTTCAATTTTCTTATAAATATTAAAGTTTCTCTGGAAATTCAATCTTTCTTTCTGAAGCAATGAGGGCATTAGTGGTAGCCTTTAATCTTCTTTTCTCCAAATGATGTTTTTCCCCCAACAACCTCTTGATGTATTTTATGAAGATATTCTAAATTTAGCATTTAGTAATTAATATTCTTTTATACGTGTAGAATATAACATAATGACAACAAGCAAGCTAATTAAAGAATCGAACATTCTGGTTAACTGCTTTTTAATAGTAAGAAACATTTAATCTCATGCCAAATTTCAAGTATGTAGTATAGAATCACAAAGTACAGTCACCTGGCTGTACATTGGCTCTCCAGAATTCATCTGTTTTAAGTCATTGGCAATCACCTTTCTACTTTTGAAGTCTACAATATTGGCTGCTTTTAGCTCCCATATACAGGTGAAATCATATAGTATTTTCATTTCGTCTAGTTTCTTTTACTTAACATAATGCCCTCTAGGTCAATCTACATTGCCTCAAATGGCAGTATTTCCTTCATTTTAAAGATCAAATGACATATATGTATATCTATATATATATATCAAATGACATATATATATATATAAATATATATATATATATATATTCCATATATGTGGAATCTTTTCTTTCAATTTATGTCACTCTTCATTCATACTTTGATAGAAAATTATACTGATTCAATATCTCATGTATTGTGAACAGCATTGAATGGACCATTTTCCTGATGGTTAAGCATGTTGAATACTTTTTCCAAATATTTATTTGTATTTATAATTTTTCTTTGAGAACTGTTTACTCAGTTTATTAATATATATATTGATTAGGTAATATTTTGTGTTTCATTTTTCCATTTTTGTATATTCTAGACATCAATCCTTTGATGAATAGTTTTCTTTTGGCTGTTGGGGACTCTCTTCAGGTGTCAGACAGAGACGAGGACCACACAAAGAGATAAGAATGAAAACTCAATTCAGATTAACTTTGTCAACCTGGATCAAGACTTCAGGGAGTCTGATATCAGTCAGTTTATTTTCAACATTTCCAAGCCCAGTACAATTCGGAAAAAAAGTTTCTTGGTGTAATATAATACCTAGTACACAAAGAAGTATAATTACATTGAAACTAAACTCAAGGAAGATGCTATTTCTTCCAAAAAGATGGGTTCTAGAGACAGGTTACCTGTGCTAGCTTGAGGGTCTAAGTGTGTGTGGGTCTGGCCTAGTTTTATATTTTGTACTTACCACTAATACGTTAGATTCATTAAAAATCATTAATTCCACTTGCACATCATTTTAATACCTACTTGCCATTTTATAGATCTAATTCATTGAATTTTTCCTCCTTAAAATTGTTCTTTCTTTTTCACTATCACAAAAATGTGCTCTGAAACACCTGCAAGCATAATTCTGTCCTTGTTTCTATTGAGTACAGTTATAACATAAGAAGTACTGTACTAAGGTCATAACCAATGATACATCCCTTGTTTTGTGGAGTCAGATCTCAGAATATTTGAACACTGGATAATGAAAGTCTAAGAAATTTTTGGTCTATTTACTTCTTTATATTTTACTCTTTTATGAGTTGTATCGTTGTGATTTAAGAGATAAAGAGATAAAATATTTTAGATATTTAGAATGCTTTTTCTGAGAAATGTCTGTATAGTGTTTCTTTCACATTTGTAATGATGTATGTGCCTGTCTTAATTTGTTTAGAAAAAGTATTTTTTGTAATAAGTCATCATGCTAGTTGAAAAAATACCTCCAGTATTTTCAAAATCCTTATATAGGTTAAATCAACATTTTCCCTAAGTCTTCCACTACTGAATTTTCACTTAAAATCCTTTCTCATATGTTTCATATATATATATATATATATATATATATATATATATATATGTACACATGTGTACATGTAAACACACATATATAGATACGTACACATGTCTATACACAAATACATAAAGATATAAGTATATATATATATATATATACTTATCGATATTTTTTCTGTTTTTCAAATGATTTATGCTTTATTTTCTCCTTTTGATTTTGTGGTAGAGGTTCTGAGGAAAAGACTCAGTTTTGAAAGTTTCCTGCTTAGTTTCTGACAATCCTCTGGAAAGATAATGTCCTTTTGTTACTAAACCCATATTTGTTTTCTTGCTGAGTTCATTAGCTTGTTTATATTTTTAAAGTACTAGAAATATTACAAATTTTCATCTTTTTCTATGGCTAATGATTTATTTCTACATTGAACCATTTACTGAAAGTATTTAATAGTTATTATCTCTATCTTCAGATTAATATTACAAGTCAATATTTTTTTAAAATTTTTTGAGACAGGATTTCTCTGTTGTAACTCTAGCTGTCTTGGAACTCACTCTGCAGACCAGGCTGGCCTCTAACTAACAGAGATCCACCTGCCTCTTCATTCCAATGATGAAGATGTGCACCACCACCGCCTGGCACAAATCATCTTTCTTAAACTGCATGTTTATGTGTAAAATATCACAGAAATTTAAACATGACTGGAGTTCTGGAATAATGAGTTCTAATTTTTTCAGATAACTTTGTGAGATGTTACATTGCATCTTGTTATGTGTTCTGTTCTCTTCATCTAGGGCTTCTCTTTTTTAAAGAACCAAGATAGCCATTGGAAAATAAGAAGTGAAAATTCTCTGTTCTTTAGAACTATTGTTTCGTAGTATATATACTCTATTGTATCATCTTAAGAAGGTGAGATGCAGGGTTAGGAAAAATATCAGTGTTAGCGTTTAGCAGACATCAACTGTCCTTGTCCTCTGTCACTAACTGATAAGCTCTGGTTCCATGAAATTCACCTGCCTGGCTCTTGCCTCTCCACCTTTAAAACTTTACACTGATAAAATACAAGGTACAGCAATTCTAAAGGTTTACAGACTGAAGACCTGGACACACTACCGTCTGGCTTTCTTTTGGAGCTTATCAGAGGACTGTGGAAGATTTCCTGTGACCACAGTTGGGGTTGTAAGGAACTAGCTCACTTCTCTGAACTCTGGAAATGTTGACCCTCAAAGTAAACTTATCTGCATTGGAGATGCAGACACTGAGTAAATGTTAAAGAGCTAGAGACAGACATCCTGGATATGGATACAGGCTTTGCTACATCTTATTACTAGGACTTTAGGTAAGTTCTTTACCTCCTAACAGTTTTCTTTTCTTTCAAATCCAAATTTTAAAGTTCTTAAACCTTTTGACATTATTGTAAGGAATAGATGAATTACAACACACAAATCACTTAGTACAGTGCCAATCACACAGCTAAAAACACAGTTCTCAGTGTAAGGATGTTCCACAGAAAGCACATGCAAGGCATGTAAGCCTCAGCATGCTGACACAAATGTGGAGAAGCAGAGCAAGCAAAAGCTTCGTGTTCAAATATACTGGAATTAAAATAAGTGACATGGTTTTCTCAGTGTGGAAATAAGTTAAGGAGCCTTCCATTCTCAAGTTTTAGGAATTACTACTCTAATGGTATACTGACTTTGATTTTAGTATTCACTTATGGAAGAGAACTGTGACACTTTTTGGCTTATTTCACTTAGTAATGCCACCCATTTTAGAAAGGATGTAAAGAAAAGGAAACTCATACAGATATGGTTTAACATTTGTAAAATTCAATATATATATATGTGTGTGTGTGTGTGTGTGTGTGTGTGTGTGCGTGTGTGCGTGTGTGTATATAATTTAATGAGAAAACTTTCTATTTTAATTGTATTCTTAAAATAAACATGCAAAACATGAAGTTTGAATACTGTTTCCATAATCTTTACCACTAACTTTTCCTCTGGCATGTTTACATAATTATGAGTAGAGTAAAGGAACTATTTTATGCTTCTAATTCACCTTATTTCATATGTAGTTTTAGGTTTTCCTAATTTCAAATTTACTTCTATTGATTAAACTTTTCCTTCATTCTGCAAGAAAACTGAAGTTTGCAGTTGCTCCATTGACATTAGAAAATGTGGTTCCTTTCTTCTTGATGCCCTGTGTCTGAAAAGATAATTTTGAGGTTAAGAAAATGAAAGTCTGGAAAAGTCAACTAAGAAAAGGTTTGGGATTTCAATTTCTAGAATATATGGAAAAACTGGGACTCATCTTTGAAACAACAGAGTGATGAAGATGCAGAATTTTTTGAATATTAATTATTTTATGATTTTTTTCCCTAAAGGTAAAATAGACCTTTCTGGGTTTAGAAACAAATAAACTACACAAATGGAGAATAAAAGGAATATGACTGGATTCATCTTGGTAGGTCTTACACAGAACCCCCAAATGCAGACAGTAGTGTTTGTGACATTTTTGATTCTGTACATGATAACAGTTTCAGGCAACCTGCTCATTGTGGCCACCATCATCAACAGCCAGGCTCTGAGTTCCCCCATGTACTTCTTCCTCAGCCACCTTTCCTTGATAGACACCATTTACACTTCTTCTTCAGCTGCTAAGCTGATTGTGGACTCCCTTCAAGAGACCAAAGTCATCTCTTTTAACAGATGTATGGCTCAAGTCTATGCAGAGCACATTTTTGGTGCTACTGAGATCATCCTCTTAACTGTGATGGCCTATGACCATTATGTGGTCATCTGCAAACCTCTGCACTACATGACCATCATGAACCACAAGCTATGCATTCTCCTGGTGGGAGTGGCCTGGACTAGAGGGTTCCTCCATGCAACTATTCAGATCCTTTTTACAATCTGGCTACCTTTCTGTGGCCCTAACATCATAGTCTATTTTATGTGTGACTTGTACCCATTGTTGGAACTAGTCTGCATGGACATGCACACCCTTGGTCTCTTTGTTGCTGCCAACAGTGGGTTCATCTGTCTATTTGACTTCTTCCTCTTGATGGGATCCTATATAATCATCTTGTGCTCTCTAAAGAGCTATAGCTTGGAGGGCAAGTGTAAAGCCCTCTCCACTTGTGTGTCTCACATCACAGTAGTAGTCGTATCCTTTATTCCTTGCATATTTGTATATCTACGCCCAGTGATCACTCTGCCAATTGATAAGGCTGTCGCTGTCTTTTATACTATGGTGGCCCCTCTTCTGAATTCTTTAATCTATATCCTCAGGAATTCTGAAGTTAAAAATGTGATTAAAAGTCTTTGGAAAATGTAAATTCAGTTAATAATTAAACAGTGTCTTTGAATATTACATACATAGATAATATATGGAATCTCATATAACCAATATCTGATTTGGATGAAGGTCCACTCAATGAGAACCCATACCAACACTGCTTGGATGACCAAACCTAGAGACTCGATAGCCCAGGGCCTAGGGTAAAACCAAATACTAATGGTTTAAAAATGTATAGCAATAAAATAACTTCTAATGAAAATCTGGTATACTCAAAAATCAATGCCTTGCTTAGTCATCATCAGAAAAGCTTCCTCCTTTAACAGTTGGGAACAAATACAGAGACCCACAGTCAGACATTATACAGAAAGTGAGAAAACCTGGAGCAGTCATCCCTAAATAGGATGCCTCCATCATATCCCTCCCCTCAGAGCTCAGGAAACCCTGCAGAGGAGGATGCAAAGAGTGTAAGAGCCAGAGAGGCTGGAGTGTGCCAAGAACACAAGGCCCTCTAAATCAATATGAGCAAAGCTCATATGAACTCACAGAAACTGAAGCAGCATGCACAAAGCCTGGGTGAATCTGTATCAGATCCTCTGCATATATATTATGGTTTTTATGAGATTCCTTAAAGTGTGAAATAGTGTGTCCCTGATTCTTACACATTCTCCTGGACTTTTTTCTTTCTATTTGTTTGTCATGTCCAACTCTGGTGTGATAATTTTGGCTTATCATATTATATTTTATTTCCTTATGTTTTATTATTATCCATTGGAAGCCTGTTTTCCACTTAAGGAGAGAAAAAAAGGAATGGAAGGAATGATGGGGAGGAACTAGGATCAAAAAAGGGAGGGGAAACTGTAATGAGAATCTATTATGTGAGAAAATAATTTTCCATATAAGTAAAAAAAAAATCTCATGTAATGAGTTGCTGCTTATTACATATGACAAAAAAATAACATGTTTTATTGTCTTATTTTACTTTGGACTACAGGCTTTACATAATTTTTTTGTTTATTTACTTTATTGTTTATTAAAGATCAGTTGTGCAGCAAAAAATAAAGATGATACTGCTCATCTTTTGCCTACAAGACTGGCATTGTTTGGGAGCAATGCTGGTATTGTTTCCATAGGTTATCATTTAAGACACAATTGGAGAACAGAAAAAGCCACTTCTCTAATTTGAAAGTGAAGTTTACATGCAATGTATAATTTTATTATGAAATTAATGATATGAAATTAAAATATGTCCTGAGATTATAAGATGAATATCTAAGTAAGGTACATATTTTGAGAGTAAGTTTGTCCCTGAACAATGGTATTCTAATATTTGGGAATTATGTAGTTGTTATCCATCAAATGGTGGAGACTTTCATTGTACTTTATTGGTTCAAGATTAGTTACAGTAGCTGGACAGAAGTTGATGCATAAAGAACTATTCCATTACTGCCAAAATGTAAGGCTTCCACTAGGATAATAGTGATCTGAGACTGGTTAAGAAGGAGCTATTTCCTGGAGTGACAGTCAGACAGGGTTACAAGTGTACCAGTAATGGTTTAGCATACCCATTTTAATGCATATGTACAAAAGACATAAAATTGAGATGGGTGGTAGAATAAGAGGTAAGTCTGGTTTGAGTTCCTGAGAGGAGTAAACAGGAATATGATCAAAATGCATTCTATGCACATATGAATACTCAAAGTATTAATAAAATATTATAGAGTTTGTGGGCAACACAAATTGGATTGGGCAGATGACAAAAAATTAAATCCTATTTATAGATGCATAAGAAATGAAATATTCAGAAGCTCATTTAATTGAAGAGGTGAAAGCTTGTAGCATATGTGTCTTGAAGGCTATAAAACTTTTATGAGCATGCATAAATGAGAAGATTTCCTATGTTCATGAATTAGAAGTCAGTATTAAAATCTCCATACTATGTAAAGCTAACTCTTTTTGTAGATGATCTTGGATTACTAAGAAAGCTGATGTCATGTGAATCACAGGGTTTCGTAAGCCCAGTGTGTAGATCTGTGGTACAGTTTCTCTGTTGACTCATATTACAGAAAGTTGTTTTTTGTTTTTTTTAAATCAGTATTAAGCCTTTTCTAAAAAGTCACTATTCTCTGGTACCTAGAAAAATGATCATAGAGGAATAGGACTGTGTGAAAGCTCTGAAGGGTCTATATTCTGGGAGTCTATATGAAGAAATTACAATCAGAGGCCTGTGTGGTCAAGATGGAATGTAGAAGAGTATTAAGAATGTTGGCATTGACCTTTAATCCCAGTATTCAGAAGGCAGTGGTGGTCCATACCTTTAGTCCCTAAGAAAAATAGTGTGGAAGTAACATCTGAGATGAGTCAGAGAGAAGGACAGACAAAGTTACTAATCACAGGAAGAGTTACCAGAGGGAATCAGAGTGAGGACACACTCAACTCTCTCAATAGAAAGGCAGGAGTGCCCTCTGCTCAAAGCAGAGTCAGTTGCTGCAGAGTCAGTTTCAGAGACAGGATGAAGCAGTGAGTTACAGAAGCAGGCAGGCTGGGGGAGAGACACATCACAGCAGAGTTCAGCAGAAGCAGTCAGTATCAGATGGGAAGAGTGAGTCAGTTGAAGCCAAGCAGAGCAATTTAGTCTGAGGCAGTTAGAGAGTCAGTCAGAGTCTGCCAGAGTCTGAAGAGTTCTGTCAGAAATAATTCAGCCAGATTTGGCTGAGAAGGTCAGTTTGAGGTCAGGAAGCTTGGAGAAGAATTTGAGCCAGAAGAAGAGTGAGTTGAACCAGAAGAGTTAGAGTTCAGAAGGAGCTTGTCAGAATGGCTCAGCCAGCAGTGGGTCTCATAGGTGCATTAGATTGTATGGCGCTTTACATGTTCTAGATAATACAGAGTCTGAGGCTGACTTAAGGTCTAGACTTAAGACTAGATTATAAAAACACCCCAAAGCTCCAGGGCTCCAGGTTACAACTGCTGACTGAATCCGAAAAAGAATAAACTGTCCTCAACCCTGAATCAATGTCTATATATATTATCTATGTCTACAAATGATGCCATAAAATTTATTGCAGTCATTTTACTTATTTATTTACATTTTAAATTTTCAAGGAGCTAATTGGAAACATATGTAAATTAGAAATGTAAGAATTAATGTATGCATACATTGCACAAAGATGAAGGCAGGCAAATGAAAACACCATCACTGGTCCTAGTGTACAGTGGATTCTCCAGTACTTATTCACTCGTTTGCACTTTCACTGGGTCAGATTTGGCCCTGATTCTGGCTCTGCAGCTTCTGCTTCAGGCTGCAGCTCAGCTGTGGGTGTCTTGCGTGTCACTGTAGTAATCTTTTTTTGTCTGTTTATGTACAGGTTTTGGATCACCATTGTACTGGTGTTAGGAGATGGGTTTAAAAGTTCCCTCGCTGTCAGTCATTTTGTGTTGAGGAAACAGGAATTAGTACTTTAAAAGTTTGGTGTGATTCTGCAATCAACTCACCTATTCATTGGATTTTGTTTCTTAGTATAATTCTATTACTATTTCAACTTTGTTACTCATTATGTTCCATTTAATTTTTAATATAATTAAATCTTAGTATTTTTCACATGGGAAGAAGTTAATTTACTTATTCTAGATGTTCCAAACTGTTGTTGTATTTATTTATTGAAATCCTTGAAAAATGTTTCTATTTTTCAGGTAATAGTTGTGACCCTTCTTTTTTCATCTCTGATATTGTATACTTGAATATCATTGTCTTTACTTAGCCTTCCTAAACTTTACAAAAAATAAAGATTTTAGGATGTTATTACCTGTTTCATTGATTTAAGTACTGATAACAATTGTTTTATCCAGTCACTAACTTTCTGCTTAATCTTGCTTTCTCAGTTCACTGAGCTGCATTACTATACTATTCATTTAAAATATCTCTAGTTCTGAGACAGGGAAGCTTATTGACATAAACTTTTCTCTCAGTGCTAGTATTTTCTCTCTTCTGTAATTTTGGTGTGCTGTGTTTCAATATTTTGAGACAGGATCTCTCTACATTGCCCTGACTGTGAAGAAACTCACTAGGTAGATTAGGTTGGCCTCAAACTCACAGAGATACCCTAGTCTCTGTCTCCCAGGTGCTAAGATTAAAGACATACACCACCAAGCCCGGCTTCTGCGTTTCAGTGTTATATTTTCATTCTTAATTCTCTGATTAATTTCTTCATTCATCCATTGATCATCCCAATAACTAGTGCTTACTTTTCATGTACTTTTTTAATATCCACACCTCATTTGTAGTTGATTTATATGTTTTATTTTCTGTGTTCAGAGAAAACAAATGGGTTGATTTTGACATTGCTGCTAATTTTTTGAAATTTGTTACATAGACTATATAATTTCTTTCCTAAAAATTGTTCTGTGTGCTGATGAGCATATTTATACTGCAGCTATGACAAGAAATACTCTGCGAATGTGTGTAAGTCTGCCTGATCTGTGCTGTGCCTTAAATTTAGTATTTCTTTGTTCATATTTTATTTATATGCCTTGTCCAGTGATTAAAGTAGGGTTTTGAGTCCCTCTGCTTTTATTATTTTGGAGACTTTCATTTTAGATGTAATATCTGCTTTATACATTTTCTGGCCTGCTTTTGAGTGCATATATATCATCAGTACTACAACCTCTTACAGGATTGATAATTTTATCACTACATAATGACCTTCTAAGTCTCTCTATAATTTTTGTTTTCAAATATGTTTTATCTGAATAAATGTACTTAAACATGTGTGTTTTTATTTCCTTTTTATGTATGTATTTTTCATGGTTGTTTATTTTAAATGCACACACCTTTTACACTGTAAGCAATGGGTTTGTGTGAAGCTATGCACTATGACAATGAGACACTGATATTGACATGAATGCCTCTGTTGATAACAAGGGATAATGGCAGCAGCAGTGCTCTGGCCCTCCATCCCTCATGCTCACATTCACAGACATGAAGTGACTAACTCATTAATATCCTCACTTACAAGCAGGCAGCAGGTTGTTCTCTGAGAACAATAGTAATAATTAGTTTTCATGAAGGGGGGAATGTAGTGCTCACAGTTGGTAAGCTAGATCCTCAAAGCAAGCTCATGTTTCAAGGAAAGCATCATATTCTTAGAACTGTACTGTCATTTAAGAGAATAGATGGATTTTAATATAATATTAATGCATTAAATCTTAAACCCAATGCAGTATCATGTTTAATAGTGAAGCACTAAAAGCTCTCTTTACTTTCCCAGGGTCATTTTTAAAATATGCTTTTTATTTTTGATATTATAATATAATTGCATCATTTTCTCCTTCCGTTTTAATTCTCCAAACCCACCCATATACCCTTCCTTTCTCTCTTTCAAATTCATGGCCTCTTTTTCATTATTTCTTGCAATTAAATATATGGAAATGTATGTACAATATATTTCTACATATAACTGCTCATTCTGTATGTTTCTTGTATGTAAGATTTCAGGACTGATGATTTGATATTGGATAACCAACAGGTGTGCTCTTCCCTGGGGAAAATCTATTTCCCTCATTCTCAGCATTCCTTAGTTGCCAGTAGTTCTTGTGTAGGGTTGAGGCCTCATGGTCTTTTCCTAGTCTGCTTTGAGACTGTATCTCCTAGTAATGTCTGTGGCTATACCCACAAAGTCTCAGGATCATTTTAAAGCAGAATGTTCCCCCTTCATGTAAATCTACATGCAATGACAGAACTATAATTCTGATGGAGAAGGCTCCTGCCCACCTGGAGTTGATTAAGCACATGTGCAGGTTTGCACTGAGTGAAGTGAAGCAATGGGGTGGCACTGTGAATGTTTCCAGGTCCATGGTCTCTTACAGTATGGAGAACATATCTGCCCGCATACTTCAGCACTTAAAGACGTTCACTACAAACCAGCTGCATGGCATGACATTTCCTGGTTGAAGAACGTGCTATAAACTTTTGGGAACATGTACCCTTTGAAGGTAAAGCACAAAATGAACCCTCGAATGCTCCAATATAGGGAGCCTGTGATGTATTAAAATTTCATTGCTCAGATTTTTGGAGTAAGTATTGTTTCATATACCTACCTGCCTGAGATACTGTTCCTGAATATGAAATTTTTCTTCACTAACAAATAGTGTAAACTACGAAGCATTTTTTGGGGTCTACTACTTGAGATTTACAGAGGCTCCAATAATCAGGGGGAAAAGAGAGAGAGAGAGAGATTTAACACCAAATCTCAATAGTTCCTAAAAAAGTGTTTTGTCAGTAAGATCAAAGTTCTGAGTGATAAAAGCAAAATGAGAAGAATAAGAAAACACCACCATCACCAAATGGTAAAATTTATCAATATCCAGCACCTCCTGATGTGGTACCAGAGACAAATTCAGCCTCTGCCGTAAGATCTTCCTGCTATCGGCAAGATTGAACTTAACATAAGGAACATGAGGCATACCTGAATAGGAATACACACATACAATGTGTTCTACAAGACAACTAGTACATAGTCTACAAAAAAGTCTCTCTGATAAAATACAAAGGAAGAGTCAGGTATGGCTTTATGTGATAGATGTGTTTTGGGGCATGGTAAGATGCAGTGTAGCATCTTGAATTCCCTTTGCTAAAAAAAAAAAAAAAAAAAAAAAAACCCTTTATTAGAACACTTGCTACAAGGGCAATAAGCTGTTTAAGTGTTATTTCTTTTTTTAATTTCTATATTGTTTATTTGTGCATGTATTCCATGTATAAAAATACAATGAAAAAAAATGCAAAAAAATGTGATTCTGTGGTGTGCCAGAGTAAAAGTGTTCAGGAAAAATTCTTGCTTTTATATCTGATTCCAAAACTATAACAAACATAAAATACTTTAAAATTGTTATTGCATTCATTCATTCATTCATTCATGTGTATGTGCATTTCCTCAGGTGTAATGGTGCATGTGTGATGTCAGAGGATATCAATGATATACATAAACCTTCAAAGAAAATATTATCAAAATTTTATGTAAACTTTGTCAGGAAATAAGTTGGTTTAAAAAATACAACTTATCATTTCTATAAAGCATTCATTCAAATGATCTGCTAAATCTATCACTAACGTGGGCATTGATAATCTATCAGGGATCTTATGTACTAAGGAGAAACTAGACAATAAAAGTGGTTCAAGTATGCTACTCAGCATTTCAGCTGGCCAAAGTGTAACATTATGTTTAACAAGGAGATTTAAAACACATCAGAGGTAAGTTTTTTAAGCGGTGATCAGTTCATGTTCAGTATACAAATTTTAGCACTGTTAAGGTGACTAACAGATCCATTCCTTTATGTGTTTAGATATCTTCCTTAATTTTCATTGTTATAAGAACATTTAAAATCTTCCTTCTTATAAAATTTCAGGTATGTAACACATACTATACATGCCTTGATATACATTAGACTCTGAAAATTATAAATCTTTTATCATGAACCCCTATATTCCCAACATTTTCCATTTACAAAGCCTCCAGCCCATGATATCCATAATTCTGCCCCCGAACATGTAAGCATTACTGTTTAACATTTCACACATAAATTACTTTGCTTAGTATTTGTCTTCTGTTTCTAGCTTATATCACTGAGCTAGTGTCCTCCAAGTTCTAACTTGAGGATTCTCAAAGCACAGTGCAGCCTCAGCATCTGAGAATAGTGACATCTGGAAGAAGGAGGGGCACACCGATTCTATGCTTTTGCCACGTTTGTGGGTTCCATCTCTAAGAGCATTATCCATTAGGCTATTTTTATTTTATAATGTAAAAATTATGATGCCCCAAATTCTATATACAACATGAATGAAATCAAATAATGGAAAGAGATTCTTAGTATTTACATATTGAACTACTATAATAAATAAGTCAACATAAAAAAAAACTAAAACTGAAACAAGAAACAGCAGTGTAAACCATAAATACAGATAAAATCAGTGCAATACTAATACATTCATTCACTGATACATAGTATCTTATTTATTGACACCTCTGTATGTGTGTTATGCCTGCCCAGGTTTATGATAAAAGTTGTATACTTTAACAGAGAAATATATTAATAGTAGAACCATTTAGTTCATTCGTAGTTTTAAGAAATGCTTTAGAAGAAATGGCAGTTATCATCTGAATTCAGAAGATATGCATCATATGGAGACAACATCACAGTCTGGGGACTACCTTCACTGTAGAAGACTCACTTATTTGTGTTCTGAAATAACTTTTCTTCTCCAGAGCTGCTTCATAGCATTTGTCATCTCTGAGTTTCTCAGAGTATATATCAAGGGGTTCATCATAGGGGTGATGACTGTATAAAACACACTCAACAATTTGTCAATGGGGAAAGTTTTAGCAGGTCGTGCATACATGAAAATACAGGGAACAAAGAAGGAGACAACCACAGCAATATGGGAACCACAGGTGGAGAGAGCTTTCCATCTTCCTTCCTGATTGAGGTTCTTTAGAGAGTAAAGGATGACACCATAAGAAATGAGTAAGAGTAAAAACACAATGGTGCAGATCAGCCCTCCGTTAGCCATCACTAAGAGCCCAATGACATAGGTGTCAATACAAACAAGTTTCAATAAGGGGTACATGTCACACATAAAATGATCAATGACATTAGGACCACAGAATGGAAGTCCATAAATAGTACTGAGCTGAATTACTGAGTGCAAAAATCCTCCAATCCAAGATAATATCAACAGCACTATACAAACCCACTGCTTCATGATAGTCGAATAATGCAAGGGCTTACAGATGGCCACATAGCGGTCGTAGGCCATCACCAACAGGAGAAAGACCTCGGATCCACCAAAAAAGTGTTCTGTGAAGAGTTGAGCCATACAAAATTTAAAGGATATTATATTTTGACCAAAGAACAGGTCTGAGATCAATTTGGGAGAAATGGCTGATGAATAAATGATATCCACAAATGACAAACTAGCAAGAAAGAAATACATTGGAGAACTCAGGCTATTACTGATAGTGACTGTCATA
Source organism: Cricetomys ansorgei (assembly GCA_026225945.1). Taxonomy (NCBI): domain Eukaryota; kingdom Metazoa; phylum Chordata; class Mammalia; order Rodentia; family Nesomyidae; genus Cricetomys; species Cricetomys ansorgei. The sequence continues at coordinate 106,199 of JAMJFZ010002399.1, read as the reverse complement.
ACAATGAGCAGATTTCCTACCATGGTCAAAACGTAGGAGAGCAAGAACAGAACAAAAAGTCCTTTCTGTACCTTTCGATTTTCTGAGAGGCCCAAAAGCACAAAGTAGGTTACATTGATTCTTGATTCCATTTTGCTCTTCTATCCGTTCTGATTTCAGATATGAAAATATCTTACCTACAAAACAAGGAATTATCCTCAGAGTATTATAACAAAATCTGTGGATTTCAAAACCCTTTAAAGTAAGGTTACCCTCCCTCACTGATTTGATACATAATGATAGAGTCAGCCATTAAAGAGCGTTTTCATAAGCATCAGCACTAACATTTTTTATAACATGCTTTAAACATGCTGTAGTTATAGTGTCTTGGTCATTCCTCCCCTTCCCAACCTATAAATACATAAGTACTACAAAAAACTGGTATCTGCATTTCTAAATACTATTCATTGAGTATTTGCAAAAGTAAATTTAAAATTGTTCAGAATAAATCCGTTCCTTCCAAGTTTTCACTATTGAAATGATACCTCTCTCCTTGTTACTTCCCAGTACAAGTTCTAAAATCACCTGTTAGCATGTATCTTCTACGTTACAAGTTAGAACATTAACTTTTTAGGACATAAAGTAAGTGTGAACAGTTTCCTTTGTTTTGCCAAAACTATACTCATCATGTGTCATATTCATTCTGCCCAGTAATTTTGTGTGCAGAGGTTTCTCAACATATTATTTGTCACAAACTCAATTGATATAATTGTGTAACAAAAAGTTTACCCAGTTATAAAGTGTCATTTCCACTACTAATTGCTAAAGTCTTACCTTTTGAGAGCTTCTTTGCAGTTTGAGGAGGGGCTTTTTCTTTCACACTAAAATATATTCTTCCATCCAGTTTGGCCATAGAAGGAAAAAAAGCTACATTATTTCTTGAAGATATTTTTGAAACCATTTTCTGGCCTTCTGAATATTTCAGAAAATAATTGTCTATGTTGTAAAACTACTTCAAATGAGCTACATATGCAAACAAAAATCAACATTTTAATGTTCAATAACAGCATAAATTCAACCAAATCCTGTTTCCACATAATAAGACAGCAGATACAAAAGATTTTTTTCTCTTAATTTATTTTCTAGCAACTTCAATAAAGAATAGTTGCTCTCCATTTGTTTAACCTACCTCTTGTGTTGATATGAACAAATATGTACATTTGAAACCCGGAGAAATCCTCCTTGTGCCTTTTAAAAAATCATTCTTTAGGCCAATTGAAGCATTTCTGAGAATTATATCAGCTACAAAGAGAGGTGCCCATTCTGCCTGGCAGGAGCAAAGATTACTGGAGGTTTTTATACCTGACAACTACACTTATGGCATGTAGCATCTGGAGTGTGTCCAAGACAGACTCTTAATGAAATTCTCTGTGACTCCTCACTAATAATTAAAAGAATATCTATGTATAAAGATACCATCATATTAATCAAAAAGTTAGAGACAGGGGTGTATAAGAAGTGGAATAAATGTCACTTCAGAAAATATTGTAGGACCATTGGCAGTCAAAATTAAAATGACAGCCCAGTTTACTGATTCTAATGAAGATGCATTTTAAACTTACTGTACTGGTTAAAAATTGGTCAGAGGCAATTATTTCTTTCATTGTATTTCTCCACTTGATTTTTCCTATTGTTGGTGTTTATTTGTACATACTTTTAGGTATTTATTTATGTTTAGAGACTGTTATCCATGCATTATTTGAGTTACTATAAGGTTTGATTTGTTTCAATTTTTATACAATTGGCTGGATATATAATCCTTACAAAAAACCAAAAGTCAGTACAGCCTTGCCTACATTGGCTTTATGTCTTTTTATTCTTTTTTCTCAATTTAGGGATTTTTTCTGAGATTATAGTATAATTGCATCTCTCCCCTCCATCTCCTCCCTCCAAACCCTCCCATATGCCTCTCCTTGGTTTTCTTACAAGATTGTGCCCACCTAAAATAAAAATGGGTCAATTTTTAAAATACAGTTATAATATACGACTGGTGGTAATACAGCTATGATTCATGAATATAGCACAAAACAGTGAGGTAAACTATAAGCAGGATAAGTAGAAAAGGTTATTTTTAAGGTGATACTTTAAGCTGCAATCCATAATTGAGATGGGAATCATCTCTATACGTAGGCAGATCCAAGACTGTAAAAGGCTAAGGGCTTAGTATACAGCTCAGGGAAATAGATAAAGAGTAGACAATAGAAGGAATAGACAAAGGAGGAGGAAGAGAAAAAGAGGAGGAGGGAAATGGAAGAAAAGAAAAAACAAGAGGAGTAAGAAGAGATAAAGAAAAGCTTCAACGTTCCTTTAATATTTTTAGTTTTTTATATTTTTAGTAGCTTACAAACTAGAAAGTTATTGTTGACATTTCCTTATAATTCTTAGTTGCTGTTGTCTTTCTCCTTGCTCCTTTCTCTGTCTCCCTTCCCACAGCCCTGTTTGAACCATTTTGCCCCCTTTGACTTAAATATCATGTGTTCTCTTATCCTCCCTAGTCGTTTCTCCGTTGAAGCCTGTTCTCCCACTCTCTCATGGACTCACTCAATTCCAGATTCTTGGAATCTGCTCACACTCATGCCCATGAACATCCATATATGAAGATCAGAAGCTAAGATAAGCATATGAGAGAGCATGTGATTCTTGTCTCTCGGAGCCTGAGACACTTTATTGTACTTTTCAGTTCTGCACATTTTCCTGAAAATTTCAGGAAATTTCATTTTTCTTTGTGGTTAAGTAAAAATTCATTGTGTGTATCTACTATATTTTCACTATCCATTCATCCACTGATGAACATGTGAGCTGATTCTATTTCCTTGCTATTTTTTAAGGAAAACTTTGAAGGAAGTAGAGATCAACAAATGTAATCAGCTTAGATGGAAGTGAATTGATGTGGCACAGAATATATTCATTTAATGAAACTACTCTGCATGATGCTATAATAGTGGATGTGTATCACTGTGTATTTTCCAATGCCATGAAAACTTGTTACCACAAATGAGCTCCAATGTAACTATGAATACTGAATGATAATAATGTTATTATGAAATAATCAATTGCATTTTTATGTGTGATATTGACATTGGGTAATATATGGTTTGAATGTATCCCCCTGTATTTCATGTGTGAGAAACTGTGATACAGTTGAGAAATGACAGTATTAAGAGTCAATGAATGAATAAATGCTGTAAAACTTAGAGATTGCATGTGAATGATTTCCTACTAAAAGCAAAAAAGAATATGTAACACAAGGCATTGTGGTAACCCAATATAATGTATATGAACTACTTAGATCATACCAGAAACATAGAGTACAAATCTTCTCTGGATTTTTGTTTTTGTTTTTGTTTCATGGCTTCTTTAAAAGTGGGTGACTTCAGAGGTGATTGTCTATGGTTGGGTTCTGCTTGTATCTAGAGAGCTAAGTGGCCCTCAGAGCAGAAAAGCAGCACACCCTCAGAAACATGTGTGTGAGCACACACTCATGATCTCAGCAACATGTCTCCAGAAAACCAGTTCTACCATATGTACTTCAGCAAGTTATTCCTGGCAGTTCATTTTAGTCTGTGATTCTAACCCTCCAAGTAGCCACAAAGGCAAATGCATTGCACATGAGAAAACTTTCCTACTTAAATTAGCTACAGATGATCCTGTGTAATTAAATAAGAACCATGGCTGGTGTACTAAACTGATCCTTATGTCTCCATTCCAATTTATTAGCAAGTATGGAAAGTGATCAATGTTATAAGCAGTCCAGTTATCAAACACCTCTTTTTCAAATAAATTTATTCGTGAGTGTCAAATGGACATTATGGGCATTTATTAAGTAAATGTTTGTGCTACACCATGTCTAGTTATTACAAAGATGATAGTGTATGAAACAGTTAATGCCTCCACTTTCACAGAGTTTATAAAGCAAATAAGATTCTCAGATAGTGTTGAGAAAATGTTAAAGTTGTGTGTGTGCCTTAAATAATGAAGAATGGCTTTACATAAGCATTCAAAGACCTTTACAGAGATAGGAACCGAACTACAGAATAAGTACATTTAAGGATACAGCTTTTTATTATACAGTTCATGAAGACTTAAGAGTTTGGCATTGCCATCACTAATGCAATGAAAGTTGTAGTCCAAGAAATTATTCATTAATACAACATTTTGATAAGCAAATATATTATTTCTCAAAGTGTATATATAGGTAATTTGCTTAGATACATCCAGAATATCTACCACAACTGAAGATGTGACTGTCACCAGCAGTCCTCCAGCTTCAGATCATTAGAATTGTATCCTTGGAGTATTTACCTCAGTAAGAGCCTTAGCCAATTCTCTCAGCATGCTGGAGTTTGGCAAGCAAATGAGCAATGAATAAATCTAAGTGGGATATTTTTACAATCATAATTAAAGCATAATCATTTCTAAGAAAGCTTGACATCCCAACAACACACTTTAACATGCTGTTCACTTAGCTCAGACTCCTAAGTGTAATGATCTCTATATATAGCATTTGAAAGATAGCTATTGTATTTTCTGTGAATCTTTCTCCATTTAAGTCAACTTTTGACCCAGAATTTCTTCATAGCATTTTTCACCTCGGTATTTCTGAGAGTATAGATTAAGGGGTTTAACATAGGAGTTATCATGGTATAAAATACAGCCACAGCTTTATCAATAGAGAAGGTCATTACTGGGCGAAGATACACAAATATGCAGGGCACAAAGAATAAGATGACCACAGTGATATGAGAGACACAGGTAGAGAGAGCTTTGTTCCTTCCCTCTTTGCTGTGAGATTTCAGAGCATCTAGGATGACTATATAGGAGATCATCAGAAGTACAAAGTTTAACAGACAGATGAAGCCACTGTTGGCAGCAACAAAGAGACCCAGGGTGTGGGTGTCCATGCAGACAAGTTTCAACAAAGGGGTCAGGTCGCACATAAAGTGGTCTATTACATTGGGGCCACAAAAAGGAAGCCAGACTGTGAAGAGGATCTGAATGGTTGCATGGATAAAACCTCCAGCCCAGGCCACTCCCACCAAGAGGCCACACACAAATCTGTTCATGATGATGGTGTAGTGCAGGGGTTTACAAATGGCCACGTAGCGGTCATAAGCCATCACTGTGAGAAGGATAATCTCAGTGGCACCAAAGAAGTGCCCAGCAAAGACTTGAGTCATGCATCCACTAAAGGAAATGGTTTTCCTCGTAGAGAGAGAGTCAGCCAACATTTTAGGGGTCATGGATGAAGAACAGCAGCCATCTATCAGAGACAGGAAAGAGAGGAAGAAGTACATCGGGGATCCCAAGGCCCTGCTGCTTCTGATGGTAACCATGATAAGCAGGTTGCCAGTCAAAGTTAGCAGATAGACAATGAAAAACACAACAAATGAAAAGATCTGAAGCTCCGTATTTTGAGTCAAGCCCATAAGGATGAATTCGGTGATATTATTCATCTTCTCCATGGATTCAGACCATATGACAGGTGAATTCCTAAAATTAAACGACACACTGACAAGACTTAAACTCTGGCTGCCTTGTTTATTTTTCTTTTGTAAGAACGAAAAACAAGTTCTGTAGAAGGTCCCATACCCGCGCACAGTTGGACACCACTAATTGGACTTAGTGTGTAATGAAAAGTAATAATAAAAACATGAATTTTGGAGGGGGACCTGTTGAGAAGGCTATCCGAGGGATAGGAGGGGGGAGATACACATGATCATATTTCATTGTGTATATTTATAAAGTTCTCAAGAATAAAAAATTTGAAACAATTACAATATCACATCAACTATTTCAATTTTTGTATTACATATGTAACAGTGAAAGTGTGCTTATTTTACTTATAATTTCCTCATGTGTTTTCAGTTTTTAAGTTCATAAAAAGTATGATTTTTAAAGTCAAAAGAGAACACTTTCATTCATGAAGGATTAAGAGCCAATTCATGGTATTGGCCATATATGTACTACATAAAAGCAACACAAACTCCATGCATTTTACTAGAAACTGTATAAACATACCAGAGAAAAATCCCTTTCTTTTCCTAGTTTTATGTAAAAGACTCAAGGACATTCAGAGATTTTTTTTTTCATTGGCCATCATTTTTCCTGCCTTGCTTGTATGGAAGCTTCTTGGATTCTCCATGTATAAGTTCAGAGATGGTGATAAATATCCATTACAGAAACTGGCACATGTCACATGGTCTCATTCTTAGATGTTTGGTAGTATGTGTCCTTGAAAGAAAAATCTTGCTTACTGCATTCTAGTGGCACTTACTTTTACTATAGTCCCAGTATTGGCCAAAACGTAAACACTCAAACTAAAAGAGGGGGACAGAAAAAGTGCAAAGAAAAAGAAAGTGGGAAAGAGAAAAGGAAAGAAAATGTTAAATCTATTTAAGAAAAAGTATGATCAATGAACTTAAAATTCCAGATGTATATTTTTGGAGTGCTGAAGATGTTGTTATAAACTACACATTTTATATTTCAGTTTTAAATCTATCTCCCTAAGGAAAACACATATGTAAATTTAGAGTTATTGCAAAAATTAGAATTGTATTTAATTTACTATTATTTTATTGTATAATTTTTCAATTCTCTTAGAAATATTAATAAAGAAAACATTTTCTTAAAAGACTCTCTGAACATGTCTAAAAGAGAAAGAATGTGAAAACATGGACTAATTAAGGGATGTGAACCAGACAGAAGAGAATGAATGTCAATATTAAAGTTCAACATATTAAGAGAAGGAAATATATCCCTTACATCAAAAATAACTTCGATTTATTTTTTCTTTCCTATATTGAAGTTAGGTCTTTCTGGATTCATTGGTTAAAGTCATATGCCAATCTCTAGAAAATGCATTCTTTCCACCTAGACTACTGTAGCTAAAGGTGAAAATCATTGTATTAAACAAAGTTAAAAATTCAGATAAATGCTTAGCTTGTGTTAGTAGCTACAGAGATGGCTTAGATGCTGTAAAACACTGAAGACAGTATGATTAATGAGTATGGAGGGGGAATGGTGAAAGAGAATAAATGCAGTAGAGGAAAAAAGAGTAAGAATAGAAGAGGAGAGAAAAGTGAGAAAGAAAAAGAGTGAAATAAGGAAAAGGAAAAATAGAAAAGGTAAGTCAAGAGAGAATGGACATAGTGTTATATGTAGAAGATTATTTTATAATCAGTGTGTGTGTGTGTGTGTGTGTGTGTGTGTGTGTGTGTGTGTCTGTGTTTGTGATGGGATAGAGGAGGCCAGAAGACAAGGTGCATCGTGAATTCACTCCTTCCTTCCACCTTTACATGGGTTCCAGGATCAAACTCAGGATACCAGGCTTGCATTTACCAACCCAGATTCATTTTTAAGTAGATGATATTTCAAACAACTTTTGTACATAAAATCTAAACTGTATCAATTTCCTTGAAAGTTACGGCCCTTAGGATTAATATCAGGAGAAAATACTGGCAAATGAGTGTCAAAGGTCATCCTTACAAACCGGCAAGGGAAATGGTTGAGTTTACACAATGACACACAGAGATTAAAATATACTACTTTGCATTATAGATATAACAACATTTAAAATAGACTCTTTAAGAATTTGTCTCATTGAAAACTTTGTGCTACCAGAGTAATTGTCATGCTATGTTACTGTTTTGAAATTGTGTTTCCAGAAAAGAAAATCATGAAACAAAATTAAAAATAAAAAAATGTATGCTTATATCCAACTTACCAACATTTGTGCCATCTGCAGGTCTGAGACTTCTCATTCCAGCCAATGGTGAGAGTAGGTATGGTGATATTTACTGTGTTTAAATACAATTGGGTTTTTAAATTTTTGTTTATTTTTTAGATTATAGTTCAATTATATTTTCTCCTCCTTTTGCTTCCCCCAACCCTCTCATAACCCCCCCACCCCATTCCATGTATTTGAAAATCATGGTCTCTGATTTTGAAAAGATACAGATGACTCAAATGCCACTGATTTACCCAGTTGTATGACTTTCAGAGAAATTATAGAATTTATCTAATTTTCATCCAGTGCCTACCCAACAGTCTTGATCTGGACACTAGGAACTAGGTCATCATTTTTAAAACTAGAAAGGCAATTCTGACTTCCAGGTATCAACAGCTGATAGAACTGTTAAAGCAAATAAAGCATTGCACAATTGGTCCTTGACAGTCAAACTTTTTCCACTCAAATTTCCAGTTGTAACTGCAGTGTGTCTGAGATATAAGACATTACCTTTGTTATGAACTCTATCCAGAAATCCCAGCAGTCTGCACTCTCAATTTCTTAAATTCTTAGAATATAAATACATGGGCTTTATACAGGAGTAACTCCTCCCTGTGCCATTTTCACAGGGGAAGAACAATTAGTTTGAAGAGCCATTGCCAAAACTTGAACCACTTATCCATCCCCTTACTGTCCCTCTGAAGGTGAATAAGACGGATCTGGAGTTCATCTGCAACATTGGGCTAATCAGCAATGTGCAGTCAGAAACTGAATTAATCTTTCCAATTTTTCTTCAATGAATGTCATTTAAATATCTGAAACATGACTATGGTGTGAGTAGCCAATGGTTCTTTTGTTAGATCCTAGGCTCACTCCTTGAGGGAGGAGGGAATCAATGCTGAGCATCATAAGCCCAGATGACAATCCAGGTCTGCAGAGGTAGTAAGCCCATGTGAGGAACTTATAAATAAAGGATAAATAAAATGACACAGCAGGAATATAAATACCATATTTATATTCATAGATAAAAGTGGGCTCCAGTCTTAATCAGAGGTGCTTCTACTTGCAAAGAATGGTGTTAAATGCAGCCACCTACGCTGCTCGAAACACAGAGTTAGTGACAAATCCTAGCCCAACACTAAATAAAGCATTAATATTACTCATATAAGGCTCAGGAAACATAATATAAGAGGGAAGTTTCTAAGAGTTTGAAGATTGGATGAAAAGCCACAAAATGCCATTTCTAGAATCCATACAATTGCAGTCATTAACACACACCAAATGTTGCTACCTGCACTGGGCCCACACAAGACTGTTCCTAACAATAGTCAAGAGTGGGAGAGGACACAGACTCTATTTCTTCGGGAACCAGAAATTTTATTTAATCCACATTCCTTTGTTGACATTCTAAACATTATATAAACATTATAAACAAAATCAATCTCTTTGTGACACAGGCTTGTGATTGGAATCATCACTTAGAAAATAAACAATTCTCTCTTTGATTTTCTGGCGCATTTCAAACTCTACCTGTCACTTCTTGTCCTGTCTCGGTTATCTCTTGATCTATTTGACCCCTGTGAAATAGGGACCAAAAATAACCAACCTCAGTATTCAGAGGTTTAAGAGATGGCCCAACACTAAATAAGCCAAGCTCTCAGGACCCTTCAAACTGCAGTGTCTCCTGCCCTTTGATGGAGCTCCTTCTCAGGACCCAGACAGAGAAACCAGTGCATCTGTAACCCAAGCACATGGATCTAAAGACCAAATGAGGGCCTGGATGGTAAAGTGCATAGGCTTGTGACCACCACTAGCAACATCTAGCCTCAGACTTCCAAGACTCTTGGGCTCAGGTCCCCTGTGGATGGCTCTCAGATATGTCTGTCTTGACTGGGGACTCTCAGTTGCCCTCACCTGAAACAGTATGAGGAATATAACAGAGGTCAAAAACAGAGTGACCAGCCCCAGTGAGGCAAACACTTGTGAATCCACTGCAAAGCTGGTGACATTTGCTCTTGAGAAAGAGAGGTAGGGCCTGCAACAAGGATGGCAGCTGGTGAAGGCAGTCCCGGACCACATTAATGGTGGTGGTCAGGTTTGAAGTAGCTAATGCTGGACAATCAAAATTTCAAAGACCTTTATCACAAAGCTTAGCAAAAATCATAAACTCACATGGAACCCCAAAATATCAAAGAAACCCAAATAACTCAAATCAGAATACACTCAGAGTCATCCCATTAAATGTCCTCCGACTAAATTCCAGAGTCATAAAAATAAAAACAGCATGATACTACCAAAGCAAAAGAGATATAGATCAAAGTAATGTAACAGAATACCCAGCTATGAATCTTGTGAGGTACAATTATGACTGACATGGCAAGACATCCCCACTGCGGCTATAATATAGTAAACATCATGAGAACAACCAACAAATTTCTTATTGGGTTTAAGGCATGCTTCACAAAGTGAAACATATAGCTGGGATCCATACTTGGCCAAGAGTCTATGACTAGAACGTCCATGGACCCTAGAGGAGAACCTACTACTATTATGCTGCTAAATGGATATATTATTGATCTGATTCCTAATGACATATTATTATACCCACATATTAATGTACCTCACAACTCTCATCAGAGAAACATCAAATTGCAATAGAGGATGATTAACACAGGGACCCACAATTGGTCAAGGTGCAGAGAATAAGAGACTGTTGAATGCTCACTCATAATGGAACATATGTACCACACCTCCTCCTTCCAGTGCTCTGGGATCCTTTTGGAAGAGGAAGTACAAAGAGTATGAGATCCTGGGTGGATGAAAATGTCTTCTGGAAATAGAAGGGCAGTCGAACTTAGGAATTCACAGCAGTTTAGAAAGCATGCAAAAGTCCTGTGCAAACCAAACTAGGCCAAATCCCAGGAAGAAGAGGGGAGTTAAGCATGAAATCTCATTGCTAGCTGAGGAGCTAATGGCAAAATTTAGCTACTAGAAGGAGAGTCCATTTTCTTTAAGAGTATAAACCCAGTACGTCAGCCACGTCTGAGTGGAAGAACACACATCTAAGAATAGTTAGGCAGCACAAATTGGTCTTGGTAGGAAAAAATAGGATGCAAAACTGGATGGGTAAGGAAATATAGGGCAACTTGGGGAGGAGCTGGGTAGTGAATATAATCAATATGTGTTGTAGAAAGTTCTCAAAGACCTAATAAAATGCTACAAAAATAGAAAGTAAAGGACAACTTCTGTAAAGGATTGCAACTGACTGTGGGTGGGAGAGTAAACTAGCAACCCATTCTGGATATTAATGGCAAGATTTCTGAAGAAATAAAAAAAGAAATAAAAATAAAACTACCGTATGATCCTGCTATACCATTTCTGCACATATATATCCAAAGGACTCTATATCCTATGACAGATACACCTAGACATCTATGTTCACTCTTGCTTTAATCACAGTAGCTAGTAAATATTATCAACTATGGGTCCTTTAACTGATAAGTGAATATTGAAAATGAGGTACATATACATCATGAAATTCTATTAAGTAATAAAGAAATTAAAATTATGAAATTCTGAAGTAATAGATATATAGTGACCTAGGCCAAGAAGGACTACTCTGTATGTACACTCTCTCATATATATATTCAAATTTTTAGAATTTTTTCTCAGATAGAATGAGGATCAGTAAAGATGAGAAAACAAGAAAGGAGTCATAAAGAGGTGAGGAGGAGGAAAGGGCAGTGGGAAATAGCAAAATGCATGTGGTATAAAAGAAGGGTTAAATGTTGGAAGCATGAGAAGGTTTAAATTTTAAGTGGTACTGGGGATGGGGAAGAAAAGAATGTGGAACAGATGATTAACCCAAACTAAGGATGTGTGGAACGGCCATATGTAAATAAAATGTTTTATATGCTAACTGAAAAATATATAAAAATATTTTAAATGTTAAAATTTTGAAGCAAGTTACTTTACATAAGAGAGTAATGCTGCCCCAGAAGCCAATGTTGCTAAACAAAAACTCCAGTGCTGTGTGAGAGATACCTCCTTAGACAACGGAGGTCATGAAGATCTAGGAGCATTATTTCTAAAAGAACACAGGTGATTGCCACTGCTCTTCTTTTTTTTTCTACCAGAATTAAAGGGTAATACTCTATTATTATAGATGCTACACACATACTTTAGTTGTAGGACACAAAATCAACCTGAAACTGTATTGGAAGCTTCCTTCCTATTGGCTAGCATACATTCTGGCCAGCTGCTGAGGTAGAAAAGGCATCAAAGATTTATTCAGTTATTGACCCTGTGTGCTACAATACAAACCTAGTAGGCAAGATATACAAACTGGTTCATTAGTGACATAACAGATACAGGGTCGAGCAACTGTTTATGTGGAGTTAAGGTCCACTTGATGGGAAAGACTTCATACCTGGTACTGTAAACCTGGTCAAATGTCCATGGCTGGGGATGTCATAAAATCTATTATAATTGGTTTGCTAAAGGACATGGTGTCAAACTGCCTTCTGAGTATTTATGCTTATCTCCATACACAAATATGGCTCTCAGTCTTAGTCACTTTCTGCAGAGATGCATAAGTGGTCAAATCTAAGAATAAATAACTGTTGAGTTGTAAGACAGAAATGAGAGATCTGTAATTTCTCTTCATTGAAGGCTAAGGGAATATTGCAAAGGAGGTGATGAAAGAGTGTGAGAGTCTCAGGTGGGGGAAAGTGCTATGAAATGTCATCTTCCAGATATGACTTGGCCATTTCAATCATAAACTCACAGTAGCTTGGCTTACCCACACAGATTGGCACTAGAATGTTTCTAAATCATTGCTTCATGTATGGGAGAAGCCGTAATGGGTTCCTATTCCTCCTTGAGGAGTCAGTAACAGTTGATGTGTTTCTGAGATGGAGGGAATCACTTCTATCAGTCTATCCTCTGCTGAGTCATTTAAACTCCAGTGAAAAGCTCCCCTCCACCGTCCATTCTTGTTAAAGTAATCGTAGTTAGACTCAATGGGTCACAAAAACAATTCAAAATGGAGAAAGACCACTTGGAAAGCATATGGACTCTCCCTAGTAAGGATTCATAGTAGTAGAGGATAAGAGTCTAAACGAGACATCTCCTGTAACCAGGCAAGGCTCCCAGTGGTGGGACTGGGACACTAACCCACCCACAAAACCTTTGCCCTGTAACCTATCCTGCTGGCAGAATCTGCTGGGACAATGGAAGGGAAGAACACCATGCCAAGGGAGGGAGCCCATGTCTGACACTTCAGAGCTAGCCAGAAACTTGAAACAGGATAGCTCCAAAACAATTACTAATGATATGCTTCTATGCTCATATGTAGTTTGATTCATCAAAGAGTCTTCCTCCTGGATCTGATGAGAGCAGATGCAGAGACCAAGGGCCACACATTGTGTTAAGATTGTGGAAACCTGTGGAAGAGGGGGAAGAGGGATTTGAGGAACCAGTGGGTGGAGGACAGCAGGAGAACAAGTCCCAAGGAGTCAACTGGTAATAGCACTCTTAGGGGCTCACAGAGACTGAAGCAGCAGACAAGGCGTCCTCACGGCCCCCACCCCCACATATATCTTATGGTTTTCTGGTTTGGTATTCCTGTAGAACTACTAAGAGTTTAAGTTGTGGGAGGGGGACATGGTTTCTGACCTTTTTACCTGCCCATTGGACCCTTTTCTTGTTGCTGGTTCCCTTTCCAGCCTTGATGTAGGGGCTCATGACCAACCTTGTTTCATCTTGTTATGCCCTATTCAAGTGGTAGCCATGGGAGGCTTGTTCTTTTCTGAGGAAGCTGGGGTGGCAGATGGATCTGGGGGAGAGGGGTGAATTAGGGGGTGTGGACTGGGATCAGATGTATTATAAAGGAAAAGAAAAAATAAATTATAATAAAAACGAATACGGGGTCCAGGAAAGAGAGAGAATAATGTTCTATGAATAATCTGAAAATAATAATTATGTGTGTACGGGATTACAAAAATATGATTCATACATGTGTAAAATTGCCAAAATGAAGACATAAAAGGAAGTTTTAGATTCCCCAAGTTAAGTCATTAGCTGTAATTACAGGAATTGACTTAGAAAAGCTTTTATCACTGTGTAGAAGCATGTACAAATAAATTCACTATATAATTGCTTTGTAATAAAGCAGGCAAACGATCAAGCATGGTATGGCTTTAGTAATATATGGCAGATGCAATGGATTACTTTGCAATGACTGAAGTAAAGTTAAATCAAATCTGGAACCATAAATAGGGATTGAACTGGAAAACTTAAAATTGAGTGAAAAGTTAGGTTGAACAATGGCATGTCCCTTTTTGTGCTGATGGCTTGTCAGTAATCCCAGCATTCATGAATAGAGGCAAGAAGATCTTGAGTCTGAGGTTACACACACACATCCTGTCTCGAAATTAAAATAAAAATAAAGAAACCAAAATTCCAAGAAAAATATATCTAGTGTTTTGTTACATTTTTCTGAGGAGATTTGAGGGAATATCTATTCACATAGACACGGGATGACCACTACCCATGAGTCAGTTCCCTCAGGTTCATCCAAGTGTACCAGTGAGGTTACTGGGCTATGTATAGGAGCATCATTGATGCAACGACAACCTTGTCACTGGAAAGCCCACCCCAGCATTGACGAGGACTCGCACTGCATTGTGGGGGTCCCTGAATGACTTGCAAGTAGCTCAGCACCCTGGAGAGTCGCCTCTCTCCTCAACTTCACTTTTCTGTCTATAGAACTTTGGGAGGATTGTAAACAATGCTAATTCAGGAATTTCTGATGTTGAATTTTGTTTGCTTTCTAGGCCTTATAAATTTTATTTCTTGAGTCTTAAGAATCATCCCTCCAAGAAGAAATGTTTCAATTTGCAGGAAATATCTTTAAAGCACCATCATATGTTATTTTAATTTTTATTGAATATAAATTTTTTCATATAATATATTTCTGATCACAGTTTTCTCTTCCCTAGCTCTCAGTTCCTCCCTACTTCACTACCTATCTAACTTTACACCTTCTTTCTCTCTCTCATTAGAAGAAAGTTAAATAAAAGCAAACAAATTAGAATAAAAATACAGCACAAGAAACACGCTCACATAAAACACAAAATCAGAAAATATGTTATACTAGCAAAAGAGAAGTAAGTTATCAAAAAAAAATCCCAAATGAATATGAGATTAAAAAATAAAAACCCATAAAAACAGGCAAAACAAAACCCATCTACAAAGACACCACACTAACTCCATTTTGTGTTGGCTATCTAACATTGGGCATGGAGCCTACCTGAAGTGTAGTTTAAATACTCAGGAAATCTCCAATGGAGAAAACTGATTTATCCTTTTCAAGTAGTTGTCAAGTGGAGATAGCATCTTGGTTAGGGACTGGAGCACATGTTCTCTTCTCCCTCTCAGTACTGGGATCCGCATCTGGACTGCACCTGTACTCGCCCTGTGTATTCGGCCACAGTTTCTGTGAGTTCATATGTGTATCAGTCCTGTTGTGTCTGGAAGACACTGTTTCCTTGGTGTCATCCATCACCTCTGGCTCTTGCTGCCTGAGCCCTATAGGGAGGGTTTCAGAAGACCTTCTATTTAGGACTGAATGTCCCAAAGCCTTTTGTTCTCTGCCCATTGTTCAGTTGTGGGTCTCTGTATTGGTTCCCATCTACTACAATCAGAAGCTTCCCTGATGATGGCTGAGTGAAACACTGATCTATGAGTATAACAGAATGGCATTAGGATTTTATCATTGTGATTCTCAGTCTTCCTAATGCTGCTATCCTTTAATACAGTTCCTCATGTTGTGGTGACCACCAACTATAGCATCGTTTTATTGCTACATCATAACTGTAATTTTGCTACTTTTATGAATAGTAATTTTAGGTGACCCTGCCAATGGGTCATTCGAACCCCTTCCAAATGAGTTTCGACTCACAGGTTTAGAACAGTTGCACAATATTTGGCTTTCCCTTAGGACCATGACCTAGCCAGTCTCAGATTCTTGGGCACAGTGGCATCTTCTTCCTAGAATAGAGATTGCTGAGGAACTATTTATTATTTGTCAGGGACCTGGCTCCTTATTAAGATCATAACTCACTGTGATGATGTCCTTACGTGTAATTTGGTGTTATTTGTAATATAATTAGAAGTGAGCTGAGGACAGGACATAGTCCCTGCACTCCTGTGGTCACAGCTAGTGCAAGGCAGTAGTTGTGTGCTGTGACTCCTCTATAAGTAGTAGCAGCCCCAGCATCCATTATCCTCTGCTGCCATGCCTGAAGCTTGTCCAGAGTTTGAGCAACTTCCAGTTTTTCAACTGGTACCCTACTTTAGCATAAATAATTTACTTATTGATATTTAAGGGACATGTAAATCTACTTCCTATTAGTGAAGAATTGGGAGAGGTGAATGAGGTACAGAGTGGAGTAGCTGGCATGTACTCACAGAGCTAATTCATGCCACGATAAGATGACACATCAGGACTATTTGGTCCAGGCTCTATCAATCTTGTTTTCTTTCACTCAAGCCCATTTCCTCAATTCTTTAAAATGAGTTTTACTTATATTTTAAGTATTTTGTGTGTGTATGTGTGTGTGTGTGTGTGTGTGTGTGTGTGTGTGTGAAAATTAAGTAGAAATGCTCTCTCTTTCTAAAAAGCTTTCTACTGCTTTAGTAGAATGCTTGGAAGCCCCTCTAACTTAGGAAGATAGAAATATATTTGACAAGCACTTTCTTGAATTCTTGTCCCACTTCCTATAGTCCTTTCATGTACAGTTGCCTTTCTTTCCTTTAAAAAATAACCTTATTTAAAATAAAACTTTTAGTGTTGAGTGTGAAAGATGCCAAGTATATTAGTGTTGATTTATTTCAAACCTACAACAATAAAACTGGTGAGTTCTTGGCTGTTTTCTCTTCACAAGTATTCTCCTAACAACAATAATAAAGTCTATGTTTTATGAATATATTGGTACAATGATGAATAGTGTTCAGGTAGGGTTTAGATTATACTATTTTTTCTTATTTTAGAGAAATAGAGTATTGTAGGGATTCTAAAAACAATGTGGGTATGATTATTACTTCTGAATCTCAGTATCAGTCCAGCCCTCCTATTTATGTACTCTTGATGCAAAACAATATTTCTGCCAGTGGAAAAATGGATAAAAAAAGTGATATGCTTCAGCAGTCACACTGCTGAGATTTCACAGTAGACACCATGTCACAGCAGGTAACCTAGTTCTCCTGCCTTTGCAATGTTCCTGTCTCCTTTTCTGAAATGATCCCTGAGTCTTAGGTGTAGGTATTGCATTTCAGATGTACTGTGTGTTCATGTCACCCCATGGCCATTTATTCTCTCTAGTTTTTTGAGTTTTTTTTCTAGTTTTATCTAGTTTTTATTTATTTTGACTAGTTGTGAATCACTGTAATAGCCTCTACCTGCTGCAACAAGAAATTTCTTTGATGAGAAGTGAGACGTACACTTGCCTGTGAATACAAGAATAAGTATCTGGAATATAGTTAGACACTGTACTGATTTAGCATAATGACCACACCAGTTGACATTCAATGTACATAGGGAAAATGTCAAAAGACCCCTCTTTTATAGATGAAGAATTATGGACAATCCATGGCTGCTGACAAAAGAAAAAATAATCATTTTCAAAGATGATTTCCATAATATGTTATCTAATACTGAATAGTTGTCTGAAAACACATGTACTTATGAGCAATAATGAATGGACTCCACATACACA
Organism: Cricetomys ansorgei; assembly: GCA_026225945.1. NCBI lineage: Eukaryota > Metazoa > Chordata > Mammalia > Rodentia > Nesomyidae > Cricetomys > Cricetomys ansorgei. The sequence goes on along the minus strand of JAMJFZ010002399.1, from coordinate 88,655 downwards.
CACACAAAAAAGAGCAGTAATAATTGTAGAAAAGAGATCAAGATTTGATAGAAAGAGGTTGGGACATAAAAGTTGGAAGGGGGAGAGAGAGAGAAAAAATGATAAAAAACACCACTGAAGTAAGAAATTCTCAAAATAATGAAAAAATATGTAATATGAACAAGGACTGAAAAGCAACCAAAAACAAATAAAAAGAATGGTATGGTATCATTGTAGCAACCTGGATGGAAAAGGAGAATGAGACATAAGGGAAATAAATAGCCAGACACAGAAAGAAAAATGTTGCTTGTGCTCTTCAAATGTAAAAGCTAAAATTTTTATCTCATTGAAGTTGAGAGATAATAGTCACCAAACAGGGTAGGAGGACAGGAAGGAGAAGGAATATTGTGAGGTTGGAGAACAGGAACCGTAATACAGGGGCATCAGATGAATACATACTAAACACTGGGATGAACATGGTTTACATCAATTTATTATGTATTTTATAAGGAGAAAAATAGCGTTTACAGGATTACAACACAAAGAAACAAAGATCCTTTAATGAGATAGAAATATTTAACATATGATTTGAGTATATATATAATCTACATGAATTGTCACACTGTACTCAATTCAAAGATACAATTATTATTCAATGAAAATTTGGTACAGATAGGATACAATTCACTATCATCATTTTAACCATTTAAAAAGAACAAATGTCTCTGTAACAGCAAAGACATTGTTTCTAAATACACAAATTACCAGGTTTATGTATCACTAGCTTTCTTCTTTTGGCCCCAGAGCTTCTTCATAGCCTTTTTGACCTCTTCATTTCTGAGGGTATAAATTAAAGGGTTTAACATAGGTGTCACTAGGGTACAAAACACAGTCACAGCTTTGTCAGTGGGTAAGGAGGTCATAGGCCTTAGGTACAGGTATGAACAGGGTACAAAGAATAAGACAACAACAGTGACATGGGAGGCGCAGGTAGACAGGGCTTTGCGACGCCCTTCTGAACTGTGATTCCTCAGGGAGTGAAGGATGACTATATAGGAAGCAACCAGCATAGAGAAAATGAGAAAACACAGGGACCCACTGTTGGCAGCAATCAGGGGCCCGAGAGTGTGAGTATCAGTGCAGGCCAACTCCAGGAGTGGCATTAAATCACACATAAAGTGGTCAATAATATTTGGCCCACAAAATGGTAACTGTGTCATAAATATAATCTGTATTCCTCCGTGGATGAATCCCAAGATTACAGCAGCCACCACCAGGAATAAACACACAGGTCGGCTCATGATGGTCATGTAGTGCAAGGGCTTGCAGATGGCTACATAACGGTCATAGGCCATGGAAATCAACAGGATGATTTCAGCTGCAGCCAAAAAATGTTCAGCAAAAAGCTGAGTCATGCAGCCATTGAAGGATATGGTGCTCTTCTCAGAGATCAAGTCATAGATCATTTTGGGTGCAATGGAAGAAGAGTACAATCCATCTATGATGGACAGGAAGGCCAGGAAGAAGTACATGGGAGCAGCCAGGGCTGGGCTGATGAAGATGGTGACTGAGATGAGCATGTTACCCACCAGTGTGATCAAATAGACTATCAAGCACATAACAAATAAGAGTTTCTGAAGATCTGGGTCTTGGGTCAAGCCCAGGAGGATGAATTCTGTGACATTGTTCATCCTTTCCATTAATATAGTTAAGTGTGTGCATATGGCCATCTGAAAAAAAAAGATAGCATGCCTAAGTGATGATATTTTAAATTCTAAATAAAATACTGTCATTTTATTGTTCTAATTGCTGAAATAAAAATTTCAACATTTTACTTTTGCACATAAGATCAATTTGCAATAATTTTGAAGATGAGAAAAATAGGCTAACGTACTATCAGCACTTTGTTACAATACTACAACAAATCAAACACTTGTTATGATTTTTGGCTGACGGCCAAAATGTGCATGAACGTGAATGTTTTAGGTATATGATCAATGTGCATGAAAATCAATGGAACACTAAAGAACTAAAGCCTGGAACCTTGATGAGTGTAAGCCTCCTGTGTTTTGTGTGCATGACTCCTCTTTATCATATGATGCACATGAACTTTGGGACACAGAAAGAACTGCAGGTAGAGAGATTCCCATTCTGAATGATGAAGAGTATTTTCCCAGTTCATTTGTGTATAATTAATTTCAGGACAGCAGATTTATACCTGGCTTCACATGCCTAATTTTCTCATGATCTCTTTCCTTGTATCATTGGATGCATACATGTGACTACATGTCCTCACAATATTTCATGAATTTTCATATCTTTTGAACTATTTTATCATTTAGGATAATGTTCCTGATTGGATAAAATTCTGCTAGGCACTCATTATTTGTAAATGGACTTACATAAGGAGAAGAAGGAACCTACAAGAGACCCAGGTATAAAAATGTAATTTCTGTATGTGGGTTAATTTCAATCCAAATAAGATGAATTTGTAGTTTGCACAGAAAACTTGTGGACTTATTGATGCTATACAAAATTGTTTTCTTTCAATTTTCATATGTTGGATTTCAATAGCATATCATGTTCTTACAGAAGATGAGAGATGTTTTTCTTTCTCATCCTCTTTTCTTATGCTCTAATAACTGACTAAAAAAGGCCACAAAGTCCTTCTCATAACCTCCAGACTTAGGACACAGAGGTCAGCATCAAGGCCCCCTCAGTTACAATAAAAGAGAGGAAAAACACATTTAATATTTTAGGGAAGCTCATTCTTTGAGTATTTCTCTTCTATTTATTAGTACTGTACATGATGACCATGTAGTTAATCATTCTCAATATATTTAACTTAAAATTTTAACTTTAAAATAGCAACATAGCAATTGGAAAAGGTGAAAAGCCTTCAAGCTGTTATAAACAGGACTTCAGAATCAGAGTATTTAGTGAGACTCGTAAGTCTCAGCATTTTAAAAGACACGTCAGTCATCATCAGTATCACCGATTTGGGATTTCCTACAGATGATTTAAGGTTATTTGTGTTTCACTCATTCATTTTCATAGCAAACTTTTACACTTTCAGTTCACCATGAGATTCCAAGATCTACTTCAGTGAGGATAAATTGCTGAAATCAAGCAAATCTGCTTACAATTTTGAAAGAAACGACACTGTTTTCACTGACCTGTGTTTAGTTGAGTGTAGAGATGACTCTGCTTGTAGATGCAGTGCCGTCATTGTTTCTTCCACTATGAGCACATGTAGCACAGTTTTCAAAGAACTCTGTAAGCTGACCTCTCTCTAGACAGTTCCCAAGTGTGAATGTTTCCACAGATTTGATTCCCATTGTCTCTTACAATTTACTCTGAAATGAACTAATTTATCCAGGAAATTCTGATGGTTATAGGGCTTAATTCCTACTTACTTTGTTGCTTTTCTAAGATATATGTATAGCCATGTGGATTTCCATGTATATGGAAGTGATGTACCTCAAATTAAAAGCATTCAAAATTAAGCCAAATACCTCAAAGAAGAAATCATTTGTGTATTTCACTGTATCATGTGTAAGTGAACAGAATAACTTGATTGGACCTCGTTTTCTCTACCACTTTGGGCACCTCGTGTGCTTCCTGGTAGGCCATGAACATTGTGCAGAGCATATTTCTTCCATTTTAACTCAAGCTTTCCTATAATTAACATCTGTAGAAACTCACTAAGATCAAGCAGTGTCTCTTAAACAATCTTGTCACTGTATCTCTAACCATTGGCTCACAAACCCTCTGGAATTCCTTCTCCCTTGATTCCACAGAATTGTTTAAATAGACTTTCAGAGAAAATATTGGATCTGGTAATGCTCTGACCTCTTACATACCCATGGGACTGATAATTGTTTCTGATGAAATCTTTGCCAAGATATTCAAGGTCTTCTGCTTAGTCCCACTTGGTACCTACAAACATCATTAGCAATGGCTACTTTTAGAAATGCAGTTTGGGTGGGGTTATTAGGTGTCTAGACTCTTGTTTAGGATAAGACCTGAGAGGTATATTTTTGAAAACTTCTTTATTAAAATTTTACAGTAAAAACTACTTTTGGTGATTGTTGTAGTTGATGTTGGCCTAGAATATGGAGTAGTTTTAGATATAGTTTAGAATCCAGAAAATGGATTTCTTTCTGAACACAGACTAGTCTAAAAGATATCATTGCTTCAGACTGAATTACAGTATTCAAAGATTTTCATTAATGGCCCATTTAGACAAAGGAATGATGCAGGATCCTTAGCTGCCATAGACTGAGCAGGTATTGCAAAAAAGTCAGAGCCATCGTTTAACTTCAGTGTGATTACCTATCTCACATTTTGTCCTGTGTAATTATTGGACATGGATTTTTATCTCTACTCCGTAAAGAAAAAAGGTGATTCTTAGAATTGGGTGACATATTCCCAATAAGTGGGTATTGAGAAAGCCACACACAGTCAAGGACTCACATATAGAGACACTCACAGTTGGGGAACAGAATCACTCTACAAAGAAAATTCCAGTAGCTTCTAAGGTGATATCAAACTCACTGAAACCTCACATTATCATCTTTCTGCTGATGTCATCAGTCTCTGTACTTAAACAAGGTTAACATACACCTGATTTCAAGGACCAGCAAAGAAAGCAAATTGTCCAACTCTATTGTTAATAGTCAACGAGTTTTGCCTTTGTTTACCACAATCTCAGGCATGGGTCTCTCTATACTTAACAAATTAAAATCAAGCTTTATGGGCATTAAGCATATTCATATTATTGTAAACAATCTTCATCATCAAGATCTAGGAAAAATTTTGTCCTTCCAAATTATACTTCTTAATCATGAGAATTACTTATCTTTTCTTTCTAAGTTTCTGGTATACCTTGCAGTATTTACTATCTGATACATTTTACTACTCTAGCTAACTTCCACATGTGAAACAATACAGTATCTGTCCTTTCACAAATGTGCATTATTAGGGTACCAGACTGAATTCAGTGTCTTGTCCATGCCAGGCAAGTGTTCTAGCCTGGAGCTTCATACACAGCCCCTTATGTGTAACAACGTCATATAACAACTTTGTAAAGGCACTTAGTGTAATGGCTTTAAAAGTCCATCCTTGCTGAAGTGTATGCCTGAGTTTGGTTTCTCCTTTGGAGAGGAAATCTGTAAAAACAAAAAACAAACAAACAAAAAAAAAACAAAACAAAAACCAAACAAAACAACAAAAAAACGTGTTTGAGAATGAAATATTTCAAAACCAGTTGGCTTCACAGATCAATTCTCTCAAACACTTAAAGTACAATGAATACTTCTCAAGCTCTTCTACAAAATTTATGAGCCAGAATACTTTAAAACTCACTTATGAGACATCAATATGATACCAAAACAAGTCAAAATGAATGAACTAATGAAAATTGATTTAGGTAGTTTCTGTCAACTTGGCACAAACTAGCATCACCAGAGAACGGAAACCTCAACTGAGGAATTCCTCGACCAGAGAGCCAGTGGAAATGAATGTGGGGCACTTTCATGTTTAATGATGGCTATGGCAAGGCCTGACCCACTCTGAGTATTGTGACTCCTAGGCAGGTAGGTGCTCCTGGGATGCATAATTACATTCATATTCACAACATTATATCACATGTGATGAAGCCTTTCTCACCTTGGCCACAAGAGCCTCTGTCTAACAAAAAATCCAGTGCTAGAGCTTCAAAAAATCTCACCACAAATTGTTGTTGCAGAAATGCAGGAGTCTCCCCAAAACAAATGCAAGCTCTTGCCATTGCCCTTGGTTGTCTTCCAGATTTTGACCTTAAGATCTTATAGCTGAAGACAGCACACATTTCAGTTATAGGAATGGAATTGGTGGAATGGAACTGAATCGAAAGCCTCTTCCCTGACAACTGGCTTTCATGATATTGGAAGGTGCTATGCAGGCTGCCAAGGGGGAGGAGCAACTGGTTATGCTACTCAGCTGTACAGCCATGAACAAAGGCAGCGACTGGTCAGCAAGATTGCTACAATACTGCAGTACTGCAGTAGTGACACTTTTATCTTGTGGGTAGCCTATAAACGTCTAAGACCTAAGGCCTGCTCAGTGACAGGGAATTAGTGCCTGGTGCTGGGAACCTAGCCAGTTATCTGGGGCTGCAGCCATGATAGAGGAAAGAGAGGAAAACTGACCACTGACATTTTCCTAAACCAATGTAATTTCTAACTGCTCTCTAAACACTTACCCGTATATTCACAGATAAGTGTGGATCTCACTCCTCATTTTTACAGAGATCTGCAAGTGGTCAAATGCAGATTGTTATGTGTCTGCTCATGGAAAATAATGGAAGAGAGGACAGAAGGACTGTAAGATCCAGAGGCCCTCCTGTTGTTAGATAGAATTACCTAAATGTGACAAGGAAAATGCTTATGAATCTCAACAACGGGACTGCTTGAACAAAACCTGCATGATATGTTGGCTTGCCAACATAGACAAGGAAAATTCCATGTTTCTACTCCTGGACAGAGAGCTGCAGGTGCTTGATGTCTGCTGAGAGAGGGAGGATAAGTCCTCTAGGGATGAGTTCCCACAAAGGTTTCCCAGTCCCAAGTGGTTAATCCTGGACACAAGAACATACAAGCAATACTAAATAGACACAGTAGGTGTACATATATGCACATATATACATATGTGTATGAATTTAAAAGTAATAAAGAATAGATCATGAATTTGGAGGGAGAGGCCAAGAGGGGAGCTTAAGGGGTGCAGGAGGAACAGGAGTCATGTAGATGCAGTGGTCATGTACAAAGATCTCAACGAAAAGGATTTTCATGGTGGTCTTTGAAATACTTGTTCATATTGGATATAATAATTTCACAGTTAATTCTTAGTGTATATTTATGTAATTTTGTTCCATGTGACTTTATATTTTAAGCAAAGGAGTTAAGAAATTATTTAAATATGTAAATATAATGTGTTATTTTGAAGCAGAAAAGGGCTCTATTTGAGGATTATAAAGCTCTATTTGGCTTTATAAGGATTGATATTTATCAACTCTACAATTCAGATAACTGCAAAAGTTATATTTTATCCTATTCTGACTTAATATATATACGTTTTAAAAACTGAAGTTAGTAGATGATATTCTTAGTCAGGAGTAAGTTCCATTTTGCTGTGCTGACAAACACATTTTTAATTCTCGGTTTAACACATAAAGTTTAATTATTTGGTCACTCACTAGTGGTGGAGTGATCATGAGGGAAGCCATTCTCCACATGGTTACTCAGTTTTCTAGGTTGTTTCCCCTAATGTCTCCTCCAACTCTAGGGAAGAATATACCAGCTGCTAAATGGTTCTGCCTGAAAGTGACATAAAATATTACCTAAAACAACTGAACTAGAAAATGGAGTGGTATCATAATAATATTTATTGATCAGAAAATGGTTTAAGAAAAACTTATCTCACATTTGGATGAATTATTTACCCACATGCTAAATAGTAATCAAACAATATAACAATGTGTGTGTGCAGCACTGGAGTTTTTGTTTAGCAGCATTGGCTTCTAGGGCAGCATTACTCTCTTATGTAAAGTACCTTGCTTCAAAATTTTTAACATTTAAAATATTTTTATATATTTTTCAGTTAGCATATAAAATAGTTTACTTGCATATGGCCTTTCCATACATGCTTAGTTTGGATTAATCATTTGTTCCACATTCTTTTCTTCCCCATCCCCAGTACCATTTACAATTTAAACTTTCTCATGCTTCCAACATTTAACCCTTCTTCATACCACATGAATTTGGTATTTTCTACTTCCCTTGCCTCATCCTCACCTCTTTATGACTTCTTTCTTGTTTTCTTATATTTCCTGTCCTCATTCCATCTGAGAAAAAATTCTAAAACTTTAAGTATATATATATATATATATATATATATATATATATGAGTGACAGATTACATATAGGGTTGTATCTCTTGTAAGTCACTATATATCTATTACTTCAGAATTTCCTAATTTCATTTTCTTTATTACTTAGTAGAATTTCATGATGTATATGTACCTCATTTTCAATATTCACTTATCAGTTAAAGGACCATCGTTGGTTCTATTTACTAGCTACTGTGAGTAAAGCAGGAGTGAAAATAGATGTCTAGGTGTATCTGTCATAGGATATAGAGTCCTTTGGACATATGTGCAGAAATGGTATAGCAGGATCACATGGTAGTTTTTTTTTATTTCTTTTTTATTTCTTGAGAAATCTTGTCATTAATATCCAGAATGGGTCACTAGTTTACTCTCCCACCCACAGTCAGTTGCAATCCTTTACAGAAATTGTCCTTTACTTTCTATTTTTGTAGCATTTTATTGTCTTTGAGAACTTTGTACAACACATTGATCATATTCACTCCCCAGCTCCTCCCCAAGTTGCTCTATATTTCCTTACCCATCCAGCTTTGTGTCCTATTTTTTCCTACCAAGATCAATTTGTGCTGTCTAACTATTCTTAAATGTGTGTTCTTCCACTCAGACATGGCTGACTGAAAATGGACTCTCCTTCTAGTAGCTAAATTTGTCATTATCTCCCCACCTAGCAATGAGATTTCATGCTTAACTCCCCTTTTCTTCCTGGGACATGGCCTAGTTTGGTTTGCACAGCCCTTTTGCATGCTTTCTAAACTACTGTGAATTTATAAGTTCAACTGCTCTTCTATTTCCAGAAGACACTATTTTCATCCACCCAGGCTCTCACTCTCTTTGTACTTCCTCTTCCAAAATGATCCCAGAGCACTGGAAGGAGGAGTTGTGGTAAATATATTCTATTATGAGTGAGCATTCAACAGCCTCTTATTCTCTGCACCTTGGCCAATTGTAGGTCCCTGTGTAAATCATCCTCTATTTCAAATTGTTTTTTCTCTGATTAGGGTTGAGAGATGCATTAATATGTGGGCATAATAATATGTCATTAGGAATCAGATCAATAATACATCCATTTAGCAGTATAATAGTTGTAGGTTCTTCTCTAGGGTCCATGATCTTTCTAGCCATAGACTCTTGGCCAAGTATGGATCCCAGCAATGTGTTTCACTTTGTGGAGCATGCCTTAAACCCAGTAAGAAAGTTGTTGGTTGTTCTCATGATGTTTCCTATATTATTGCCACAGTGGAATGGTCTTGCCATGTCAGTCATAATTGTACCTCACAAGATTCATAGCTGGGTATTCTGTTACATTACTTTGACCTATATCTCTTTTGCTTTGGTAGTATCATGCTGTTTTTATTTTTCTGACTCTGGAATTTAGTCGGAGGACATTTAATGGGATGACTCTGAGTGTATTCTGATTTGAGTTATTTGAGTTTCTATGATATTTTGGGGTTCCATGTGAGTTTATGATTTTTGCTAAGCTTTGTGATAAAGGTCTTTGAAATTTTGATTGTCCAGCATTAGCTACTTCAAACCTGACCACCACCATTAAAGTGGTCCGGGACTGCCTTCACCAGCTGCCATCCTTGTTGCAGACCCTACCTCTCTTTCTCAAGAGCAAATGTCACCAGCTTTGCAGTGGATTCACAAGTGTTTGCCTCACTGGGGCTGGTCACTCTGTTTTTGACCTCTGTTATATTCCTCATACTGTTTCAGGTGAGGGCAACTGAGAGTCCCCAGTCAAGACAGACGTATCTGAGAGCCATCCACAGGGGACCTGAGCTTAAGAGTCTTGGAAGTCTGAGACTAGATGTTGCTAGTGGTGGTCACAAGCCTATGCACTTTACCATCCAGGCCCTCATTTGGTCTTTAGATCCATGTGCTTGGGTTACAGATGCACTGGTTTCTCTGTCTGGGTCCTGAGACGGAGCTCCATCAAAGGGCAGGAGACACTGCAGTTTGAAGGGTCCTGAGAGCTTGGCTTATTTAGTGTTGGGTCATCTCTTAAACCTCTGAATACTTTGGTTGGTACGTTTTGGTCCCTATTTCACAGGGGTCGAATAGATCAAGAGATAACCGAGACAGGATAAGAAATGAAAGTTATAGTTTGAAAGGTATCAGAAATACAAAGAGAGAAATGTCTATTTTCTAAGTGATGGTTCCTATCACTAGCCTGTGTCACAAAGAGATTGATTTTGTTTATAGTGTTTATATAATGCTTAGAATGTCAACAAAGGAATGTGGATTAAATAAAATTTCTGGTTCCCGAAGAAATAGAGTATGTGTTCTCTCCCATTCTTGACTATTGTTAGGAATAGTCTTGTTTGTGCCCAGTGCAGGCAGCAACATTTGGTGTGTGTTAATGACTGCAATTGTATGGATTCTAGAAATGGCATTTTGTGGCTTTTCATCCAATCTTCAAACTCTTCAAAACTTCACCTCTTATATTATGTTTCCTGAGTTTTATAGGAGTAACATTAATGCTTTATTTAGTGTTGGACTTGGATTTGTCACTAACTCTGTGATTCAAGCAGCCATGGGTGGCTGCATTTAACACCGTTTGTTACAAGGAAAAGCTCCTCTGATTAAGACTGGGGCCCACTTTTATCTATAAGTATAAACATGGTATTTGTATTCCTGCTGTGTCATTTTATTTATCCTTTATTTATAAGTTCCTCACATGGGCTTACTACCTCTGCAGACCTGGATTGTCATCTGGGCTTATGATACTCAACATTGATTCCCTCCTCCCTCAAGGTGTGAGCCTAGGATCTAACAAAAGAACCATTGGCTACTCACACCATAGTCATGTTTCAGATATTTAAATGACATTCATTGAAGAAAAATTGGAGAGATCAATTCAGTTTTTGACTGCACATTGCTGATTAGCCCAATGTTGCAGATGAACTCCAGATCCGTCTTATTCACCTTCAGAGGGACAGTAAGGGGATGGATAAGTGGTTCAAGTTTTGGCAATGGCTCTTCAAACTAATTGTTCTTGCCCTGTGAAAATGGCACAAGGAGGAGTTACTCCTGTATAAAGCCAATGTATTTATATTCTATGAATTTAAGAAATTGATAGTGCAGACTTCTGGGATTTCTGGGTAGAGTTCATAACAAAGGTAATGTCTTATATCTCAGACACACTGCAGTTACAACTGGAAATTTGAGTGGAAAAAGTTTGACTGTCAAGGACCAATTGTGCAATGCTTTATTTGCTTTAACAGTTTTATCAGCTGTTGATACCTGGAAGTCAGAATTGCCTTTCTAGTTTTAAAAATGATGACCTAGTTCCTAGTGTCCAGATCAAGACTGTTGGGTAGGCACTGGATGAAAATTAGATAAACTCTATAATTTCTCTGAAAGTCATAGAACTGGGTGAATCAGTGGCATTTGAGTCAAGTCATAGAACTGGGTGAATCAGTGGCATTTGAGTCATCTGTAACTTTTCAAAATCAGAGACCATGATTTTCAAATACATGGAATGGGGTGGGGGGCGTTATGAGAGGGTTGGGGGAAGCAAAAGGAGGAGAAAATATAATTGAACTATAATCTAAAAAATAAACAAAAATTAAAAAACCCAATTGTATTTAAACACAGTAAATATCACCATACCTACTCTCACCATTGGCTGGAATGGGAAGTCTCAGACCTGCAGATGGGACAAATGTTGGTAAGTAGGATATAAGCATACAATTTTTTCTTTTTGAATTTATTTCATGATTTTATTTTATTTTATTTATTTTATTTTATTTTAAAAACAGTAAAATAACATGACAATTACTCTGTTAGCACAAAGTTTTCAATGAGGCAAATTCTTAAAGAGTCTATTTTAAATGTTGTTGTATCTATAATGCAAAGTAGTATATTTTCACTCTGTGTGTCATTGTGTAAACTCAACCATTTCGTTGCCGGTTTGTATGGATGACCTATGACACTCATTTGCCAGTATTTTCTCCTGATATTAATTTTAAGGGCCATAACTTTCAAGCAAATTGATACAAGTTTAGATTTAAAGTACAAAAGTTGTTTGAAATATCATCTACTTAAAAATGAATCTGGGTTGGTAAATGCAAGCCTGGTATCCTGAGTTTGATCCTGGAACCCATGTAAAGGTGGAAGGAAGGAGTGAATTCACGATGCAACTTGACCTCTGGCCTCCTCTATCCCATCACAAACACATACACACACACACACACACACATACAAACTGATTATAAAAGAATCTTTTACATATGACACTATGTCCATTCTCTCTTGACTTCCTTTTCATTTTTTCCTTTTCCTTATTTCACTCTTTTTCTTTCTCACTTTTCTCTCCTCTTCTATTCTTACTCTTTTTTCCTCTACTACATTTATTCTCTTTCACCATTCCCCCTCCATACTCATTAATCATACTGTCTTCAGTGTTTTACAGCATCTAAGCCATCTCTGTAGCTACTGACACAAACTAAGCATTTATCTGAATAGTTAACTTTGTTTAATATTATGATTTTCACCTCTAGCTACAGTAGTGTAGGTGGAAAGAATGCACTTTCTAGAGATTGGCATATGAATTTAACCAATGAATCCAGAAATACCTAACTTCAATATAGGAAGGAAAAAATAAATCGAAGTTATTTTTGTTGTAAAGGATGTGTTTCCTTCTCTTAATATGATGAACTTTATTTTTGACATTCATTCTTTTCTGTCTGGTTCACATCCCTTAATTAGTTCATGTTTTCACATTCTTTCTCTTTTAGACATGTTCAGAGACTCTTTTAAGAATATGTTTTTTTTTTTATTAATACTTCCATGAGAATTGGGAAATTATACAATAAAAAATAGTAAATAAACACAATTCTAATTTTTTCAATAATTCTAAATGTACGTATATTTGTCCTTAGGGTGATAGATTTAAAACTAAAATATAAAATATTGCGTAGTTAGTAACAATAAATTCAGCACTCCAAAAATATACATCTGGAATTTTAAGTTCATTGATCATTCTTCTTCTTAAATACATTTAAATTTTTCTTTCCTTTTCTTTTCCTCACTTTCTTTCTCTTTTGCACTTTTTCTTTCCCTATTTTAATTTTGAGTGTTTATGTTTTGGCCAATACTGGGACTATAGTAAAAGTAAGTGTCATTAGAATGCATTAAGCAAGATTTTTCTTTCAAGGACCCATACTGCCAAATAGATAAGCATGAGACCATGTGACATGTGCCAGTTTCTGTAATGGATATTTATCACAATCTCTGAACTTATATCATGAAGAATCCAAGAAGCTTCCATTCAAGCCTGGCAGGAATATCATGGCCAATTAAAAAAAAATCTCCGAATGTCCTTGAGTCTTTTACATAAAACTAGGAAAAGAAAGGGATTTTTCTCTGGTATGTTTATATACTTTATGGTAAAATGCATGGATTTTGTGTTGCTCTTATATAGTACATATATGGCCACAACATGGATTGTCTCTTAAGCCTTTATGGTGATAGTGTTCTCTTTTGACTTTAAAAATCATACTTTTTATGAACTTAAAAACTGAAAACACATGAGGAAGTTATAAGTAAAATAAGAACACTTTCACTGTTACATATGTAATACAAAAATTGACATAGTTGATATGATATTGTAATTGTTTTAAATCTTTTATTCTTGAGAATTTTATAAATATACACAATGAAATATGACCATGCTTATCTCCCCCCTCTATCCCTCTGATATCCTCCTCAACAGGTCCCCCTCTCAAATTCATGTCTTTACTATTACTTTTCATAACACACTAAGTCCAATTAGTGGTGCCCATCTGCCTGCGGGTATGGGACCTTCTACAGAACTTGTTTTTCGTTCTTACAAAAGAAAAATAAGCAAGGCAGCCAGAGTTTAAGTCTTGTCAGTGTGTCGTTTAATTTTAGGAATTCACCTGTCATATGGTCTGAATCCATGGAGAAGATGAATAATATCACCGAATTCATCCTTATGGGCTTGACTCAAAATACGGAGCTTCAGATCTTTTCATTTGTTGTGTTTTTCATTGTCTGTCTGCTCACTTTGGCTGGCAACCATCAGCATGGCATGGTCACCATCAGCAGCAGCAGGGCCCTGGAATCCCCGATGTACTTCTTCCTCTCTTTTCTGTCTCTGATAGATGGCTGCTGTTCCTCATCCATGAACCCTAAGATGTTGGTTGACTCTCTCTCTACGAGGAAAACCATTTCCTTTAGTGGATGCATGACTCAAGTCTTTGCTGAGCACTTTTTTGGTGCAGCTGAGATTATCCTTCTCACGGTGATGGCTTATGACCGCTACGTTGCCATTTGTAAACCGTTGCACTACACGGTCATCATGAACAGATTTGTGTGTGGCCTCTTGGTGGGAGTGGCCTGGGCCAGAGTTTTATCCATGCAACCATTCAGATCCTCTTCACTCTGGCTGCCTTTCTGTGGCCCCAATGTAATAGACCACTTTATGTGCGACCTGACTCCTTTGTTGAAACTTGTCTGCATGAACACCCACACCCTGGGTCTCTTTGCTGCTGCCAACAGTGGCTTCATATGTCTGTTAAACATTTTACTTCTGATGATCTCCTGGATGCTCTGAAATCTCACAGAAAGAGGGAAGGAACAAAGCTCTCTCTTCTTATTTCTTTCATTTCACTGTGGTCATCTTATTCTTTGTGCCTTGCATATTTGTGTATCTTTGCCCAGTAATGACCTTCTCTATTGATAAAGCTGTGGCTGTATTTTATACCATGATAACCCTATGTTAAACCCCTTAATCTATACCCTCAGAAATACCTAGGTGAAAAATGTTATGAAAAAATTCTGGGTCAAAAGTTGACATAAATGGAGAAAGATTCACAGAAAATACAATAGCTATCTTTCAAATGCTATATATAGAGATCATTACACTTAGGAGTCTGAGCTAAGTGAACAGCATGTTAAAGTGTGTTGTTGGGATGTCAAGCTTTTTTAGAAATGATTATGCTTTAATTATGATTGTAAAAATATCCCACTTAGATTTATTCATTGCTCATTTGCTTGCCAAACTCCAGCGTGCTGAGAGAAGTGGCTAAGGTTCTTACTGAGGTATATATTCCAAGGATACAATTCTAGTGATCTGAAGCTGGAGAACTGCTGGTGACAGTCACATCTTCAGTTGTGGTAGATATTCTGGATGTATCTAAGCAAATTACCTATATATACACTTTGAGAAATAATAATTCGCTTATTAAAATACTGTAATAATCAATAATTTCTTGGGCTACAACTTTCATTGCATTAGTGATGGCAATGCCAAACTCTTAAGTCTTCATGAACTGTATAATAAAAAGGTGTATCATTATATGTACTTATTCTGTAGTTCGGTTCCTATCTCTTTAAAGGTCTTTGATGCTTATGTAAATAAAGCCATTCTCCATTATTAAAGGCACACACACAACTTTAACAGTTTTTCAACACTATCTGAGAATCTTATTTGCTTTATAATCTCTGTGAAAGTGGAGGCATTGAATGTTTCATACTCTATCATCTTTTTAATACCTAGACATGGTGTAGCACAAACATTTACTTAATAAATGCCCATAATGTCTATTTGACACTCACAAATAAATTTATTTGAAAAAGAGGTGTTTGATAACTGGACTGCTCATAACATTGATCACTTTCCATACTTGCTAATAAGTTGAAATGGAGACATTAGGATCAGTTTAGTACACCAGCCATGGTTCTTATTTAATTACACAGGCTCATCTGTAGCTAATTTAAGTAGGAAAGTTTTCTCATGTGCAATGCATTTGCCTTTGTGGCTACTTGGAGGGTTAGAATCACAGACTAAAATGAACTGCCAGGAATAGCTTGCTGAGGTACATATGGTAGAACTGGTTTTCTGGAGACATGTTGCTGAGATCATGAGTATGTGCTCACACACATGTTTCTGAGGGTGTGCTGCTTTTCTGCTCTGAGGATCACTTAGCTCTCTAGATACAAGCAGAATCCAACCCTAGACAATCACCTCTGATGTCACCCACTTTTAAAGAATACATGAAACAAAAACAAAAACAAAAATCCAGAGAAGATTTGTACTCTGTGTATCTGGTATGATCTAAGTAGTTCATATACATTATATTGGGTTACCACAATGCCTTGTGTTACATATTCTTTTTGCTTTTAGTAGGAATTCATTCACATGCAATCTCTTGGTTTTAGAACATTCATTCATTCACTGACTCCTAATACTGTCATTTCTCAACTGTATCACAGTTTCTCACACGTGAAATACAGAGGGATACATTCAAACCATATATTACCCACTGTCAATAACACACATTATAATGGTTAGGTTTTAATACAATTGATTATTTCATAATACCATTATTATCATTCAGTGTTCATAGTTTACATTGGAGTTCACTTGTGGTAACAAGTTTTCATGGCATTGGAAAATACACAGTGATACACATCCACTATTATAGCATCATGCAGAGTAGTTTCATTAAATGAATATATTCTGTGCCACATCAATTCACTTCCATCTAAGCTGATTACATTTGTTGATCTCTACTTCCTTCAAAATATTAAAAAATAGCAAGGAAATAGGATCAGATCAATTGTTTAGGAGTGGATGAATGGATAGTGAAAATATATTAGATACACACAATGAATTTTTATTTAACCACAAAGAAAAATGAAATTTCCTGAAATTTTCAGGAAAATGTACAGAACTGGAAAGCACAATAAAGTGACTCAGGCTCTGAGAGGCAAGAATTACATGCTCTCTCTCATATGCTTATCTTAGCTTCTGATCTTCATATATGGATGTTCATGGCCATGAGTGTGAGCAGATTACAGGAATCTGGAATTGAGAGAGTCCATGAGAGAGTGGGAGAACAGGATACAAGGGAGAAGCAATTAGGGAGGAAAAGACAACACATGATATGAAAATCAAAGGGGGCAAAATGGTTCAAACAGGGCTGTGGGCAGGGAGACAGAGAAAGGAGCAAGGAGAAAGCCAACAGCAACTAAGAAGTATAAGGAAATGTCAACAATACTTTCTAGTTTGTAATCTATTAAAAATATAAAAAACTAAAAATACTAAAAGAACTTTGAAGCTTTTCTTTTTTATCTCTTCTTTCTCCTCTTGTTTTTTCTTTTCTTCTATTTCCCTCCTCTTTTTCTCTTCCTCCTCCTTTGTCTATTCCTTCTATTTTCTACCCTTTATTTATTGAAAGAGAGCAAGGGAGAGGCATATGGAAGGGTTTGGAGGGAGGAAATGGAGGGGAGAGATGCAATTATACTATAATCTCAAAAAACTCCCTAAATTGAGAAAAAAATAGACATAAAGCCAATGTAGGTAAGGCTGTACTGAGTTTGTGGTTTGTTTGAGTAAATATTATATATACAGCCAATTGCATAGAAATTGAAACAAATCAAGCCTTATAGTAGCTCAAATAATGCATAGATAACAGTCTCTAAACATAAATAAATACCTAAAAGTATGTACAAATAAACACCAGCTATGGGAAAAATCAAGTGTAGTAGTACAAGGATAGAAATAATTGGCTCTGATCAATATTTAACCAGTACAGTAAGTTTAAAATGCATCTTCATTAGAAACGGAAAACAGGGCTGTCATTTTAATCTTGACTGCCAATGGTCCTACAGTATTTTCTGAAATGACATTTATTCCACTTCTTATACACCGCTGTCTCTAACTGTCTGATTAATATGATGACATCTTTATACATAGATATTCTTTTAAATATTAGTGGGGAGTCTCAGAGAATTTCATTAAGAGTCGGTCTTGGACACACTCCAGATGCTACATGCCATGAGTGTAGTTGTCAGGTATAAAAACCTCCAGTAATCTTTGCTCCTGCCAGGCAGAATGGGCACCTCTCTTTGTAGTTGATATAATTGCTCAGAAATGCTTCATTTGGCCTAAGAATGATTTTTTAAAAGGCACAAGGAGGATTTCTCCGGGTTTCAAATGTACATATTTGTTCATATCAACACAAGAGAGGAGGTAGGTTAAACAAATGGAGAGCAACTATTCTTTATTGAAGTGGCTAGAAAATAAATTAAGAGAGAAAAATCTTTCATAGCTGCTGTCTTATGTGGAAACAGGATTTGGTTGAATTTATGCTGTTATTGAACATTATAATATTAATTTTTGTTTGCGTATGTAGCTCATTTGAAGTAGTTCTACTACATAGACAATTGTTTTCTGAAATATTCAGAAGGCCAGAAAATGGTTTCAAAAATATCTTCAAGAAAAAATGTAACATTTTTTCCTTCTATGGCCAAACTGGTTGGAAGAAGATATTTTAGTGTGAAAGAAAAGTCCCACTTCAAACTGCAAAGAAGCTCTCAAAAGGAAAGACTTTAGTAATTAGTAGTGGAAGTGAGACTTTACAACTGGATAAACTTTTTGTTACACAATTATATCAATTGAGTTTGTGACAATTAATATGTTAAGAAACCTCTGCACACAAAATTACTAGGCAGAATGAATATGACACATGATGAGTATGGTTTTGGAAAAACAAAGGAAACTGTTAACACTTACTTTATGTCCTAAAAAGTTAATGTTCTAACTTGTAACGTAGAAGATACATGCTAACAGGTGATTTTAGAACTTGTACTGGGAAGTAACAAGGAGAGGGGTATCATTTCAATAGTGAAAACTTGGAAGGAACGGATTTATTCTGAACAATTTTAAATTTACTTTTGCAAATACTCAATGAATAGTATTTAGAAATGCAGATACCAGTTTTTTGTAGTACTTTAAGTATTTATAGGTTGTGAAGGGGAGGAATGCCCAAGACACTATAACTATAGCATGTTTAAAGCATGTTATAAAAAATATTAGTGCTGATGCTTATGAAAACGCTCTTTAATGGCTGACTCTATCATTATGTATCAAATCAGTGAGGAAGGGTAACCTTACTATAAAGGACTTGGAAATCCACAGATTTTTTTATAATACTCTGAGGATAATTCCATTGTTTTGTAGGTAAGATATTTTCATATCTGAAATCAGAACCGATAGAAGAGCAAAATGGAATCAAGAATCAATGTAACCTACTTTGTGCTTTTGGGCCTCTCAGAGAATCGAAAGGTACAGAAAGGGCTTTTTGTTCTGTTCTTGCTCTCCTACGTTTTGACCATGGTAGGAAATCTGCTCATTGTTATGACAGTCACTATCAGTAATAGCCTGAGTTCTCCAATGTATTTCTTTCTTGCTAGTTTGTCATTTGTGGATATCATTTATTCATCAGCCATTTCTCCCAAATTGATCTCAGACCTGTTCTTTGGTCAAAATATAATATCCTTTAAATTTTGTATGGCTCAACTCTTCACAGAACACTTTTTTGGTGGATCCGAGGTCTTTCTCCTGTTGGTGATGGCCTACGACCGCTATGTGGCCATCTGTAAGCCCTTGCATTATTCGACTATCATGAAGCAGTGGGTTTGTATAGTGCTGTTGATATTATCTTGGATTGGAGGATTTTTGCACTCAGTAATTCAGCTCAGTACTATTTATGGACTTCCATTCTGTGGTCCTAATGTCATTGATCATTTTATGTGTGACATGTACCCCTTATTGAAACTTGTTTGTATTGACACCTATGTCATTGGGCTCTTAGTGATGGCTAACGGAGGGCTGATCTGCACCATTGTGTTTTTACTCTTACTCATTTCTTATGGTGTCATCCTTTACTCTCTAAAGAACCTCAATCAGGAAGGAAGATGGAAAGCTCTCTCCACCTGTGGTTCCCATATTGCTGTGGTTGTCTCCTTCTTTGTTCCCTGTATTTTCATGTATGCACGACCTGCTAAAAATTTCCCCATTGACAAATTGTTAAGTGTGTGTGGACGCCCGCCTCGCCTGCAAGGAAGATGCCGCACACAGGATTCTTCTGGTTCACGCTTTATTGAGGACAGCAGTTCAATTAAGTGTTGAGAGCGAAAGACCCTGATTGCAAAAGGCACCCTGCTTATATAGAGCATAGGGCTATGTGACCGTCAATGATTGGATACTCGTCCAGACCCTCATTAGCATGGAGGGAGGCGGCAAGGACTGCTCACCTGTGCCTGCGCTGTAACTTGTTTACTCCAAATGGGAGCAAGAAGAACCCGGAAGCAGGAAACCGGCGCCATCTTGTAATGGCGTTTCAACTCGGCTCCCAACATCTCCCCCTTTTATATTAAATTGAGGACAAAGGAACATGCTACGTCACCGATCAACCCCCTCCATCTACGGAGGTGAGGATCAAGGAAGTTAAGCATGTCCTAAATACCCAGGTTATCTTATCTCGTGCAATGAGGAGAACCTCTGAGATGTGCAAAGGCTAACCTTGGGTCGAATAAGGGATGTGCCTATTATTGGTGCAATGGAAGCAAGTCCTCAAGGTACAAAGGTCACATGCCCTAAATTGTCTAGAAGGGAAACATGTGGTGGAGATGAACTTCTGTCGCATTGGTTCTGACAACATACAGCTCAACAATCAAAAGGAGGGTTGGATATTACATACCAACCATCGACCTAACGATAGCCTATTGTTTAAGCGTTGCTAACCAGGCTGCAGGGGAATGTCCCACAGCAAGGGCAGCAAATGCTTGAATAATCATTGCTGTCTCTGTCTATACATTTTACAAAGGCACCAAAAGCATACAAATACAGAAGCAATCATCACAAAATATATGTGCCATTAGCATAATCCTCATTGCTATTGCCTCCTATCCAATCATCTTCATTTACCCAAACTGCACCAGAGTTGGAAAGTTGTATGCAACCAGTTTCATCAACCAAAGTAAAGCAGAGTGTTCCATTTAGGGGGAGTGTACGATTTTCCCCTAAACCACTATTTTGAGAGTCATAAAGCAAATAGGCAAGATCAAGACTAGAGTTCGTAGCAAAGAAGCATGGGAAAACTTGAGCATCATGCATCACTGGCATTGGTATGGGGAGTGTTGGTAGTATTCCCCATCGTTGTTCTGTGCGTATCAGGGGCCACTTTATCAGGATCATCTGTAGAGCCAGTAGCGTTTTCAAGATCCTCATCCTGTTCTTGATCTTCTAAGGGCTGTTTCACCATTCTCGTCAGACGAGCAGGCACCCAAATGGGGTTTTCTTGGTCCTGAGGAAAAACACAAACAGCTCCCCTGGATCTTATTAAAACTTGATCCGGGCCCTTCCATTTATTAGACAATACATCTTTCCACTTGACATTTTCTAGTGGAGGTTGTGTAGACATAGCATGTCTATCTGCTGCAGATCTTCCAGCAGCATCCAAATTCAAAAAATTTAAGGTAAATAATATAAGGGAAATGGTACTTTTAGGTCCCATACTGGGACTGCCTATTCCCCCTTTTTGTTTTTGTAGATAAACCTTGAGAGTGCCATTAGCACGTTCCACAATTCCTTGTGCTTGTGGATTATAAGGCAGCCCAGTGTGGTGTGTAACGCCGAGGCGTTGACAAAATTGTTGAAAGGATTTAGAGGTATAAGCAGGACCATTGTCCGTTTTTAAGAGTCTGGGTTTACCCCAGACTGCTCAAGCTTCAAGACAATGAGTGATTACATGAGCGACCTTTTCTCCAGCTAAGAGAGTGGCATGAATTATGCCTGAACACGTATCCACAGAAACATGTACATATTTAAGTTTTCCAAAAGAATTAACATGAGTCACATTCATTTGCCAGACATGAAAGGGTCTAAGACTACGTGGATTTACACCAAAAGATGGTGTGGTCCTAAACTCAGCACAATTTGGACATTGTAAGACAATGTCTCTAGCCTCAGCACGAGAGATCTTAAATTTTAATCTTGGGTCACCGAAAATCCTTCCTGCAGCTTCCATCATTCTTGCTACAAAATCTGAAAAGGGCTCATTCATGCCTTGTATGATCTTAGTTAGGTTTCCTGATACTTCACCTTTATTAGGAATGCTCTTCCATGCCCTAATAGCGATTCTATTTATTTGTTCGTAAACCTGTACTGGATACGCTATTTGATTTGCACTCCACTGACCCTGTCCAGTCAGCATGTCATAATTCCAGTGTGGTTGCCCTTGAGTTGCATTAGCTCTTGCTTGGGCACCACAAGCATCTTGGAAAATAGATTTCCAGTCCAGATATTGACCCACGGTAAGGCAAGCCTTTACTGTATTATATCAATCTGTAGGAGTCATAGCTAAGTGTGCCAACCTCTCTACTTGTGCCTGTGTGAAAGAGGCATTAATACCATAAGTTCTAACGGACTCTGCAAGATCTTTAAGTTGTTTATGGTCAAGAGGTTGATGATATCTTTGTTGATTATTATCTTCAAATACTGGAAAAGCTTGAAAAATCTTTCTCCTACCCTTGTCTGTTAAAAAGGAAGTTTTTCCTATTGAAGTTTTTGAGGTTTTATTTCTCTGTTTTTTCTTAGCCTTAGGCAAGTTAGGAAGAGGGGGCGCAGAGGGAGCCGCCGGAGCGTATGGCTCAGGACGGTAACGTTCTTCCTCATAGCGCGCAGCTTCCTCTTCTAGTTCTGTTTGTTCCTCTGTATCCAGTTTCTCTTCTGACCCCAAAGTTTCTGAGTCTGTGGTTTCTGAGTCAGAAGAGGAAGTACTAGTTTCATCACTGGTTATTCTTAAATTTTCAAATTCTGCTAGTACTGGGTATAACCTTTTTGACTATTCACTTGTTCTTTCTTTTTTTCTTTTTTCTCTTTTTCTACCCTTTTTATCTCTTTTTTAGGCCTCTCCCTCTTTTCTGTTTCTGACATGCTGTCTTGATGTTCTGCCAATGTACGCTGTCCTTCTTTTTACCCTTTCTTGACATCGCTTATCTTCTAAGCAAGCTTTAACCATACGCCATAGTGGCCATGTGCCGGCGCGGAGACCTCCCTTTTCCTTTTCCCTTTGCAAATCTCCTCCTAGTTTACCCCAAGAAGGGATTGTAAGAGACCCGGTGGTTCCTGGGCGATGACAATTTAGACAAGGGCAACAAGCAAGAACAACAATAACCATACAAGCAAAAATGACCGCGCCTAGTGCAGGGTCAATCTCATAAAACAGCATACCTCTCAGAAAGAGTCTGGATCCACTTTCGTCCCGCGCTCCAGTTCTGAATCCTCCTGAAAACAGGGGTCTTCGCCAGTGCTCAGCTGATGGTCAGGTCCCCGGGTTTCAGCACCAAATGTGGACGCCCGCCTCGCCTGCAAGGAAGACGCCGCACACAGGATTCTTCTGGTTCACGCTTTATTGAGGACAGCAGTTCAATTAAATGTTGAGAGCGAAAGACCCTGATTGCAAAAGGCACCCTGCTTATATAGAGCATAGGGCTATGTGACCGTCAATGATTGGATACTCGTCCAGACCCTCATTAGCATGGAGGGAGGCGGCAAGGACTGCTCACCTGCGCCTGCGCTGTAACTTGTTTACTCCAAATGCGAGCAAGAAGAACCCAGAAGCAGGAAACTGGTGCCATCTTGTAATGGCATTTCAACTCGGCTCCCAACAAGTGTGTTTTATACAGTCATCACCCCTATGATGAACCCCTTGATATATACTCTGAGAAACTCAGAGATGACAAATACTATGAAGCAGCTCTGGAGAAGAAAAGTTGTTTCAGAACACAAATAAGTGAGTCTTCTACAGTGAAGGTAGTCCCCAGACTGTGATGTTGTCTCCATATGATGCATATATTCTGAATTCTGATGATAACTGCCCTTTCTTGTAAAGCATTTCTTAAAACTACGAATGAACTAAGTGGTTCTACCATTAATATATTTCTCTGTTAAAGTACACAACTTTTATCATAAACCTGGGCAGGCATAACACACATAGAGTAGGTGTCAATAAATAAGGTGCTATGTATCAGTGAATGAATGTATTAGTATTGCACTGATTTTATCTGAAATTATGGTTTACACTGCCGTTTCTTGTTTCAGTTTTAGTTTTTTTTATGTTGAATTATTTATTATAGTAGTTCAATATGTAAATACTAAGAATCTCTTTCCAATATTTGATTTCATTTATGTTGTATATAGAATTTGGGGCATCATAATTTCTACTTTATAAAATAAAAATAGCCTAATGGATAATGCTCTTAGAGATGGAACCCACAAATGTGGCAAAAGCATAGAATCGGTGTGTCCCTCCTTCTTCCAGATGTCACTATTCTCAGATGCTGAGGCTGCACTGTGCTTTGAGATTCCTCAAGTTAGAACTTGGAGGACACTAGCTCAGTGATACAAGCTAGAAACAGAAAGACAAATACTAAACAAAGTAATTTATGTGTGAAATGTTAAACAGTAATGCTTATATGTTTGGGGGCAGAATTATGGATATCATGGGCTGGAGGCTTAGTAAATGGAAAATGTTGGGAATATAGGGGTTCATTATAAAAGATTTATAATTTTCAGAGTCTAATGTATATCAAGGTATGTATAGTATGTGTTACATACCTGAAATTTTATAAGAAGGAAGATTTTTAATGTTCTTATAATACTGAAAATTAAGGAAGATATCTAAACACATAAAGGAATGGATCTGTTAGCCATCTTAACAGTGCAAAAATTTGTATACTGAACATGAACTGATCACCCCTAAAAAAATTTACCTCTGATGTTTTTTAAATCTCCTTGTTAAACATAATGTTACACTTTGGCCAGCTGAAATGCTGAGTAGTGTACTTGAACCACTTTTATTGTCTAGTTTCTCCTTAGAACATAAGATCCCTGATAGATTATCAATGCCCACGTTAGTGATAGATTTAGCAGATCATTTGAATGAATGTTTTATAGAAATGATAAGTTGTAGTTTTTAAACCAACTTATTTCCTGACAAAGTTTACGTAAAATTTTGATAATATTTTCTTTGAAGGTTTATGTATATCATTGATATCCTCTGACATCACATATGCACCATTATACCTGAGTAAATGCACATACACATGAATGAATGAATGAATGAATAAGAATTTTAAAGTATTTTATGTTTTAGAATCATATATAAAAGTAAGAATTTTTCCTGAACACTTTTACTCTGGCACACCACAGAATCACATTTTTTTGCATTTTTTTTCATTGTATTCTTATACATGGAATACATGCACAAACAATAAATAAACAATATAGAAATTTAAAAAAGAAATAACACTTAAAGAGCTTCTTGCCCTTGCAGCAAGTGTCCTAATAAAGGTTTTTTTTTTGTTTTTTTAAGCAAAGGGAATTCAAGATGCCACACTGCATCTTACCATGCCCCAAAACACATCTTTCACATAAAGCCATACCTGACTCTTTCTTTGTATTTTATCAGAGAGACTTTTTTGTAGACTACATACTAGTTGTCTTGTAGAACACATTGTATGTGTGTATTCCTATTCAGGTGTGCCTCATGTTCCTTATGTTAAGTTCAATCTTGCAGATAGCAGGAAGATCTTACGGCAGAGGCTGAATTTGTCTCTGGTACCACATCAGGAGGTGCTGGACATTGATAATTTTTACCATTTAGTGATGGTGGTGTTTTCTTATTCTTCTGATTTTGCTAATATCACTCAGAACTTTGATCTTACTGACAAAACACTTTTTTAGGAACTATTGAGATTTGGTGTTAAATCTCTCTCTCTCTCTCTCTTTTCCCCCTGATTATTGGAACCTCTGTAAATCTCAAGTAGTAGACCCCAAAAAATACGTCATAGTTTACACAATTTGTTAGTGAAGAAAAATTTCATATTCAGGAACAGTATCTCAGGCATGGTAGGTATATGAAACAATACTTACTCCAAAAATCTGAGTAATAAAATTTTAATACATCACAGGCTCCCTATATTGGAGCATTCGAGGGTTCATTTTGTGCTTTACCTTCAAAGGGTACATGTTCCCAAAAGTTTATAGCACGTTCTTCAACCAGGAAATGTCATGCCATGCAGCTGGTTTGTAGTGAACGTCTTTAAGTGCTGAAGTATGCGGGCAGATATGTTCTCCATACTGTAAGAGACCATGGACCTGGAGACATTCACAGTGCCACCCCATTGCTTCACTTCACTCAGTGCAAACCTGCACATGTGCTTAATCAACTCCAGGTGGGCAGGAGCCTTCTCCATCAGAATTATAGTTCTGTCATTGCATGTAGATTTACATGAAGGGGGAACATTCTGCTTTAAAATGATCCTGAGACTTTGTAGGTATAGCCACAGACATTACTAGGAGATACAGTCTCAAAGCAGACTAGGAAAAGACCATGAGGCCTCAACCCTACACAAGAACTACTGGCAACTAAGGAATGCTGAGAATGAGGGAAATAGATTTTCCCCAGGGAAGAGCACACCTGTTGGTTATCCAATATCAAATCATCAATCCTGAAATCTCACATACAAGAAACATACAGAATGAGCAGTTATATGTAGAAATATATTGTACATACATTTCCATATATTTGATTGCAAGAAATAATGAAAAAAAGGTCATGAATTTGAAAGAGAGAAATGAAGGGTATATGGGTGGGTTTGGAGAATTAAAACGGAAGGAGAAAATGATGCAATTATATTATAATATCAAAAATAAAAAGCATATTTTAAAAATGACCCTGGGAAAGTAAAGAGAGCTTTTAGTGCTTCACTATTAAACATGATACTGCATTGAGTTTAAGATTTAATGCATTAATATTATATTAAAATCCATCTATTCTCTTAAATGACAGTACAGTTCTAAGAATATGATGCTTTCCTTGAAACATGAGCTTGCCTTGAGGATCTAGCTTACCAACTGTGAGCACTACATTCCCTCCCTTCATGAAAACTAAGTATTACTATTGTTCTCAGAGAACAACCTGCTGCCTGCTTGTAAGTGAGGATATTAATGAGTTAGTCACTTCATGTCTGTGAATTTGAGCATGAGGGAAGGAGTGCCAGAGCACTGCCGCTTGCCATTATCCCGTGTTATCAACAGAGGCATTCATGTCAATATCAGTGTCTCATTGTCATAGTGCATAGCTTCACACAAACCCATTGCTTACAGTGTAAAGGGTGAGTGCATTTAAAATAAAGAACCATGAAAAATACATACATATAAAGGAAATAAAAACACGCATGTTTAAGTACATTGATCCGGATAAAACATATTTGAAATCAAAAACTATAGAGAGACTTAGAAGGTCATTATGTAGTGATAAAACTATCAATCCTATAAGAGGTTGTAGTACTGATGATATATGTGCACTCAAAAGCAGGCCAGAAAATGTATAAAACAGATTTTACATCTAAAATGAACGTCTCCAAAATAATAAAAGCAGAGGGACTCAAAACCCTACTTTAATCACTGGACAAGTCATATAAATAATATATGAACAAAGAAATACTAAATTTAAGGCACAGCACAGATCAGGCAGACTTACACATATTTGCAGAGTATTTCTTGTCATAGCTGCAGTATAAATATGCTCATCAGCACACAGAACTTTTTTAATAAAGAAATTATATAGTCTATGTATCAAATTTCAAAAAATTAGCAGCATTGTCAAAATCAACCCATTTGTTTTCTCTGATCACAGAAAATAAAACATATAAATCAACTACAAATGAGGTGTGGATATTATAAAGGTGCATGAAAAGTAAGCACTAGTTATTGGGATGATCAATGGATGAATGAAGAAATTAATCAGAGAATTAAGAATGAAAATATAAAACTGAAACACAGAAGCCGGGCTTGGTGGTATATGTCTTTAATCTTAGCACCTGGGAGGCAGAGACTAGTGTGTCTCTGTGAGTTTGAAGCCAACCTAGTCTACCTAGTGAGTTCCATGACAGCCAGGGCAATGTAGAGAGATCCTGTCTCAAAAAATTGAAACACAGCACACCAAAATTACAGAGGAGAGAAAATACTAGCACTGAGAGAAAAGTTTATGTCAATAAGCTTCCCTGTCTCAGAACTAGAGATATTTTAAATGAATAATAAAGTAATGCAGCTCAGTGAACTGAGAAAGCAAGAAGAAACAGAAAGTTAGTGACTGAATAAAACAATTGTTATCAGGACATAAATCAATAAAACGGGTAATTACATCCTAAAATCTTTATTTTTAGTAAAGTTTAGGAATGCTTAGTAAAGACAATGATATTCAAGTATACAATATCAGAGATGAAAAAAGAAAGGTCACAACTATTACCTGAAAAATAGAAACATTTTTCAAGGATTTCAGTAAACAAATATACAACAGTTTGGAACATCTATAACAAGTAAATTAACTTCTTCCCATATGAGAAATACTAAGATTTAACTAAATTAAAAATTAAATGGAACTTAATGAGTAACAAAGTTGAAATAGTAGTAGAAGTATCCTGAGAAACAGAATCCAATGAATAGGTGAGTTGATTGCAGAATCACACCAAACTTTTAAAGCACTATTTACTGTTTGCTCAACACAAAATGACTGACAGAGAGGGAACTTTTAAACTCATCCCCTAATACCAGTACGATGGTGATCCAAAACCTGTACATAAACATTAAGACAGAAAATAAGAGAACTACAGTGGCACACAAGACACCCACAGCTGAGCAGCAGCCTGAAGCAGAAGTTTCAGAGCCAGAATGGGGGCCAGATCTGACCCTGTGACAGGTACAAATGAGTGAATAAGTTCTGAATAATCCACTGTACACCAGGACCAGTGATGGTGTTTTCATTTCCCTGCCTTCATCTTTGTGCAATGTATGCATGCACTAATTCTTACATTTCTAATTCACATATGTCTCCAATTAGCTCCTTGAAAATTTAAAATGTAAATAAATAAGTAAAATGACTGCAATAAATTTTATGGCATCATTTGTAGCCATAGATGGTATATATAGACATTGATTCAGGGTTGAGGACAGTTTATTCTTTGTCGAATTCAATCACCAGTTCTAGCCTGGAGCCCTTGAGCTTTGGGGTGTTTCTTTTTTCAGTCACCCGGAAAGCTTCAGCCTCTGCCTCTGTATTATCTGAACATTAATGTGCCATATAATCTAATAAACCTGAAACCTTCTAGCTCCTTCTGAACTCTGACTCTTCTGGTTCAATTCACTCTTGTTCTGGATCAAATTCTCCAAGCTTCCTGGTTCAAACTGACCTTCTCAGCTGAGTCTGACTGAATTCTTTCTGACAGAACTCTTCAGACTCTGGCGGACTCTGACTGACTCTCTAACTGCCTCAGACTAAATTGCTTTGCTTGACTTCAAACTGAGTCACTCTTCCCATCCGATACTGACTTCTTCTGCTGAGCTCTGCTGTGATGTGTCTCTCCCCCAGCCTGCCTGCTTCTGTAACTCACTGCTTCATCCTGTCTCTGAAACTGACTCTACAAGGGACTCTGCTTTGAGCTGAGGGTACTCCTGCCTTTCTATTGAGAGAGCTGTGTGTGTCCTCACTCTGATTCCCTCTGCTTACTCTTCCTGTGATTAGTAACTTTGTCTGTCCTTCACTCTGACTCATCCTAGATGTTACTTCCACACTGTTTTTCTAAGGGACTAAAGACACAGACCACCACTACCTTCTGAATACTGGGATTAAAGATGTTTGCTACCACTGCTTTTTGAATACTGGGATTAAAAGTATGTGCCAACATTCTTAATATTCTTCTACACTCAATGTGGACCACACAGGCTTCTGATTGTGATTCCTTCATATAGATTCCTGGAATATAGACCCATCCTCGCTTTCACACAGGCCTATTCCTCTACAGTCATTTTTCTAGGTACCAGTGACTTTTTAGAAAAAGCTTAATATTAATTAAAAGAACAAAAAACAACTTTCTCTAATATGAGTCAACAGAGAGATTGTACCACAGATCTACACAATGGGATTAGGGAACCCTGGAAATCACATGACATCAGCTTTCTTTGTAATCCAAGATCATCTACAAAAAGAGTTAGCTTTGCATAGTATGGAGATTTTCATACTGATTTCTGATTCATTAATGTAGGATAGCATCTCATTTATGCATGTTACTTTCAATGACACGCATAAAAGTTTTATAGCCTTCAAGATACGTATGTTACAAGCTTTCACCTCTTCAATTAAATGAGCTTCTGAATATTTCATTTCTTATGCATATATAAATAGAATTTAATTTTTCGTCATCCATAAAGTCCAATTTGTGTTGCCCACAAACTCTATAATATGTTATTAATATTTTGAGTATTTCATATGTGCATAGAATATATTTTGATCATATTCCTCTGTATTCCTCTCAGCAACTCAAACCAGACTTACCTCTTATTCTTCCACCCATGTCAATTTTATGTCTTTTGTACATATGCATTGAGTTGGGTATGCTAAGCAATTACTGGTACACTTGTAACTCAGTCTGATTGTCAATCCAGGAAATAGCTCCTTCTTAACCACTTTCAGATCACTAGTATCCTAGTGGGAGTCTTACATTTTGGCAGTAATGGAATAGTTTTTCATGTATCAACTTCTGTCCAGCTACTGTAACTAATCCTAAACCAATAAAATATATGTAAAGTCTCCACCATTTGATGGATAACAACTACATAATTCCCAAATATTATAATACCAGTGTTCAGTGAAGTACTTACTCTCAAAATATGTACCTTAGTTATATATTCATCTTATAATCTCAGGACATATTTTACTTTCATATCATTAATTTCATAATAAAATTATACGTTGTGTGTAAACTTTGCTTCATATCAGAGAAGTGGCTTGTTCAGTCCTCCAATTGGGTCCTAAATGATAAACTATTAAAATGATGCAAGCAATGCTTCCAAACAATGCCAGTTTTGTAGGCAAAAGATGAGCAGTATTCCTTTTTTTTTTTTTTTTGCTGTGCAACTGATCTTTAATAAATAATAAATACACAAAGAAATTATGTGAAGCCTGTAGTCCAAAGTAAAAGAAGGTAATTAAAAATGTTCTTTTTTGGTCATATGTAATAAGCAGCATCTCATTACATAAGATTTTTTTACTTATTTGGAAAATAAATTAATTTCTCACATAATAGATTCTGATTACAGTTTCCCCTCCCTTTTCTCCTCCCAATTCCTCCCCACCATTCCTTCCACTTCTTTCTGTCTCTCCTTAAGGGAAAAACAGGCTTCCAAGGGATAATAATAAAATATAATGGAATAAAATATAGTAAGATATACCAAAATATTCACACCAGAGTTGGACAAGACAAGCAAATAGAAAGAAAAAAGCCAAAGAGAATGTTCAAGAATCAGAGATCCACTCTTTCACATTTTCAGGAATCTCATAAAAACATTAAAGTGGAAACCGTAATGAATATGCATAGGACCTGATACAGACTCACCCAGGCTTTGTTCATGCAGCTTCAGTTTCTGTGAGTTCATATGAGCTTTGCTCATATTGATTTAGAGGGCCTTGTGTTCTTGGTATACTTCAGCCCCTCTGGCCCTTACACTCTTTTTGCATCCTCTTCTGCAGGGTTTCCTGAGCTCTGAGGAGAGGGATTTGATGGAGGCATCCTATTCAGGGAACTGCTCCAAGGTTTCTCACTTTCTGAATAATCTCTGACTGTGGGTCTCTGTGTTTGTTCCCAACTGCTGGAGGAGGAAGCTTTTCTGATGATGGCTAAGCAAGGCATTGATTTATGAGTACAACAGAATGCCATTAGAAGTTATTTTATTTCTATATTTTTTAGATCATTAGTATTTGGTTTTACCCTAAGCCCTGGGCTACCTAGTGTCTAGGTTTTGGTCATCCAAGCAGTGTTGGTATGGGTTTTTATTGAGTGGGCCTTCATCCAAATCAGATATTAGTTATATGAGATTCCATATATTATCTATGTATGTAATATTTAAAGACACTGTTTAATTATTAACTGAATCTACATTTTTCCAGAGCTTTTTAATTGCATTTTTAACCTCAGAATTCCTTAGGGTATAGATTAAAGGATTCAGAAGAGCGGCCACCATAGTATAAAAGACAGCAACAGCCTTATCAATTGGCAGAGTGGTCACTGGGCGTAGATATACAAATATACAAGGAATAAAGGATAAGACTCCTACTGTGATGTGAGACACACAGGTGGAAAGGGCTTTGCTTGCCCTCCAAGCTATAGTTCTTTAGAGAGCACAAGATGATTACATAGGATCCCATCAAGAGGAAGAAGTTAAATAGACAGATGAACCCACTGTTGGCAGCAACAAAGAGACCAAGGATGTGCGTGTCCATGCAGACTAGTTCCAACAATGGGTACAAGTCACACATAAAATGGTCTATGATGTTAGGGCCACAGAAGGGTAGCCAGACTGTAAAAAGGATCTGAATAGTTGCATGGAGGAACCCTCCAGTCCAGCCCATGGTTCCCACCAGGAGAACACATAGCTTGTGGTTCATGATGGTCATGTAGTGCAGAGGTTTGCAGATGGCCACATAGCGGTCATAGGCCATCACAGTCAAAAGGATGATCTCAGTAGCACCAAAAATGTGCTCTGCGTAGACTTGAGCCATGCATCCATTAAAAGAGATGACTTTGGTCTCTTGAAGGGAGTCCACAATCAGCTTAGGAGCTGAAGAAGAAGTGTAAATGGTGTCTATCAAGGAAAGGTGGCTGAGGAAGAAGTACATAGGGGAACTCAGAGCCTGGCTGTTGATGATGGTGGCCACAATGAGCAGGTTGCCTGAAACTGTTATCATGTACAGAATCAAAAATGTCACAAATACTACTGTCTGATTTTGGGAGTTCTGTGTAAAACCTACCAAGATGAATTCAGTCACATTCCTTTTATTCTCCATCTGTGTAGTGTAGTTTATTTGTTTCTAAACCCAGAAAGGTCTATTTTACCTTTAGGGAAAAAAAATCACCAAATAATTAAATATTCAAAAAATTCTGCATCTTCATCACTCTGTTGTTTCAAAGATGAGTCCCAGTTTTTCCATATATTCTAGAAATTGAAATCTCAAACCTTTTCTTAGTTGACTTTTCCAGACTTTTATTTTCTTAACCTCAAAATTATCTTTTCAGACACAGGGCATCAAGAAGAAAGGAACCACATTTTCTAATGTCAATGGAGCAACTGCAAACTTCAGTTTTATTGCAGAATGAAGGAAAAGTTTAATCAATAGAAGTAAATTTGAAATTAGGAAAACCTAAAACTACATATGAAATAAGGTGAATTAGAAGCATAAAATAGTTCCTTTACTCTACTCATAATTATGTAAACATGCCAGAGGAAAAGTTAGTGGTAAAGATTATGGAAACAGTATTCAAACTTCATGTATTGCATGTTTATTTTAAGAATACAATTAAAATAGAAAGTTTTCTCATTAAATTATACACACACACATACACACACACACACACACACACACACACACACACACATACACAAACACATATATATATTATATTGAATTTTACAGATGTTAAACCATATCTGTATGAGTTTCCTTTTCTTTACATCCTTACTAAAATGGGTGGCATTACTAAGTGAAATAAGCCAAAAAGTGTCACAGGTCTCTTCCATAAGTGAATACTAAAATCAAAGTCAATATACAGTTACAGTAGTAATTCCTAAAACTTGAGAATGGAAGGCTCCTTAACATATCCCAAACTCTGTTAAGTACAGATAGTGCTGGTGTATGCTGAGCAGTGGTAAGGACAGATACGACACTGATCCAAGCTGTACACTCTGTCTGCATATGCTGAAATAACACACTGTGCTCTACACTGGAATAAAGTAGAAAATAAATTAATATATTTAGGATATATATCTCAGAATCTAGATTATAGGTATCTTTCTTTTTTAAAAAATTTTAATCATTTCCTAAATTTCTGAAGATTTCATTACTAATTTTGGGATTAGAAAGTAAGTATAATTTCTATGTTTTTTTACAATATTAAATTGAGTATATAAACATTTAAGTTGAGTAAAATATGAGACCTAAAACAGAGGGAACTGTACACTGGGACAGCATGGCAACCCAGGGAACATCTTAGATATGATTAAAATAATATAATTTGTTCATGAAATTGCAATTACAAATTTACAAAAGGCCCTGAACGTAAGAACATAGGATTAGCAAGATTGCCATGACAGTCCACCATATTGTCTAGCACTATCTTTGATGTCATCTTTTGAAAAAATTATACAATATATTTCAATCATGTTCTTCCTCTTCCCGTAACTCTTCCAAGATTCTCCTCCATTCCGTATTCACTCTACTTTCTTCCCTCTTTCCTTCCTTCCTTCCTTCCTTCCTTCCTTCCTTCCTTCCTTCCTCTCTCTCTCTCTCTCTCTCTCTCTCTCTCTCTCTCTCTCTCTCTTTTTTTTAAGTATTTTTTGAGACGGTTTCTCTGTCCTGTAACTCTGGCTATCCTGAAACTCATTCTGTAGACCAGGATGTCCTCCAATTCACAGAGAACTGCCTGAATCTGCCTCCCAACTGCTGAATTAAAGGCATGCACCACTACCAAAAAACAACACCCAAACAAAAAACAAAAACAAAATAGCAACAGACAAACACTCAACAAACATAACCCAGACCCCCAAAAAATAATGTTTTTTTTTCCTAACATGAATGTTAGGTTGTATTCTTCGCTATGTGTGCTGTACCAGCCAAATTTGTTTTCTAGTTTTAATTAATATCATGAATCAATAATTTATGCAGGTAGCCAATAAATCTACTCTGAATAATGAACCAGAATCCACTTAATATAAAATCTATTTTATTTACTTGATGAAGAATGCATATATCATGCAAACTTCAAGATAGTATTTTAAACTTACTTTTCATTATTAAGCCTTAAAATTCCAGGATTTCAGATTTATTACAATTTCTAACTTGTTCCCAAAGCAAACAGACTATGAAGAATCTCAATCTCAGGTAAGCATGACAAACAATAAGACCATGTAAGGGAGACGTTATTCCCTATAATCCCATGATTGCTTCATTGACACAGTAGCCTTGCATCACTGAGCCCGGAATTAAGGCCTACCTTGTAAACAGCCCAAATTATTAGAGAATCCTCCCAGGAACAAGAACCTCTGAGAAAAAATGGAGTGCATTTCTATCTGCCAGATCTTCTTTAGAGGAATAATTCTTGAGAGAACCTACAGTGGACAAATATGTTTTCATAAATTCTAGAGTGTCTATGCCAAAGTCACATTTTATAATCAAAACCACATATAAAACCCAAACTATGATTCACCATCACTACTTCAATTAATAGTACCATTTTCTGCAAATTTTCAAGTACCCTGAATATATGTTAATTATTTTAAAATATTTAGATTCTTCCTTTTTCCTCACATCATGTAGACACAAAGCCAAACTGAATATCTCAGTTATATGTCAAAACTGATGTCTGTAGTGTTCAATGGCAATAAATGTGTTTCTTTCCCTGTACTGCTTCAAAGACTAATAGTATACCCTGTGGTATTTGTAGAGGAGCAAGGAGACTGATCCTACATAAGAGATAAGGCTGAAAGGCAAGGACATAAATGTAAAACTTCATTCCACACTGAGAAAACCGGGTCACTTATTTAAATTCCAGTATATTTGAACATGAAGCTTTTGCTTGCTCTGCTTCTCCACATTTGGGTCAGCATGCTCAGGCTTACATGCCTTGCACGTGCTTTCTGTGGAACATCCTTACACTGAGCACTGTGTTTTTGCCTGTGCACTGTACTAAGTGATTTGTGTGTTGTAATTCATCTATTCCTTACAACAATGTCAAAAAGTTTAAACACTTTAAAATATGGATTTGAAAGAAAGGAAAACTGTTAGGAGGTAAAGAACTTTCCTAAAGTCCCAGTGATAAGATGTAGCAAAGCCTGTATCCAAATCCAGGATGTCTGTCTCTAGCTCTTTAATGTTTACTCAGTGTCTGCATCTCCAATGCAGATAAGTTTACTTTGAGGGTTAGCATTTCTAGAGTTCATAGAAGTGAGCTAGTACCTTAAAGCTCCAACTGTGGTCACAGGAAATCTTCCAGAGTCCTCTGATTAGCTCCAAAATAAAGCCAGATTACAATTACTCATTACAATGAGTCCAGGTCTTCAGTCTGTAAGCCTTTAGAATTGCTGTACCTTGTATTCTATCAGCATATACATACTTTAAAGTTGGAAAGGCAAGAGCCAGGCAGGTGAATTTCATGGAACCAGAGCTTATCAGTTAGTGACAGAGGACAAGGACAGTTGATGTCTGCTGAACACTAACACTGATATATTTTTCCTAACCCTGCATCTCACCTTTCTTAAGATGGTACAATAGAATATATATATATATATATATGGAAACAATTGCTGGCTATCTTGGTTCTTTAAGCAGAAATTCTGCTGTATGGCTAGGGCTTTATCCAATGTAGCAGGAACACATCTCCCCAGTTATTTCAACATACAAGAATGTTTTCTAAGTTCAAAATGAAAGATGTTCTTGATCCTGAATTTTAGTACAGCTTTCCATTCATTGTTGAAAGTATACACTTGCCTCTCATTGATAGAATTTTTAATGCATTCAACTTTGGATATAAGCTTTATTGTTAAAAGTGATTCTTTTGAAAAAAAAAGGGTTCAAAAGAGTTTTTTCCTCCCATTCTGACTTGTCTTCATGAAAGTGAAGGCCATACATCTGTCACAACTCTATTTCCAAAGAGCAAATTAAAATTTCCATTTGTATCGTATCTCTATTTCTGTTGATATAAGGTAAGCTTTCCCTGACAAATTGCTAACTTGTTTTCTCAAGAATATGTATGACTTTGTAAACTAAAACTAATAAATTAAACAGTCTGCCATGCATGGATCATACACCATACATAGGCAGAAATATTTTGTGACCCACCCAGGTATTCATTCTCTTTGTACTCTATGTACAAAACCTAGATTCTATAAATTGTATCTTCATCTATATACATATTTCTAGTTAGAGGACCAAATATTTATGCATGATCTCCTGAAACATGAAGGTATTCAAATTATAATGCTTCAATTACTTTAATTGCAAACTCTTTACAGGGAGAAAATGAAAATATAATAAACTAGTTTAAAAATCAGAATTCTGAGTAACCTACCTTGGTTGCTGCTGCTGCAGTTGAGAATTCCCACTTTGTTCAGAAACACAGAGTAATTATTACATACAGCTGTTTAGACAGTATTCCATGTAATGTATGCATCTCAAACTTACAATGATTAAGTGATACTTTAGAGACAGTCAAAACAACACAGACTTCTTCAAATGCATTTAACAGGTACTTTCGAAGCTCTGATGTCTTTGATATTCTTATAAAAAGTGAAAAGAAAAGAAAAAAGAAAGGAAACTTCTATGTTGAATTTGAAACTTAAAGTCTGGGGAAATATAGAGAATCTTTTGATTTTCTGTTCTTATAAAAAACAATTACAGAACAAGAAACACAAATATTTCTAACACTTAATCTGGTCAGTGAAAGAAAAACAAACCAATAGCTTCTTCTGGAATCATTGTGCAGAAAGGCTGCTGAGGACATTATTAATGGATGAATCTCTCTCCTTTGCCCTCCCAGGGATTAATTATTTATGGTTTTTTGAAGATTTTACCTTAAGAACAAATATTTCAATGTACTTATTTATAAATAAGTCACTGCTTAGTTCCTTGCAGTTGAAACTAATTTATCAACAGTCCATATTTCTGGTCTTGGATATTACAGAATGAAGTATGTATCTCATAAGCCCTTGAGGACCATGAACTGGGATATGAAGGGCTCTCACTACTCTATGGATAACAGCCTGGGGTTTTGCTCACACAGTCCCTGGGGAAGTTTTCTTAGTCTGAGGTCAGGTAGATGACTGAGACTCTTATTCTTCGAACAGTACTAGAATGTATCAGGACTTGTTCTGTCCATAGGACTGAATTTTGAAAACTGGCACACGTTCAGTGTGCTATCTAGAGCTAGATGCTAAAGAAAACGTAAAATCCTAGTGTCAACTTTCCCAGTATAGAAACCAAAAATCTTTCTTGATTCTTTGCCTTTCCATTGACTCTGTAGAAGTTTATAGATCTAAGAGGCTTCTCAATGACAGAAGCCTTGCTTCCAAAACTAACTAACTAACTAACTAACTAACTAACTAACTAACTAACTAAATAATTAACTAACTAAGACTCCCAATTTCTTTACACATAATATCTCCAGGACTCTGAAGATTTACATTGTCAAAATTCCCCGATTCTCTGAAAATACATAACTTTGCAGATATCTGGCATTCTGAATGATAGGGCATTGTTTAAATCACCAAAATAAAATGTCAACAGCTGTTGCATATGGCTGTAGACAATGAATTGGTAATAACAGCATACCAAGAGCTGTTCATAGTCATTATTGCAGTTACTAATCTCTGTGTCCTTTATTCTATCAATAGGGTGCATTGCATTGACTAATTTTCATATATTAAAATAACCTTAATTGCTGGAATAAATTCTACTTAGTCATAATATACAATGGTTATTTTTTTTTATAAACTACTGAGTGCAGTATGCTAGACTTTTATTGAGATTTTTGGGATCTATTTCCCTAGTTTATTGTTGGTTAGTTTTCTTTTAGTAATTTTGTTTGATTTTTTTTTTTTTATCAGAATACTATACTAGTCTCCACAATGTTGCTTCTATAATATTTTTTTTGGAAAGTTGATGAAGGATTGGGATTTCCTTGATCATTTCCATAGCTTCTCCAATATATCCCATCTGATTTATCACTCTTCTATGTTGCCACTTGTTCTACAGACAGAACAATATCTACTATTACTTATTCACTTCTATGACAAGGGAATAATGGATCTCATTATACTTGTGGCTGATTATTCAGGGTTAGACAGACAAATATATTTTTGAGGGACATTGACTTTTTCTATTGCTTAAATTCTTGAACTTACTTAAGAATCATATCATAATCCTTATATGCCTTTTTGTAAAGTTCTCTTTAGTCATTTCTGGGGAGACAAAAGTATTCAGACTTTAAAAGCTCATTGTAAAACTTCACCAGTAGAATGAATCATTTGGAAATCAAAATGGCTGGAAGACAAGAAAGAGGAAGTGGATCATTCAGTAAGGGTCAATGATTTAAAAACAGAAGTTTGGAACATGGGAGAGATCTGGGACACTATGAAAAGAACAAATTTTCCAATTTGTCAAAGATGAAGGAGAAGAATACCAAACTGAAAGCACAGAAAATATTTTCAGCAAAATTATAAAAGAAAATTGTTTAAATCTAGAGAAGAGATAATCATTCAGGTACATGAAGCTTCCAGAATACCACACAGACAGAATAACAAAAGTAATTCCTCACATCACATTATAGCCAAAAAACTGAAAACACAGACAAAAGCAATGGTATTTAAAGCTAGAAGAGAGAATGGTCATGAGACTGAAACAAAAATTAAAAATCTCTTAACTAAAAAAGTTCAGGACTAGGTGGATTCAGTTACAGTTCCTTAAAGGTGAACTAATACCAACACCCCTAAAGTTATTCTATAATATAGAAAAGTAAGGAAAGCTTCCAAAATGTTATGAATCAGCAATACCCTGATATTAAACCAAGATAAAGGCAGCATAAATTAGAAAATTACATCTGAATTTCCCAGGAGCATAGATGCAAGTATTCTTAATAAAATACTAGCAAACAAAATTCAATATCACATAAAAAAGATCACTCAAAAACAGAAGGAAAAAAAGTGAAAGGGTTGTGATCTTTCTCTTTAAAAAAAGCCATCCATATATGTATACACAACAATAATAAAGAAAATGTCATGGATTTAAGAGGGAGTAGAGGGATCACAGAAAGTAATGGAGGGAGGAAAGAGATTGGTAAAAATAGTAATCTGATAAATTCTCAAAAAAGAAAAAAATTAAATAAAAATGTAAAAATAAAACCAATAAACAATAAGCCCTACAAACCAATTTATTTGATGAATGTAGATGCTAAAGCTTTGAATGAGATGTTTACAAATCAAGTCCGAGGACACATTAAGACTATCCAACATCATGGCCAGGTTAGTGTCCTTCTGTGGTTTCAAGGATGGTTCAAAATATACACACAAGTAACTAAGACAGTACATAAAGTATACTAACAAGAATCATATGATCACCTTACTTTATTCTGAAATGGCCTTTGGCAAAGATATGGTCTCTTCATGAACAAAAAAAAAAAAAAATCTCTGAAAAACTTGGAAAATAAGAAACATACCTCAACATATGAAAATATGTAAGTGACAAACATTCAGCTAACATTATACTAAGAAAAACAAAAAAAAAAATTCTATAAAACCAAGAATGAGACAATAGTGCCCATTCTTTCCAGTCTTATTCAACATATTTTGACATCTTAGATAGATCAATATGACAAGACAAATAAAAGAAATAGATGCAATAAGAAATAAAAAAGTCAAATTATCCCTGTTTATGTATTGTATGATCCTATATTTAAAATACCCTAAAGACTCCTCCAGAAAACTCATAAGTAGATAAACATTTTCAGCCAAAAACAGGAGACAAAATTCAATATTCAAGAGATGATGAGTTTTCCATATACCAGTACTATACTTGTTGAAAAAATATTCAGTAAAATGTTATCATTCACAATAGCTTGAACAATTTTGAGGAACATCTAACCAAGGAGATCAAAAACTTCACCAATAAAAAGTTTAAAAAATTGAAAAAGACCTTAGACAGTTCACAATTCCAGAAGGCATTTCCAAGGAATGCCCAGGCCACTCCAGACAGGGAAGCAAGTAGGCTAACTTCAGGTCTTCATCTCTCTCTTTGTTCTTCCAAATCCAATCCCCCAGTCTTGTCTCCATCTCTGTATCAGACCACCTGCTATAGTCCTCTTTTCCTCTGGCCCCATCTCCAGTGAATCCCACAGATCTCCTCCAAACATTCCTCCCTCCATTCATTGCTTTATCCCAGCTCCTAACTTCAGAATATATTCCCTGGAAATAAGAAATAACCTGTAGCAGGCAGTGGTGGCACATGCCTTTAATCCTAGCACTCAGGAGGCAAAGTTAGGCAGATCTCTGTGAGTTCAAGGCCACTCTGATCTACAGGACAGCCAGAGTTAAAACAGAAACCATTGAAAAACCAAAAGAGAAAAAGAAAAAGAAATAACTCTTAGATCAATTAGATAGAATAGATAGTGGAGAATAGTCTTGAACTCATTGGCATAGGAAAAGACTTCCTGAACAGAACACTGTTAGCTCAGACACTAAGATCAACAATTAATAAACAGAACCTCATGAAAATGAAAACCTTCTGCTTGGCAAATGACACCTTCATTTGGATAAAGCAGCAGCTTACAGAGTAGGAAAAGAATGTTACCAATTATACATTGATGGGAGGGCTAATATCCAAAATATATACTTTAAAAAACTGCATATCAAGAAAACAAGTAACTCAATTAAAAATGAGGTACAGATCTAAACATAGAATTCTCAAAATAAGAAACTCAAATGACTGAGAAATATTTAAAGAAATGTTCAACATTCATAGCCATTACGGAAATGCAAATCAAAACTACTTTGAAGTTTCATCTCACACCTGTTAGAAAGGCTAATATCAAGAAAAAAAAGTGGCAGTTCACGTTGTCTAGGATATGGAGTGAGGGGAACACTCAGCCATTGCTTGTTAGAGTACAAACTCATACCAATAATATGGAAATCAGTAGATGGTTCCTCAAAAGATGGGAATTGATCTACCTCAAAGGATATCCCACTCTTAGGCATACACCCAAGAGTCATTTTATCTCACCATAGAAAATCTTGCTCAAGCATGTTTATTGCCTGTCTATCCATAATATCCAGAAATTGGAAACAACCTAGATGTCCCTCAACAGAAAAATGGGATAAAGAAAATGTAGTACAGTGGAATATTACTCAGCCATTAAAAAATGAAATCATGAACTTCACAGGTAAATAAATGGAACTAGAAAATATAATCTTGAGTGACATTTCATATATATATATATATATATATATATATATATATATATATATACATACTGTTAAATCAATGATAACTAAGCTATAACTCATAGAACTATAGAGGGCAGACATAAAATATGGGACAGAAAGAACTGATAGTTCTCATTAGGAAAGTAAAGTAAAATAGATATGATTAGATAGGGGTTGAAATGGGAGGATCAATTGGAAGGGGAAGGGAGGGGAACTGTGGGAGTGAATACAGGGAAAAATAACGAAAATTAAGGGACATTTGAAGTGTATGGAAACCTAATATAGTAGAAACTCCCTAAAACATATAGATATATATATATAGGTGATCTAAATAAAATCATCAAATAGTGGGGGAGACAGAATCCCAACTATTTATCTCTTGGTACCCAGTGGAGCTTCCAGTACAGGAATTGGGTTACATCTAATTGAGTTTTGGCCAAAGATGCCCAGTGGGAATCTTCAAACAACCTAGGCTATTTCCAAGACTATAGGCTTCTCTCCACAAACTGACAACAAGGCCCCATTGCTGAAAGCACCACCTACACAGCTTACTGAATGTGGAGAAGTCAAGCTGATGCCTACAGAGAACCTTCACTTCTATGTTCTAGTATCTGGTACAAGAAGGTACTCTGCACACTATCAAGAGAGTAACATAACCACCTATCCAGATACCAACCATTTATCTACAATGATGTACTGCTTGCAAGATATGCTAGGGTAGTGGTGGCACAAAGCTTTAGGGAATAATCAACCAATGGCTGATTTTACTTAAGGCTCGCTCCAATAGATATAACTCATACCCAGCACTGCTTGGATGCCCAAGAACCTGATATAGCCCAGATACCTATGAGGAAACCAAATGATACTGGTCTAAAGAAAGAAAATAAAAGTAGTGATAAAATGACTCCTAATGATATATGCCATACTCATAGATCACCTATCATCAGAGATAGTTGGAAACAAATCAGCAGTTGGGAACAAATACAGAGAGTAACATCCAGACATTATTCAGAGTGAGCGTCCTTGGAATGTGCAGCTCTAAATGTGTCTTCATTAAATCCTTCCATCAGAGCTCAGGGAACCCTGCAGAAGAGAAGGCAGGAAGAGTGTAAGAGCCAGTGGGATTGGAGGACATCAAGAAAACAAGACCCTCTAAATCAATATGAGCAAAGCTCGTATGATCTTACAGAGACTGAAGCAGCATGCACAGGTCCCAAACAGGTCTGCACCAGGTCCTCTGTATATGTATGATGGCTTCCAGTTTAGTGTTTTTATTGGCTTCCTGAGTGAGCAAAAGAGTGGGTCTCTGATCTTATGCCTTCTCTTGGGCTCTTTTCCTTCTGTTGGTTTGTCTTGTACAACTCTGAAGTGATAGTTTTTATTTTATCTTATTATATTGTGTTTTGTTATATTTTTAATAAATGAATGAAGGAGTAAAGGAGTGAAAACCCTGCCACTAAGGCAAAAGCTGACAACTGAACTGTCAATCTGTTAGGAGAGATAAAATCAGTTTCCTACAGATTTGTTTTTGAAAACAAAACAAAACAACTTAAAGTAGAGTGGGCAGGGATGGAAAAAAGACATGGAAGGACTTTGGGGAGGGAAAAACAAAACACATAATTACACAATTTCTTTCTGCCTCTCCTCCTTTTATACCTCACCTGACTCTTTTATAAATTCATAGCCTTTTATTCTTTAATTATTATTGTACATATATTTGAAAATAAATATACAGATACAACCTGCTGAGTCTGTTTATGATTTTAGTATGTAATTTTTCTTTTAGGGCTGACCACTTGGGATTAGATAACCACTGAGAGTACTTCTCCTGGGGACAGAAAATTCTCTTTCTCAGCAGTCTTTAATTGCCTGTAGCTCCTTTTCTAGGATGGAGTTCCATGCAATTCCCCTCATCCATGTTGGCATGCCAGTTGGTATTGTCATTGTTTAGGTCTTCTTTAAGTAGGCATACCGTAGAGATTTTATTGGCATAGCTTCTCTGTCATACCTACAAAATTCAATCTTGTAGCGGCCTTCCTGATCTTATGATGTTCCCTCCTTGATGTTCGCTGGTCCTTAGGTGTAGGTGTTGTGCTGGAAATGTAGCAAAAGGGGTGAGGCACCTTATAGTCAGTTGTTTTCTGCATTTTGATTGCTGTTTTTGTTGTGGGGTATTCACCAAAGAAGACTGCTTGGACATGGATTTAAGACAATAGAAAGTCTTTATTACCCAGCTGGTGACTACATTGGGTATTTGGGATCCCAGTGTAGCCTTGAGCCTTTCTCAGGAGGAGCTCAACAACAACAACAAACAAAAAAACAAAACAAAAACAACAAAAAAAACATGTTCTGGGTTGAAATACTTCAGTTATCAAGAGCAGTTAGCCAGAAGTGGAACTACAGAAGCTAAAAAGCAAGGTTAGTACATTTTGAGACTTTCCCAGAACTATACAGACTTTGATGGATTAGCTGTTTTTGTTTTTTTTTAATTTTTGGCAAGTGGTGCTGTCTATTATGCTAATTCTTACAGCCTGAATGTCACTTCCATCATGAAGTCAGTTGTACTAAGATCTCAGGGCCTACAAAGGTCTGGAGCCCTGTTATATTCCCCACTGGTCTTAGTGAATGATTCAAATCATGGCCTCAACCTGCTCTACCCCATGTAGGGAGAAGTTTACCAACTATAAGATTATGTTCGGAAATCCTCCCCCACTGCTTCCCAGCTCAGAGACCAGCGGTTGGGAGAACTATGTTACCATTTCTTTCTCAAGTCACTAAAGACACTCCAGTCCTCATAAAAGGCTAGATATTCATTCCACCTGGGAGTTCATCACCAGTTTCCCCTTGTTCCAGTCTGGTGATACTGTATGGGTCAAGCAGGTAGCCAAAGAGGCAGTGGAACCAACCTGAAAAGGACTGTACATAGTGATTGTCACCACTCTTATGATTGTGGAGTAGCTGACATTACACCATGGATC
The DNA here is from genome assembly GCA_026225945.1 of Cricetomys ansorgei. Taxonomy (NCBI): domain Eukaryota; kingdom Metazoa; phylum Chordata; class Mammalia; order Rodentia; family Nesomyidae; genus Cricetomys; species Cricetomys ansorgei. The sequence goes on along the minus strand of JAMJFZ010002399.1, from coordinate 43,870 downwards.
CACCACACCCAAGTCAAGAAAGCAGAAGCCACAGATGCTGCTGCCAAATGGATTGTCTCTCAACTATGGACCCACTGAAATTAAGGTTTCATTGAGCCTGGGGCCTACCCACTCCCTGTTAAGGTCTCAAGGCCTTCTAAGGCCTGTTTTTTGTTACAGTTACAGTTACAGTTTTTTGTAATGGTCTCTTTATTCTGTGAAAAGAAGCTTCTTTGATGAAGGATGAGAATCGCATTTATCAGTGGGGATAAATGAATCTATTTAGAATGCATTAAGAAAATATGCTGGTTTAGGAAAGCTGTGGCAGTAGGTTCTCCTCTGAGATCTAGAATCTTTCTAGTCACATTAGTTGGCTAGGTTTTCTGTACCAGCTAAGATTTCCCTCGTACTTGGAGGACTTAAGTCCATTTAGGTAACTTTGTTACTGACAACCAATATACGAATGCCACTATTGCACCTTTAGGGCTATCTTGTAATGTTGATCATTGTTGTGGTTCATAGACATCATAGTTGTGCAGGACTATTAAATGCTGTCCTCCCTTAGTAGCTTGAATAGCACCTTCTATTGTTATGAAAGCTAGTCCTCTGGAAGAAGGTTTTTGGGTCAGATCCAGCTGGATTCCTTCAAGTCCTGTATTTCTGAAAGTGTGCTTTCTTCAGCAATACAAACTTACCTTTAACTTATAGGAGACAATTAAGGGTGACAGCACTAGTCCACATTATTTTAGAGGTCTCTTGGATTCCCCTGACCAACAATTCAGAAGGAGAATTCTTACACCTGGTATTGGGATTTTTGTTAGATAAGGGGACATTATCAATCCAAGTGAAATGACTTCATTTGAATGATATATACATGTACACAATATACTTCTATGATATCTTTCTTTCTCCCTTCTATCTCTGTCTCTCTGTCTCTTTCTCTGTCTCTCTTTTTTTTCTCTCTCTATGTGTGTGTGTATATTTCTCTCTCTCTATATACACACACACACACACACACACACACACACACACACACACAATTGTCTCTATCGTTCATCTGTATCTGTACATGTAAGAATCCTACTTGTGTTATATAACCGAAGGCATTGAAGTTTGTATTTTAAAGAGTTATTATTTAGGTGTTTTATGCAGCGCTGTTAACAATAGCCAAGGATAGAGTTAATCTAGGCATTCATCAACAGAAGGAAACTATGTGTCATACACAGACAACAGTCCATTATTCATACAAAAACTAATGTAATCTGCAGCAACATTAATGGAACCAGTGAATATTATGTTAAATGAAATAACAGTTAAAAACATCCTGTTCTCTCTTATATATTAATGCTGACATTTTGTTCTCAGAAAAGCAGGCAATAAAGTAATTGTTATCATAATGTGGAGAAAATATAGAGCAGAGGAGGATGGAGAGGTCACTTTCCATAAGTACAGTGATGCCGTCACACAAGAAAAACTTCAGCTATAAAACATATTGAGCTAACTGGACCTCACAGTAATTAGTTAAAATTTTAAAATAGGCAGCTCTGTGGAGTTTGGGTGTTCACAACACAGAGAAATGACAAATGTTTGAGATGATGGAGCACAGTGACAATTACATGATCTTCATACACGTATTAAAATGTCACTTATGCTCTGTGAATTTGTACAATTTTGTGTCAGTTAAACAGCAAGGAGTGTGGAATTGTCATGTGTTATAAAAAGCCACATTCATATAAATCTGGCACTTACTCAGGTTTAGGGGAAACGTCTATGTGTGTTAGGATAAACCCTTAGGGTTATAGGAAATATTTTTGTCTGGCTTTGTGGATTTGTGAGACACATGCTTTTATCTTTCTAATATCTTGATAGTGTCATACATTCAAAACTTGAGATAATTACTCAGAGGACCTTTCTTACTTTCAGAGTAAATGGGGATGGTAGGAGGCAGACGTAGTTTTATTTTGAAACACAAATACCATCTCCTTTTATTTTTCTCTACAGTCTTCTTTAAAACTTAAAAATAAATTCTTTCAATCATATTTCACCAATGTCCTGTGATGCCAAATACTGGGACTTTCATTATTCTACTTGGAAATTCTACTTGGAAATCATAGCAGAAAAAAAGTACACTTTTGATTTTCTACATTATGATAGGTGGCAGCATTGTTGTGCTTTTCCAGTAAAAGATAGCAAGTTATTTTTTCCATATCCAAGAGCATTTTGTTGCATTTAGCAATTACTTGTTCTAGAGTGCCTTCCAGTGGCCATTTTTCTTCTATTGCTAAAACCATTTTCATATGCTATACATATTTGTTATTGAGCATTATGCTTTGAAACTCCACCTTTTATTTTAATCATTAGCACTTGCTAGATGGTCCAAGATTCCACATTTTCTATTCTGTCTTTAAAAAACCTCCATTTTGTTTTATTTATAAATTATTAGTTAAGAATTCTGTGAGGTGTTGCCTGTGCACTTTTCCTGTGTTATGTGGCATAGGTTGAACATGTTCCGTACTATTTAGTTTGTACCTGGATGGTCTGTAGGATCTCAAACATCTCTCATTTCCTTTCATTCATGGTATGTTGGAAGTGCCAACTCTAAGAGATCTACTGAGCCCATTTGTTGTCCATTTAGACTTAAGATGACAAATTCATTCTAGTAGCGCAGTCAAACTCTTCAGGGTGCTCAGGGATCCTAAGGGCAGAAATCAGTGGTCAAATTAGTAAAGGGTTTGTCCAGAGGGAATACAATGTCAGTTCTACTACCTTCTTAAGGTCAAGGCTGTGTCATGGCTATACATTTTTCTCTTAGGATTGGTTTAATTGTGTTTATACTTCTTGATAGTCTTTTCTATTTGGTCTAAACATTTGTATATTTCAGTTACAATTTCTTCTCTGATTCATGACTTCTGGAAAAATTGTTGCTACATTTGATACTGATACTTTCTCCAGATACCATATTATATTTTTAAATACATTTTTTCTATTTTACATCTAGTCCAATTTGTGTTGCCCAAATATCTTAGTTACATTTCTATTGCCACGATAACACACTGTGACCAATGCAACTTATAAAAGAAATCATTTAATAGACTTTGCAGTCTCAAGAGGTTTAGAGTCCATGATTGCAAGGCAAAGACACGGTAGCAGAAATAGCTGAGAGCTCACATACTGATCTGAAAGCAGGAAGCAGAGAGATGGAATACTGAGAATGATGCCAGTTTTTTGAAACCTCAAAGATTGCCCCCAGTGATACGAGTTGTCCGACCTGACCACACCTTCTATTCCTCCCCAAACAGTTCTACCAACTGGGGACCAAGTATTCAAACATATGAGCTTATGGGGGCCATTATCATTTAAACCACCATACCATATATACTTCAGCATGTGGCTTTCCACTAGAGTACAGTTGATTTTGATGGTTATTCTTGGTTGTCAAGTTGAGTAACTCTAGAATTAACTAAAATTCAAGAGCCTCTGTATATAGGTGAGGGATTTTTCTTAATTAAATAGTTTGAAATGAGAAGACTCACCTCTAATCTGGATCTTTTAAGATGGAAAGATCCACCTTCAATCTGTGCCACACCTTCTGGCTGCAGTCTACATAAAGGATATGGAAAAAAAAAAGCTTTTGCCCTTTGCCTGCTTGTCCTCACTCTCACTGGCAAGTCCATTCTTTCGCTGGCATTAGAGTCTACTTCCTTAGTGTTCTGGTGTATACTGAAGATCAGCAGAGACATCCAGCCTCATAGATTGAACAACTACTTGCTTTTTGGACTTTCTGTTGATAAACAACCATTATTAAACTAGTGGACTCCAGATTTTAAGCCACTGTAATAAATACCCTCCATACAGACACACACACACACACACACACACACACACACACACACACACACACATGCACACACACATTCACATACATTCTATTCTATTCCTTTAGAGACCTCTTACTAATACATAGACTCAACAGGGGCTACAATCTTAAAGAAAACCATTTGTCCCTCTATAAACTGCAGATAGGTACTATGGTATGGGTGAGACTTGTGCCATATCTTCTATTCATAAAGGAATTTGATCTGGCTTGAGCTCTTTCCATGCCTTCTTCTGCAATTATACCTGAGGATTTGGAAAAATGGGTACAATATAGATGTCCCATTTAGAGCTGAGTACTCTCTAGTCTCTTATTTTCTGCACCTTGATCAGCTATAGGTCTCTGTGTTAATTGCATCTACTGTAAATAGAAGTTTCTCTGATGAGTGCTGGGAAATGTATTAGTTTGTAGATACAACAAGAAGACATTAGGATTTGGTTTGATACATTAAGTATAGTAATTGTAGTAGAAATCAGTGCTCAATTTAGTAAAGGGCTATGTCCAGAGATGAATAGGTTGTCAGTTATCCAAACTTCTTCTATCTATCTTACATTCTAATACTTAATTGGTTGAAAAAGTATCTACCCTGTGACATAAAACTATCTCACAGTTTCTGTTGGTCAGGAATCTAGGCCTCTGCTTCTGAGTCTACAACACATCTGTAATAAAAGAGTAGCTTGGCTCTGTATTCTCATCATAAAACACATTTCCAAGTTGGCTTTTTACAGGATTCAATTTATTGGTATATATTTAAATATCTTGAAAATTTAATTATTCATATCATAATTAAAAAATAATGATGCCCTTCCTAGTGGTTATCCCAATTTTTGTAATTGCCTTCTACATGACATGATTATCCACTTAATGCCTTAGTACCCAATATTACCCAATTTTGGCAACTGATAAAATCACTACTGTGTTGTAAAAGTATTTTTATTCATGAGTGTTCAAAAAAGAATAAGATACAATCTTCAAGATGCAAGCCTGGACATAGAGGGCTTCGGCCTTTAAGACTGAGCTGAACTTACTCTGAACTGAATTCTGACAAGCTGCTTCTCAACTGCCTCTTCTCCACATGCCTACTTCTTCAATATCTTGCTTCTGATTCTCTTGCTTCTCACTCTGAACTCTGCCTTCTCTCTCTGCTTACTCTCTGATTCCCCTCTCTGCTTCTTCTCTGTTTCTGGTCTGCTTCCATCTCTGCTTTTACCTTGTTTCCTACTTTGCTTCTTTTTGCTTCTACTGACTGCTTCTTTTATATCTGAGAGTTGAGTTTAAAGGTATGTGCTACCACTGCCTTCTGAGTTGGGTTTAAAGGGGTGTGCTACCATTGCATTCAGGGTTGGCTTAAAGGCCTGTGCTAGGTTGACTTCAGATACAAAGTCTTATTTTGTCTATAATTCACTTCCAAATGCTAGACCAGTCAACCTTGCTGCCATTAGGCAAAGGTCAGACTAAGATATATGGGGTGTTCCTCAAATCTCCATGTTAGTCACTGGGGAGGAACCACAGAATTCCCTTTCATTTAGCATTAGCACAAACAGAAGACAGACTTATCTTGAATAAGAGTCTTTCTGCTCTAGAGCAGACATGATACTAGATCAGAGATTAAATGTCTATCACACAGACTCTTGAAAGTGATCTTTCCCAGAGCAGCCATGCTGCCAGATCAAAAATCATATGCTCCTCTACATTGTATATTTTAGGAGAAAAATTTTTGTGATACTACTCCTCAGCTAACTTATGGTGCAGCTACAAGTGAGTTTATACCTTTGTTCAATGAGCTACATTGGGGGTGAGTGGGTTGATATGGCTTATATTGTTCTAATGTCTAGACCTTGTATCCATTTGGATTTTCTATTATAGACTAAATAAAGCCCTAGTAAAACTGAAAATGTATAATTTAATTATCAAACATGTATAATTTTTAAGGTAATATCTATCTCTGCTAATATATAAATTAAACAACTGAGCTCTTGAAGCATCATTTGATATGGAAAGTTCTTTTACTTCATTCACATAAAAGAGAAAGATGAAGTTCTTTGAACTTGGGGAGACAAAGAAAATGATACTTTAGTATGTATGAATTTATACATGAATTCTCCAACTTTGAATGATAATTAACTCATAGACATTTGATCATATTGGATGATACTACCAATTACCAAGAAAAGAAGCACATGGAGTAAATATACCGTTTACATCACAAACAATATCTATTAAAATTGATGGACTTAACCCATTTGTTATATAGCCATTAAAGATTTATTATTTTATTTTATTTGTGTGTTTGCGTGCATGTATATATGTGCATCAGGTGCATTCCCAGTATCCATAGAGGCCAGAAGTAGGCATTGGATCCCCTGCAACTAAGTTACAGATGGTGAGCTGCCATACATGTGCTCAAAATGAACTAAGATCTTTTGCAAAAACAGCAAATACTCTCATAACTACTGAGTTTTCTCTCTGGTCCTATATTATATAGACTTTAATTTATCAAAATTTAGAGAACCTATTATTTGACAGTTGAGGACTTGCATCAAAGTTTTGTGAAACAGGTGATTCAATATATAGCTAAACGTGATAACATGCTCACTGGAACAGAGGACATATTAAGATAAGGAATTACATTCGAAATCTTTAATCACTTTCATTTTTGAAAATATAATTCTTTCTAGTAGAAAGTTATTCAATTAAGATTATATAGAAATTAAAGAAGTAAATTAAGAGAATGAACATCATTGTTGTTTCATCATATATTGATCCAGATATCAAAAGCTTCCATACATACTTAGGGTAATTATGATTGCTAATCTCCCCAAGAATTAGATTCTCAAATGCCATCTCTAATAGACTCTTCACATCTCAACTTTGTACCTCTGCACCTAAAGTTTCTTGGGCAGACTGTCTATCACCATCAGCAGAAGACTATAATTTTCTGGGGTGTGGATAAGTACCTGAACCAAGATTCTTTTGGCTTGTCTAAATATTACTTTCTTTACTTAAATGTTTCATGATGTGCAACTCATAGTTTCCAAGACATCACATTTTGAAAAATTTCTTTTCAAATTATATGTTTTTCAGGTCAACTTGTGGTTAACTACTCATTTTTGGCAAGAACCAAGTCTATTACCTCTAGAGATTAGTGAAGGAAAGAAATCTGTTCAAGAATGATTACTTCATTTGAACTTGTTCCAAATATTATAACAAACTTAGTTGTTAAAATAGCCATAGTGCAAACAAATCTTAAACTGTACCATAAATATAAATGAAAGAATTAGACCCAGAAGGTCTTTGAAAAGTCAAATTTGCTCAACCTGGGGTAGGCCTTCAGTTAGTATTTAGTTCTTTAAGTACATTTTTTTGTTACATTCATCTTATCAGAGTTCATGGAAGGCCTCAATTTCTGGAAACACATATACTGGGATAAGCTTTACTAGAAAAAAGGGTCTTAAAGATTCTATTCAATTTCTTTAAAGACTGAAGTCATCTTTTCACAAGGAATCTTCACAATCAGTTTCCAAGAACTGAGATTACAGCCTTTGCTTATGTTTACTTGACATATTCATGAGGCACAATGATGCTCCTGTACCTACTTAAGTTGAAGTCCCTTTGGAGGGCTTCACTGATTGAAAAGAGAAAGGATTGATATAATTTATCAATATGTGTCAATATTAATAATGAGGCAGGACATGTTAATTTCTACTTAACTAATTTCTTATATATGCATGCAAACTTCTTGTCTTTTTTTTTGTATGAAGACATTTTCCCTGAAAGTACTAATTTTCAACTACCTTTTACGTTAAGTTTTGAAATGATATTTAGGTGCTTTTTATATTCTAGGTATTCATTTGAATGCTCTTTAATTTTCCCCTAAAGACTGTGATAATGGGAATTCTTGATAAAATGTGTTTGCTGCAAGCATGGTAAGTTTGGTAATTTTTCTGTGTTTGCTAAACAACCACACATTATCAGAAATTCTATGTAATTCTAGGTAAATGAAATATTTGTTGTCAACACAGTTAAAATACTTTGCTTTTTCTTGAAGAAGAATAAGATCTAAGATATGAGTTTTGTGAGACTGTCAACAAGAAAAATTAGCTAAGTATTTCTGGAATGTTATAAAATAAGATGGTATTTTAATATATATTCTAAAAGTTCATAAACTGAGAAAATTAAGGGAGAAACACTTAGAGATTAATCAGATTATATATCTATGTTTAGTCTTTATTGAAGATTGATTTGCTTCATTTTCCATTTTTCTAAAACAGAAGTGAAACATGTTCTATATATTAACATCTGCCATTTTTCATCTATCACTATATTTTATGGGATAATATACTTGACATGATACATTAACAAATCAAGAAAAAATATTTTATATACATACATACACATATAGGTATATGTATATACATATATATATATATATATATATATATATATATATATGAAATTCTAAATTTCAGATCATCTTAACTTCTTATATTGTACCAGAACAGATGTTTATTATGTTCTAATAGTTCTATGTGGGCTTTTATTTGTAGATCTTAAAATAATTCCAAGAAGCAGAGCAGGGACTTATGTAATGTCACTATATGGTAGTTAATTATATGATTGTGCTGAATTACACAAGGCTGTTTTCATTTGAGTCAATTCTCCATCCTTCCTCCACTTCTTCACTCAGTTCTCTTTCTACTTGGCCTGTTGATTTCCATACACAGCTCTGCTTCTATATTTATGTCATTATGGGATCTATAAATGAAAGAAAATATGCAATTATTATTTTAAGACTCACTTAGTCAGCTTAAAATGATTATATCCAGTGTATCCAGTTTCTTTTAAATGACATAACTGGAAATTTTTCATTATTTTAACACGTGTATTTGCTATTCTTTAAAGCATTTAAAAAATTCAAATATAACTATATATTTATATTATATTCCTGTGTGTTACAACAGGTATTCCTTTTTCAGTCTTGTGTCATCAAGAAGGGCAATAGTATCTTCTGAGTCAGATGGAAGCAGTAATGTGGATAAGACATGTAGAAGGTGCATGTGCAATTGGCTTCTCGAAAACTTTGACTCTGCATAGCCCTTCTCCACAACCAAGTGCAAGTGAATGGAGTTTACTTGCTTTCTTTAAGTCAAAATAAATTCTTTCCAGGTAAATGGTGTTGGTATCTATGTATACTTAGTATATTTGTATAATTAAAGAGTTGATTTCTAATCTATGTCCCAAAGTGGTTTCTGAGGTATGTTATATTATTGTTTATATTATGGGCTATGTCTACAATCTTTTTTGACAGAGAATGTCAAATCATTAGTTATTAGCTGATATTTCCAATGAAGTACTCGAGAACATCAACAAGAGCTACCATCCATTGAGATTTCACCAGCACTTTTAGTATTTTACATGAAAAATCAAATAAAATACTCTATAAAGTGGATGTTGATGTTTCCATGATAAAAATAATTAAATGGTGATAAAAGGATTTTGAGGTTGTCCATTGTCACATAGTAAGTAAATGAACTGACACTTCCACATACACATATGGTTCCTGATTCCACAGTGCTGTCTACTGTACAGCATTCCGTCCTTCCAAGTGTGCCCTGGTTCTTCCTTGGTTCATATGAACAAGAGACTTAAAGTCATTATTTGGTCACAATAGTTGTCACATCCCATTTATTCTTGATTAACATTATTCAGGAAACAGTAATAAGCTTAGAAATTGTTATTTGATTATTTAAAGATGAAAAAAGAATGAAAGTTGCCAGAAGAATATATAAAGATAGGTCTGAACTAGTGGAGCTGCATATTTTGAACTAGAAAGGAATCTAAATTAACTTATTTAATTCTTTTATTTTTCAAAGAGAAAATTGAGAAATATTTGTAAATACATTTAAAAATTATCTAAACACAGATCTTATCACACTGGTTACCCATTTTTTGTTGAGTTTGCTGTGTTCGGTCATCCAGATGCTGAGTTCAAATTTGAACACTTCTCAATATTCAAGAGGCAGTATACTTAAAACCATGCCCCAGTCTCTGATTTCTTTCTTTATAGTTTTTATTTTCTCTTCTCTTACTACCTAGCTGCCTAAGAGTTCCAAACTAAAATGTACTAGCTTGGTGACATTATACTTGGTGAGTCATAGATGAGTTAAAGTCAGGTAAGATGTTTTCAAGAACCCTGATAGTATATCATTGTGATAAGAATTGAGATATGCAAAGGTAAATAGAAATATAGCTCCTTAAAAACCTTACAGTTGAGATCAGATGAAATAAATGCCAAGTGCAGTGATGTGTTAATTAATGTTGGGTTATTTGATACAGTTCAAATTCATATTTTTGTGATCAAATGAGAGATACATAAATAAAAGTCTTTTAAGATGTGGAGTGTCTGTGTCTAATAGTGCAATATAATTACATTAATTTGCTTGTACCAGAATAGCAGCTATTTTGAATGTAGCACAAATCCTATTGGTCACAAAAATGACCAACTAAGAAAACTGGCTATCTCTCAATCAACATATTTAGCATATATTTCCACCACTGTTTGTAGGTCTCTTAAAAGAAGGAATCTTTTCCTGCATGTTTTTCTCTCTGTACATGATTAGAATTATATAGTTATATTATTCACCTTATTTTAGGTTTACCATTATTCCTTACCTCAGTGTCTATATATCTTAATTTTATGGTATTTGAGTACCGTATGTGTTAGTTAAGAACACTAGAAGTGAACATTTTTAAGGTGGCTTTCAATTAATGATTAAACCAAAATGAATGTGTTTTGGTAGTTTTAAATATATAAATGACTGAGATACCATTGTCTAATCTTCTATGTACTATTCCACTGAGATCTTGAAATAGAACTTAGTAATTTATGACATTATTAATTTGAGTCCAGTGATGATATTTGAAAGAGGAACTCAATAGATGTTTACCAAACATCTGCCTCTGATTCACACTGTAGAAGGTAGTAATGAAGATGTGTTTTATGACAAAAGAGATTCATGGTCTTGTTCACAATTAATGACAGGTTCCGTTTTCCTGAGCTCCTGCTTCTGAAACCAGCCTGATAGAAGAGTAAATGCAAAAGAATAGCAATGTCACAGAATTTATCCTGTTGGGTCTCACTCAGGATCCTGTTGGGCAAAAAGTATTATTTATCATGTTTTTGCTCACTTACATTGTGACCATGGCAGGCAACTTGCTCATTATGGTGACAGTCGTTGCTAGCCCCTCCTTGGACTCCCCAATGTACTTCTTCCTTGCCTATCTGTCACTCATGGATGTTATTTATTCCACTGCCATCTCACCCAAGTTGATTACAGACTTACTCTGCAATAGGAAGACCATCTCCTTTACAGCTTGCATGGGCCAACTCTTTGTAGAACACTTATTTGGTGGAACTGAGATCTTCCTTCTGGTGGTAATGGCATATGATCGTTATGTTGCCATCTGTAAGCCACTGCACTATTTGACCATCATGAATCATCGTGTTTGCATCCTTCTGTTGGTGGCATGCTGGGCTGGAGGGTTTTCACACTCTGTGGCTCAAGTTCTCTTTGTTTATGACCTTCCTTTCTGTGGTCCCAATGTCATTGACCACTTTGCTTGTGACATGTATCCATTATTGGGACTTGTGTGCACTGACACCTACTTCCTTGGCCTTATAGTCATTGCTAATGATGGGGCAATCTGTATGGTGGTCTTTATTATTCTCTTAGCCTCCTATGGAATCATTCTAAAATCTCTTAAGACTCACAGTCAGGAAGGGAGGCGCAAAGCCCTGTCCACCTGTAGCTCTCACATCATAGTGATTGTCCTATTTTTTGTTCCTTGTATTTTCATGTATGTTAGACCTGTCTCCAACTTTCCTATTGACAAATCCATTACTATTTTTTATACAGTTATCACTCCCATGTTGAATCCCTTAATATACACCTTGAGAAATTCAGAGATAAAAAGTTCAATATTAAAACTCTGGTCTAAAATGTTGCATACAGATAGATTAATAAAGTCTCATGGCTAAAGCAGATAGTAATTCAAAAGCAATAATCAGAAAGTAAAAGATCACAAATGATTTTAGTTGCTCAATGAATTCACTGGGGATAGTTTTTCATATACAAAACATAAATTCTGAATAAGTTTTTGTTTATTATTAGGGTATTTTTGCAAGAGAAATGAAAGGCACAGAGTTTAGTTATAGTTATAAAAGAGTTTAGTTTAGTTTAGAAAAAACAATTTGGTCTTGAACATTACTCTTCTCAGTTAAGACTGAAGTATGAGTTAAAAGAAAATGGTTTCTATTTTTCAATGAAGAAACTGATAATTTTAAAAATGTTTAATCACATAATTCATTAGAAAAATGTGGTAATACTCAGATTTCTGGGACTGAATGAGGTCTTTAGATGAAGTTGGTTATTATGCTGTCTGTATACAAAGATATTTATATAACTTCAGTATGAACATTGTTTTAAGTGTACCTCTCTTCTGTACCTGAATGTCTATGTCCTTTCAGTTCAGGATATATGCGTAGCAGTTGTGGTAGCTAACAATATTCTCAGTGATCATTTTGTTAGATAGCTTTCTGTTAATAAAACCAGATTTTAGTTCTTGAAGACTACACTAAGCGCAGCTAGAAACATATACTTAATATTCCTTACTAGTCAAAATATTTAATACCACTCTATTTCAAATATTAGTCATTTTTATATTGTCTTTATGATGATGAAAAAATTGGAAAAGAAACGTTTTGCAAAACCACCATGTTTCCTAATATTTCTATTCAACTTCAATATTTCACTTGTTGAGTTTAAATATATAGTAATATATAATATGAAGATATGATATGTAAATATACAATATTTAATGTAATGTATACATACAGATTATATAAATGTATAATATAAACATACTATAGATAAATATAAATTAATATTAATATAGTCAAAATTTTGTATTCTGATTTATGTGATAATGAAATTTTCATTAGTCTGCAACCATGTTAGATTATCACAAAGCAGAAGATAAAATTGCTCTCACTTTAATATGGAAACTTCATCTATATTGTATAGTTCTGTTTTTGCTTTATAATAAGTCTTAAGATATATATTTAAGTATACAATGTAATAATATGGATATAGACAATGAAAAGACTCAGCTGAAGATAATAAGTTATCCATAATTTTACACGTATATATTTACACTTGTTGAAAGAGCATCTAAAACATACTTAACACTAATCCTACACAGTGTAATTTCATTACTTTGAATTATGTCCATTAAGGAAAGTATACAAAGAAGCTGACGTAGATATGAAGGGTGAATAGCTATTGAGATCCAATGTAAAATATATTCACTTTCCTGAGTGTAGGTATATATTGCAGATTTTGTTTTAAAATGTTGTATCATAATCTTGTGCATATCCAATAGGATGTGAAGTTTATACATATTTTTTAGTTTCTTACTTAGATTATTTTTGAGTCATTGAATGACATATTCATGCCTTCCTGGTAACTTTCTGTATCCTTCCCCAAACTTAATCTTAAAGCTAATTTTGTTAGTTGTAGTTTGGTTGTGCAAAGCAGAATGGACAGCCCTGAATACATATACATATAAACAGCAAAAAGTGACTCAATAGGTTGTATTTATATATCTGTGCATGTACATAAACACACACACACACACACACACACACACACACACACACATAAATGTAACAGCAATAAGAAAGAAAATAAGTTATTAACTTGAGAGTGTGGGCATGAGAGGAGTTGAAGGGAGGAAAGGGAGGTGAGAGATGATGTAATTCTCTTTCAATTAAGAACATATTTTAAAATATTGTTTGACTATAAATGCATGTATTCTTGAATTATATCATCTCAATTTTACTATACATATTATATTACTTACTATACAGTTTTCTGAATTCCTTAGACATTTGATCAAATCAGATGGTTCTTCCACTTATAGATACAAGAAAAACTGATTAGCCACGTTGTTTATCTTACAAAAGTATATTTAAGGTTGATGGATTTTATCTATTTATTACATTAAGTGCTACAAAACAACTTTTGGTAGAGCCTATCACTTTACATAGCTGTGATTGAAAATCCAGTGTTTAACTAAATACATTATTACTGGAACTGATGATAAGCAATACCATTAGAAGACCTTTTCACCATTGCTTCATAGAAAACAACAATTTCCTTTATAAAACATTATTTTATTATTATTGGATATAGATCACTGGAATAAATTAAGAGAATGAGGAACTTGTGATTCCATCTCAAACAGATCTGGGCCTCCATCAAAAGCTTTCACACTCACTGAATGACAGCTATGGTTGCCAGTGTTTCAGAGAATCACCAATTGCAACAGAAGATGAGGTTCTCAGCTCCCCATCTCTGCACCTCAAAACTTCTCATGCAGGTTCCCCCTCATAGTTAACATGGAATGTGCCTTCCTTGGGTGTGGTTGAGTATTTGGGCTGAGGCTGCTTCCTCTTTCAGGGTTGTTTAGCATTGCTTACTTACTTAAATATTTCATTATGGGCAACTGATAGGTTTTATACCTTACAGTTTTGAAAATTCCCTTTAATATCATGGGGTTTTCAAATGAACTTATCAGTTAGCAATTCATTCTTGGCTTTTACCTCCAGGGATTATTGAAATGAAGAAATTTGTTCAAAAGAAGTGACTTCATTTGAATTTGTTCCAAATATCATAACAAGCTTATTTATTACTATAACAATGATGCAAAATTTTCATAGACTATGTAATGAATATTAATGAAAGAAATGTTTTCCTGATTATAAAACTCAAGATGTCTCTGCAAACTCAAACTAGGACCAAGTAGTTGTCTTCTTATTTAGTTGTTGGGGTATCATGTTTTTGCTGTGTTTGTCTTTGCTTATGAAAGTTTGTGAAAAGTCTCAATTTCTTGGCACCTTCCACATACAGGGTCATGTTTTTAAATAGTAAGAGAAAGAACCCTAGAAAATTCTACTTGAAAAACCTAAAGACTGAAGGCTCCCATTTCTACTCTACTATACCTCTCAGGGTTTCAAAGAATTTAAACTGCAGTCTTTGTCCTGTTGAGCACCTGGCTTATTGGTGAGCTACACGAATGCAATTGTACCTCCTAAAGCCAATGATCTCCAAAAATTAGCACTTTATTTTTGAGATTGTAATATTAAAACATTTCTCTCTTCTCTTTCCCCCCTCCAAGCCTTCCCATATACCCCTCTCTGATCTCCTTCCAATTCATGGCCTCTTTTTTCTCTAATATTTATTGTGTGCATATGTGTGTACACATATATTCTTAAATATAACCTGTTCATTCTGTATAATGATAATGTTTTTTAAATAATTTTACCTGAAGTGATTGAAATGTATAAAAGTTCATGTAGCTAAATATAATGGCATTTTTATTTCAGCTAAGTTAATTTGAATTTGAATCTTGAATTTGAAACTAGATATTTTTTACATGGTTGTTCAAACATAGTGGGTTTTTTTTGTATAAAGAAAATTACCAAGGTTACAGTATTCAATTACCTTTTACAGTAAATTTTCACGTTCTATTTATGTGTTTAACTTGTAGGCACTTACATTTCTCTAAAATTCTGAGGTGATGGGAAGGTGATGTGGAATTGTGTTGTGCCCATTTGGCACTATTGTGGCTGCTGCACATCACCACTGTGTACCTCTGCCCTTCTGTTTCTCATGCCTGTCCCAGCCAGCTAGTCCCTCTGTATCTGTACAAAACTTTGCTTCTTCTTTCCTGTCAACAGCACAACCATGGCTTTATGTGTCTGTATGAAACCTAGGACCCACAAATGAGAGAAAACATGTGGTGTTTCTTCTGAGACTCTTCATTCATTTCCTGTGACTGTCTCCAGCTGCATCCATTTTTCCTACATTCAGTGTTACTCTATTGTTCTTCGTGGTTAGAAAATAGTCTGTTGTTCTACACCATATTTTATGAATATATATTAACAGACCCATGTTTTAAATAATTGTATTAAATTATTTTTGTCTAGATAAGCATTAGCAATAGTTCAAGTTTAGAGTAGTCATATTATTCTTTATTTTTTATAGGACCAAATCTTGGATAATTTACATATAGCTGACATGAATTTAGGTGCAGGGTGGATTAAGCACACTATCTTAATTCAATTATGTAACCAATTAAACTGCTTTTTAGATTTGTCGTGGTGAAACTCAACATTGATAAATGTTGAGAGGAACTAAAACATAGATAGTATATGAAAAAGACAGAATTGGATATAAATTATTTTACTTCCCTATTTTCTACAGCAGATTTGTCTTTATCAGTCTAATACTTTATAAATAGTAACCATGGATCTTCTGACCCAGGTGGAAGCAGAAATATGACCAGATGCTCTGTGCATGGTATTCTTTGCCACAAAGTCTGTTTGAATGGAATCGTCTTGCTTGTTTCTAGTCAAAGTATATTTCTCCCCAGGTAAATGTTGCTTGTAATTATATATAATAGAATAGATAAATTCTAACTCAATTAATTTAGTGTACATCTGAAACATGGCTCATGCACTACACAGATAGAAAGAAATATTCTTCTTCCTATTCTGGAGTATGTGTACAATTCTTATTAAATAACCAGAGATCCTTGTGAAATATTCTGAGCTGATGCTTAACATGGAACAGTGCACATCAATCACAGACACTATTCACTTAAGGTGTCACATGTACTTAAGGCACTTATATGAAACAACCAAACCAAACTGAATATACTAGGAGGAAGACTGTGTGGAAGTCCTTGTTGTAACAATGCTGAAGCAGATGCAAAAGAGTTAGTTGCTCATGTTCACAAAGATAGTAAGCAAGTAACTGGGAGGCTGCAAATCTATCTCATGGCTCCAGAATTTTCAGTGTTTGCTACTATGCTATTCTCCATCTCCAAGTGTAGCTTGATTTATAGCTTTGTACATCATAAACAATAAATTAGAGTCATTGCTTGATTAAAGTAATTATCACATTTCATTTTACCAAATTGGTATGGTGTAGGAAACAGCCATAAGCTTGGAAATTATTGTTTGGTTATGTAAATATGAAAAAAGAAAAAAATAAGCAGAGTAGAAAAAGGCAGACAGGAACGAACAGGGTTGTAGTTGGAAAGAAGAGGATTCTGAAATTATCTTCTCTAATCCTTTTAGTTTTCAATATAGAAAAGAAACGGAGATGTGTTTACCATTGTAATTATATTGTCTAGAGAATGATCCAACACCATGTCTTCTCATATTGATTAGGCATTTTCCTTTGAGGATGCTGCCCTTGCTCATTTCAATACTGAATTTCTATGTGAACACTACAAACATAAAAAGCAGCAATATAAATCAATGTCCTGCTCCTCACTATATTTCTTTTCAGTTTCTTTTTTCCTCATGTCTTACAAATCAGTTTACTCTGATAGTTTTGAAAAAGTATCCTGGCTGTTGATTCAGTAGTTGGTGAAAGTCAAAGGTTAGTTCAACTATAAAAATATTTGCTGAAATCGAGATATCCTGTAATGGTGCTAAGAACTGACACATTCGAAGAGTAAATAGAATTGTAGCTCCTGAAAATTTTGATAATCGGAACCAGATGAAGTAATTGGTACAATCAGTAATGCACTAAATCATATTGGACTTTTTTGAAATGATTTGAGATCTATTTCTCTGAGACTAGATGAGTCATATGTGAAGAATAAAAATCTTTTGAGATCTAAAAAATGCTTCTGATAGAACAATATGACAGCAGGAAGCTGGATGTTTCAAGGTGAGTGCTGCATAGATCATACTATAAAACATTCTTCAATATATTAACTATTTAAAAGACTGGCTGTACATTAAATGATATAATTAAGAGTTTATTGCTACCTCTTTTTTTAAGGATTCTTTCTGGGTGTATGCTAATATCTGTGCCAATCAGTAAGTAGTTTTAAACATATGACTGAGGCATTTTTGTTCTCTTACATGGAAATACCCTGAGGTCTTGAGGTAAAACCAAGTACTTATCAATTTGTTAACACTTGGTGTGTGGACAGATTTGCAAGAGAAAATAAGTAAATGCTTACCAAGTGCTACTTCTGTTTTATTACTATAAAAGTTATGATGAAGATGTGCTTTATTACAGAATGCGTGTATAATCTTGTTCAAAATGACATGGAAGGTCCTGTCTGAGCTCTTGCCTTCTAAACAAGCCCAATAGAAGAGTAAATGGAACTGAGGAACAATGTCACAGAATTTATCCTCCTGGGTCTCAGTCAGGATCCTGCTGAGCAAAAAGCATTGTTTGTCATGTTCTTACTCATCTACATTGTGACAATGGTGGGCAACCTGCTCATTGTGGGGACAGTGATTGCCAGCCCCTCCTTGGGCTCCCCAATGTACTTCTTCCTTGCCTGTCTGTCACTCATGGATGCTGTTTATTCCACTGCCATCTTGCCCAAGTTGCTTAAAGACTTAGTTGTGAGAAAAAGACCATCTCCTTCACAGCTTGTCTGGTTCAGCTTTTTGTTGAGCACTTATTTGGTGGTGCTGAGGTCTTCCTTCTGATGGTGATGGCCTATGACCGGTATGTGGCAATCTGTAGACCACTGCACTATTTGACCATCATGAATCACAGGGTTTGCATGTTACTGTTGGTGGTGTCCTGGGCTGGAGGGTTTGCACACTCTCTGGTTCAAGTTCTCTTTGTGTATAATCTTCCTTTTTGTGGCCCTAATATCATTGACCATTTTGCCTGTGACATGTATCCATTGCTGGGACTTGCGTGCACTGACACTTACTTGATAGGAATGACTGTGGTCGCCAATGGTGGAGCGATCTGTATGGTGGTCTTTGTCCTTCTCCTATTCTCCTATGGCATTATTCTAAGCTCTCTTAAGAGTCACAGTCATGGGGGAAAGCGGAAAGCCCTGTCCACCTGCAGCTCCCACATCATGGTTGTTGTCCTCTTCTTTGTTCCCTGCATTTTCATGTATGTTAGGCCTGTGTCCAACTTTCCCATTGATAAATTCATTACTGTTTTTTATACAGTTTTTACTCCCATGTTGAATCCTTTAATATATACTTTGAGAAACTCAGAGATAAAAAGTTCTATGCAAAATCTCTGGTGTAGAATGTTATGTACATATAGAGGAAAGATGTTTTGTTGCTAAAGAATATGCGTACTGAGACATCAAAGAAACACTGAATTATCAGAAAAGATTCAGCATGGCCAGTGGGATTTTCCAATATATTCATTTTAACTGTTTTCTTAAAAAAATAATTATTTCTTATATTGTCTTCATAATATTGGAGTAATTAACAAAGAGATGTTTTGTGAACACATCATGCTTCTAAAATGTCTGTTGAGTTTCAATATACTATAGAATTTAAATATTTTATTTTAGTATAATCAAAGTTATGTATTTTGACTTACGTAACAATTTGAATTTTCCTCAATCTTCATCTATATTGGAATATCACAGAGCAGAAGAACATAAAGTTACTTCCATTGTGATATGGAAATATCACCTGTGATTTGAAGGAATTTTGTTTTGCTTTGTAGTCTTGATTTGGAATAAATCTCATCATGTGTATTTAAGTGTGATGGTGCAGTGTGATGATACAGAATGGAGATAATAAAAGAATTTCTCCATTGAAATATTAACTTTTCCAGTCAAATTGCTATCCACGTTTTTTTTCTTTTTGTGTAGCGACAGATGAAACTTAATCACAATGTCAGCTTGACATATGATTTCCTTTATTGTCTATGCTCTATGTCTATTAGACATTGAATACAAGCCCAATGTTGTAATTTGAGTAAATATACTTATGTGCTCATTTTCTGTTTTTCTTTCCATTTGAGGTTATAATATAATTCTCTCATTTACCATTCTCTGTTCTTCCCTCCAAACATTCACTTATATCCCTCCTTGCTTTCTTTCAAATTCATAGCTTCTCTTTTAATCAATTATTGATGTGTGTGTGTGTGTGTGTGTGTGTGTGTGTGTGTGTGTGTGTTCCCTAGATATAACCTGTTCAGATTGATAATGATACTTGTGAAAATGTTTTCAGGGCTAACCTTTTGACACTGGGTAACCAATTGGCATGCTTTTCTCTGGAAACTATTTCTCCCACTCTCAGTGTTCCTTAGTAGCTTGTAGTTCTTTGTGTAGGGTTGAAACCTTATGCACTTTTCCCCATCCACTTGGGCATGCTTATTGTTGACTTTGTTCAGCTCATGTTTAGGCAGTCACACTGGTGAGACTTTATGATCGTAGTTTCTGACATTACTAGAAGACATAGTCTTAGTGAAAACTCCCTGATCCTATGGTACTTAGAATCTATTTTCCTCCTATTCCACAAGGTTCTCTGAGCCTTAGATGTGTGAGCATTCTGTAAGTGTATCCATTATGACTGGGCTCCATTCTTCTGCATTTTTATAGGTTTTGTTTTTCTGTAATGGAATTAATCTGTTTCAGAAAGAAGTTTCATAAATGAGGGCTGAGGAATCCACTTACCTGTGGGATATAAGAGAAAATATTTAGAATGTTGTTAGGGATTGCATTGGTTAAGTAACATGGTGGTTGTTCTTCTCCAAGATCAATGACTTCATTGTCTTATGCATCACCTAAGTCACTTTTCTTTGGGGACAGTAATATGGAGTACCAATCTGTCTAAGAGTTATTGCTTTAGTTATTAATTTTTATTTATTTGTGATAAGACCTAGGTGTCTGGAGTTATGTTGTTGTTAGTATTTATTGGTATGGAAATCTGGTCTCTCTTTTGTTGAGTGGGTGCTTGAAGCTCTATGTCCTGTTCCTCCAGTTTGTCAGGTGATCAATCAGAAAAATTATTGAAAGTGATTGTAGAAATGTAAGAAAACAAACAAACAGAAGGAAACAAAGATAGCACAGCAGGGAAGGATAGTTTTGAACCACCAGTGTTAGTGATTGTTACGTGGGAAAGGATTCTGAAGCACTTTGTTTAATCCCTTCATTATTCATTGAATGGCTGAGAAATATTTGTAATATTTCAAAATGATTCAAACTCACTGCTTCTCATATGAGTGCAGTTTTTTTGATTATGATGGTTTTAGGGATTTGTACAATAAATTTCTATGTCTCCAAAGGTATCTATCAATAACAAGACATACTTCATTTGTACTTTGAACTACTGCAATCTTATTTTGAATACAGGGATTGTGATGGTTTATTCTCTTGTTCACAGTGAAAGACTCAAAAATAATGATAAGAGCCATTATATCTGTATATTTTACCAAGTTTTGAGCAGTACTTAAGGCACATTTAGTATATCAATAACAATAACAACAAAAAAAGTAAGCAAAGAGAGTGGATGGCAAGTGTGTCCTCCTTGTAAAACATTGAAATGGAGGCATAGTTCATTAGATGTCCCAAGTTACCCTCATTGGAAGAGTGAACCTTCACTTGCAATACGAGTTTTGTGTCTCCAAAGTCTGCTTATTCACTACTGTCTTATGCTTTGTCTTCAAGAATATCTTTGATTTTCTTTAGATAATATATTTTCAAATTGATTCCAAGAACATATTCTTCTAAGTTTGATCCATTTAGATACATTTGGGTTAGTTTTTGGAGAGATGATAGATGCGGGTTTAATATAATTCTTCTATATGTGGTCATCAAGTTTTACCTGAGTCATTTTTTGAAGATGCTGTTTTTTTTTTTTTAATTTAAAGGGTATGTCTTTGGCATCTTTGTCAAATATTACATGACTGTAGTTAGGTGTACTCAGGTTTGAGTCTTCTATTTTGTTTAATTGATCTACATGCATTTTTTGTGGAGTAGAATACTGTTTTTATTACCATGGTCCTGTAATATATCTTGAAAGCTGGAAGAGTAATCCCTCCGGTATTGTTTTTCTTGTTCTCAATTGCCTTTGGCATTCATGATCTTTTTGAAATTTGGCTAATTTTTGCTATTTCTGTGAAGAATTAGATAGGGATTTGATTGGGATTGCATTGAATCTGTAAGTAGATTTTGGTAGAATTGTTATTTTCACATTATTAACTCTACCATTCCATGATCATGAGATGCCTTTCCATTTTCTATTTCCTTTTTCAATATTCGTTTGTGGAGATTTAAAGTTTTCATTGTGGAGGACTTACCTTCTGCTTGGATTTATTCCTAGAAATTTTAGAACACACTAGTTTTCCCTATGAGTTATAGATATAGGAAAGGACTTTCCAAATAGAACTTTATTTGTCAAGAAATTAAGGCCAACAATTGAAAAACATAACATTATAAAACTAGAAAGCTTCTGCGTGCCAAGGAAACAATCAATTCAGCGAAGAGGAAGACCACAGGAGAAAAAAATAGTGTTGGATATACATTTGACAAAGTATTAATCTCCAAAATATATAAAGAACTAAAAGCAAGAAAAAAAAACCTAAAAGACAACAACAACAACCCAACCCAACAAAGTAATCTAAACAAAACAAGGAAACAAAAATTGCCAAGCAACTCCTTCCAAAAATGTACTTGGTATCTGAACAGAAAGTTCCCAAAAAAGAAATAAAAGTGGCTAAGTTATATCTCAAAAAATGTTCATCATCTTTAGAAATTAAGAAAATGCAAATCAAACAACTCTGAGATTTTCTTTTGTTTTAGTCAGAGTGGCTAAGATCAAAACAACACTGGACAACGAATATGGGAGAGGATGTAGGGAAAGTGCTACCCACATTCACTGTTGGAAGGATGGAAAAGTGGTGAGCTGCTATGGAACTCTCAAAAAGTCAAGTACAAGCCAGCCACAGAATTCAGCTGTACCACTCCCTGGCACATGCCAAGGACTTAACATCCCATTTCAGATATATTTATTCAACCATGCTAATTGTTGCTTTATTTACAATAGCTAAGAAATGGAAATAACCTAAATGCCCTTCAGTTTATAAATGGATAATAGAATGAACATTATGGAATACTGTTCAGCTGTAAAGTAAAATGAAATCATGGTTATGGGTAAATGGGTGGAACTAGAAAATATCATATTGTGTGAGGTAACTCAGACCTGACTGATACAACAGTGGCATGAATGTTATGAGAGGAAACAATTGGTTTGGATCAAAGGCTCATTCTATGAGATGGGACCCATAATTGGCACTATTAACATGGCCGAGTACCTGTGGCAAGATAGGCCTTAGTGTAGAACCTGATACTATTATTCTGATAGATGGGCATATTATTAAAGTAATGCATAATAACTTATTGGGATACCATAGATCAGTGCATCTCTCAACACTCTTCAGAAAAAATTCTTGTTGCAATAAAGGTAATTAATACAGGTCAACTTGACTGAAACTGGTCAAAGAAAAGAATTGAAAAAGAATTGAAAAGAATTGGAGTTGGGAGTGTTCATGACTAAATGGGACATATATATCACACCCCTCTTTACAAGGTTCAAGGAATTCATAGACAATGGGGCAGAAATGTTGTATAAGCCAGAGGTAGTGGATAACTTCAAGAAATCAGTGTTTTACTGACACAAATTGGCAGTTGCACATGTGAACTTGCAACTATTGTGACAATATGTACAAGAACTTCACGAATCTAAGTAACACAAAAACCCCAGCAATTTTTTTGTATGAGGAGGAGAGAAGGGGAGATTGGAGCAGCTGGGAGCTGTGAATAGAGAGTAGGCTGGGGTCAGGACATATTGTATGAGAGAAGAAATAAATAAAATAAATAAAAAAGAAATAAAGAGAAAAGTTCTATGAGGGGTTAAATGAACATGTTGAAGTTCCTTATTCTTCTCATTGAGATCTGTGCCTCATTTGAAAGCTTCCACATTCATGAATGGCAGAACCATGACTGTGTGTCTTTGCAATAGTAGACCATTAACTTCTCATTCCAAATGATTCTGCAGTTTCCGTCTCTCCCCTTTTTTCACTTCAAAGCTTCTTGGATAGAATTTTTCTGTCGTCATCAGACTGTATTGCATAGGTGTGGCTGAGTATATGGGCCAAAGTTACAGCCCTCTTCTGACTAGATTAATATTACTTGCCTTACTTAATATTACTTGCCTTACTTAAGTTTGCTTCATGTTGTGTAGTTTAGTATCCTCATCACTGTACTTTAGATATACTGTGATAAGTCAGTTACTCATTCTTGGCAAGATCCAAGTCTTTTAGCTCTAGGGATTATTGAGGTAAAGAAATCTGTTCAAGAGAGATTACTTCATTTGAATTTGTTCCAAATATTCTAACAAGGTTATTTATTAAAATAGAAATGATCCCAAAGTATTGTTGGCTGCAAAGAGACTATAAATGAAAATTACTTTTTTGATTTTTATGACAGAAGACATCTCTGAAAACTCAAATCTGTAAGTTGCTGTGTGCCTTCAGTTGATATTTGGTCCTTAAGGTATCATGACTTTTGTTGTGTTCCTCATCACTTAGGAAAGTATTTGAGACATTGATATACAAGAGCATGTTTTAATTGAAGACTATAGGGCCTTAGTAAGAGTCTGTTCTAATGATTTAAAGACTGAAAACATCTGCTTATGAGAAACTGCTTTTAGTATGTCGAAAAATTTAAGTTAATACCTTTGTCTTTTAGATGCCTGGCTGTTTGTAAGTGCTGTTTTACCTTCTGAAAGTCAAGGTTGTTCAGATGGCTTCACTACAATTGTATGAAGTAAGAAAAATTTGCAAGATTAATTATAATGTTGCTTAACAATTTATTTTTGTCAGCAGAAAAAAATATTAAAACAAATTAATTAATACTCATCAGACTGAGTTTTTGAAGACTTCTGGAATCACAATATCATTGGTTTTACATGAAGACATTTTCCTAAGAGATGAGATTATGCAACTTTTGTTTACATAATTTTTGATATTATATTGTTTTTAATATATATTTTTGGTATTCAGTTGGGTACTCTTAGATTTCTCTGAGAGAGGTAATGGTAATTCACATGGAAATACATTTCTGCATACAGTTAGTACTCTTTTATTGTTTGCTGAATGTCTGTAAGTTATCATGTGTTTTTGATGACACATGTGCATATAAAACATGTGGAGCCAACCCAATAAAAGAACCTTAGATTTTCTGTAACAAGAATAAGACCCAAATGTGAGTTTGTGAGACCTTCAAAAGAATCCTGTGATGTAGTACAATGTCTTATAGGACATATATTCTCACAAAGACATATGAATGGGGAAAAGGAAAGTGTTAACACATTGAAATTATTCTTAAAATATACTCTCTCTATATATATATATTTATATGTGAGAATATAAATATATTTATATGTATAGAAATATATTATATTTATATATAAATATATATAAATATATATATATATATATATAGTATTTCTGATTAAGTTTATCAACTTGAAAAGATAAGATATCTTGTTATTACAAGTGTTCATAATATAAGCACACAAATACCTATTATGTTTCCTGATATCAAAATGTGGGCCTTTATATCTATGTTAAAATTACCTCTCTAGACAAGTTAGTATGTATGCACAGAGAAGCTCTTAGAGAAGTATTTGATCCATTATCTCTCAGATTTATTAGTTTGTTATTGTGTAATTATACATAGGATAATTTTATAACAGTTTTATTTTATGATTTGTCTATATAGGTCCATTTCCATGTAACTGTATAGTAGTGTATTTTGAGTGTATGCCCCCAACTCCCAGCTGTGTTTCTCTTTTTCACATGGCTTCCTCACTTTGTCTTATTTGTTCCCACAGTTTTACTTCTACTTTCATGTCTTCTACACATAGATGATTTCATGTACATGTAGAAAGTTCATAGCCAACAAGTAAGGAAAAGATATCTAATTTGATGATCTGAGGCTGATTTAATTAATATTATTATTTCCAGTTGCATACATTCCCTTATAAATGATTAATTTTATCTTTAGAGTTAAAAACCATTCCACTGATGTACAGGACATTTTAAAATGTATATCTTCTTATCCATTATCTTAATAAGTTTACATAATCATTTTTCTAGAGAATTGTTAACAGTATTTTTAATTGAAAGAAGTTATAGTCTCCTTCAAATTTTATAGGACCAATTGTTTGATAGTTTACAGTATAGTTTATATAATTTAATTATGGTGAAACTCAATTATTGTGCTTTTACTTTATTAGGTAAGTAATTATATTGGCTTCTAAAAAATTTGTTCTAATGGAGCCCAATGTTGATAAATAATTAAAGGCACTAAGATATATAAGAAATGAGATGAGAGACAGAGCTAGATATGTTATGTTATACAATTTGAAGTTCTAAGAATGACAACTATAGGTCTTCTGAGTCAGGTGGAAGTATCAATTCAATGAGGCATTTGAGGGTACATCACAATGACATTTAAGAGAGCTCAAAATCTGCATGTGTCTTCACCAATAAGAATACACGGATGGGATCGCTTGCTGCTAGCCAAAATATACTTCAATGTGGGTAAATGCTGGTAGTACTTACATATAATTAATGGTTCCTAAGATATAATTTTGACTTGTGTCCAAGAAGTGGTTCATGAAGTATGTGCATTTGGTTCTTTATATACTTGAGTATGTCTACAATGCTTATTAAGTTGAATGAGACCCTGATCACTTATTATGAACTGATAACCACAGTAAAACACTAAGAACATTAATCATAGCTGTTATTCATTTAGATTGCATAAGCGTTGAGTAGAATTTAGGCACTACGCATAAGAATATGAAAACCAAACAAAACATGCTAGGAAGAGATGATATGGAAGTCCCTATGGTAAAAATGAAGTAAAAAAATAGAGTCTTTAAAATTATGATAACGGTAAATGAGTGGATAACATTGTAAAACAGGTTTAGGGCCCCAGTAACTACAGTATTCAACTCTCTGTTGTTCTCTCTCCCAGTGTTTGTTAGATTCTTTTCTGGTACACCATGAACAAAAGAACTACAGCCATAATGTAGTCACAATAATTATTGCATCCCAGTTACCTCTGAACAGTATTCAGGATACAGTAATAAGGTTGGAAATAGAGCATGCAAATATATAAATAAGTAATAGCAGATTAGAAACATAAATGAAGTAACAGTGTTGCAGATTGAGTGCCAGAAAGGATTTAGAAATCTTAGCTAATATTTTTGTTTTTCAGGTTGCAGACTGAGGAATAATTTTTGTATTTTCATACATTTTAAATTAAAATATAATTACATTAGTTTCCCTCTTTGCCTTCCTCCCTTAATTTCTCCCCAGTAACCTTCTCCTAACTCCTTTAATGTTCCTCCAACTCCCTCTATCTAAATTGATATATATGCAAATATATAACTTTAACGTGTTGAGTCCTTTTTTGTTGTTTTGTGTTCAAATGGTTTCAGGACTGACCACTTTGTATTGAATAATCAATTATTTTAATTACAATTATAAAATGATCCAACCCCATGTCTTCTCATATTGCTTATGTATTTTCCTTTGAATGTGATGCTTTTGATCTTTTGGAGGCTGAATTTCTACGTGAGCACTCTCACCATGCCTCCCCTGTTCACTATCTCTCTATTCAGTTTGCATTTTGCCTTGTCTTACTACCTAATTTATCCCAAGTCTTATAAAAATATAGCATGACTGCAGGTACAGAGATTGGTGAGAGTTGTAATTTAGTCGTAATTAATTTCAGTTAAGTATATTTATGAAAATTCTGTTACTATACGTACCTCTTTTAAGATCAGTTTAACTAATAAGGAAGAGATAGAGTTATTGCTTTGGAAAATTATGATAAAATTAGGTAAAGAAGTTGCCATGTGCAATAATGTGCTCAATAATATTGGAGCTGTTTGACAATCAAGTTCAAATCAAGTTCAAAATCAAGGCTTGTGGGATCAAATACTCCTTTTTCCCAACTTTTCAAAGGTTTGTTTAATTTTTTTTAGTGGTCTATTTATTTTCTCAATTATTCGCGTATTAAATTTTGTTGTATTATTTATAAATTTTATTACATCATTTATCCTCTTCTTTTTCTTGTGCTTAGCCCATTCTATTCACCTTTTGGTTTCTCTTAAACCAAACCAGATAAAAACACACACACACACACAGACACACACATACACACCCCTACATACACTAACACAACCGGTCCATACACTTTTGAATTTGTGGCTCTTTTTTTACTGGAGGATGCCAATCCATCAGGGGCCTCACTTTTAAAGAAAATTGATTTTCCTTCTGGTTGCTATCAACTGATCAACTGTCAAATACTCTTCAGCATGGGGTAGAACTTTGTGTCTAACTCTGCTCTCCATGCTGAAACTTTTTATCCTGCCTGATCCTTGGGAGGTCTTAAGCATGCTGTCTCAACTCCTGGGAATTAATATGTGCATCTTGTGTGTGTTAGTGTAAGAATGTCCAACTGGGTGCATAGGTCAAAGGAAAACCAATGGGAGTGATTTTCTTCCTTATATGGGCACTGGGAAATCAAACTCTGATCACCCAGCTTGGAGGCAGAAGCATTTACATGCTGAGCCAACTCACTTTTCCTCTTATAGGATTTTTTTTCTTTCTTGAGACAAGATTTCTCTGTTGTAAAACTCACTTTGTAGACCAGGCTGGCCTTGAACTCACAGAGATCTCCTTGCCTCTGACTTCTGAGAGCTATGATTAAAGGTGTGCACCACCATTGCCCAGCCTTTACAGGATTCTTAAAAGGAAGAATCTTTCCCGTTTTTGTTTACTGATATCTTTTACCAAGGTATAATTTTTTATAAATAACTAGTTTTAAATATGTGAATACTTAATATATACTGAAATACTGAGATAACTTTGTATGCTCTTTTGTCTAGAATTCCACTGACGTCTTCAGACAAAAATCTGATGCTCGTAAATATTCTAGATACTCAAATTTGAAATCTACAGAGAAACTTACAGAAGAAACTCAACAGATACTTCCTGAACATCAGATGCTGGATCACTACAGTAGAGCATAGTGATAGAAATGTGTTTCATGACAGAATGGATTCAAGTTTTTCTCAGGATTCATGGCAGATCTTTTTCTACTGATCTCCTGTCTCTGAAACAATCCTTATAGAAGAGCAAATGGGACAGAATAGCAGTGTTTCAGAGTTTATCCTTCTGGGCCTCACTCAGGATCCTACTGGGCAAAAAGCATTGTTTGTCATGTTCTTACTCATCTACATTGGAACAATGGTGGGCAACCTGCTCATTGTGGGGACAGTGATTGCCAGCCCCTCCTTGGACTCCCCAATGTACTTCTTCCTTGCTTATCTGTCTCTCATGGACGCTGTTTATTCCACTACCATTTTGCCCAAGTTGCTTAAAGACTTACTTTGCGATAAAAAGACCATCTCCTTCACAGCTTGTTTGGTTCAGCTATTTGTAGAGCACCTATTTGGTGGTGTTGAAATCTTCCTTCTGGTTTTTATGGCCTATGACCGCTATGTGGCCATCTGTAAGCCACTGCACTATTTGACCATTATGAATCAGCATGTTTGCATCCTCTTGGTGGTGGTTTCATGGGCTGGAGCATTTGCCCATGCTCTGCTTCAAGTTATCTCTGTGTATAAACTTCCGTTCTGTGGTCCCAATGTCATTGACCACTTTGCTTGTGATATGTATCCCTTATTAGGACTTGCGTGCACTGACACCTACTTCCTTGGGCTCACTGTTGTTGGCAATAATGGAGCAATGTCTGTAGTGGTCTTTATCCTTCTCTTGGCCTCCTATGGAATCATTCTAAACTCTCTTAAGACTCACAGCCATGAAGGGAGGCGCAAAGCCCTGTCCACCTGCAGCTCCCACATCATGGTGGTTGTCCTCTTCTTTGTTCCCTGCATTTTCATGTATGTTAGACCTGTCTCCAACTTTCCTATTGATAAATTTATTACTGTATTTTACACAGTTTTCACTCCCATGTTGAATCCTTTAATATATACTTTGAGGAATTTGGAGATTAAAAAATCTATGGAAAAGCTCTTGGGTAAAGTATTTGTTATAGACAGAATAAGAATTTCTTCTAGTTATCCCCAATTTTAAGTTAACTATTTGTAAATATCTTTGACAGGTTCTACATTCTTATTAATACTTGTCATTGTTAGATATTTGGTATTTTCATGAATGAATCCTTTGTGATTTTAAATTTCTTTGTTATTGGTATAATTGAGTATGTTTTCAACCCTTTTTGGTTTTCCTATTTTCCTTGAAATATATTCTTTGTTTTTTCTTTTCTATTTTTCAATAAATAATTTTTCTAATATCATGGATTGGTAGAGTTCTTTAGACTATCTTAAATATTATACACACACACACACACGTACATGTTACAAAGTCATCTATTTGTGATTTTTGCTTACACCATTATAATTCATTGATATGTTCTGATGAATACTAACTCCCAAGTAAATTCTGTTTTAAAGTATGTTTTAAAAATGTTTTAAAAAGCTCCTCCTCTACTGCTTCCAGTTTTTTCTCATCTCTAGAATCTTCCACTTTCTGTCTGTTCTTACAAAACAAACAGACATCTAAGGAAATATAATATGATATAAAATATAATATAATATAATATAATATAATATAATATAATATAATATAATATAATATAATATAATATAATAATTATAATACAAAGACAAATTGGAATATGACAAAACAACCAAGCAGAAGGAAAAGAGTCTAAGAAAATGGACATGAAACATATAAATGCAGAGATCCACTTATTTTCATGTTCAGGAATCCCATAGAAACATAAAACAAGAAGCTGTAATATAAATGCAAGGTCCTGTGAGGTAATTCTCCTCCTCCTCCTCCTCCTCCTCCTCCTCCTCCTACTACTACTACTACTGTTTTTAAAAAACCCTGATGCAGCATTATAAGAAGAAGAACTTCCAAATAAGTCATTGAATTTGTTTTCTGTTGGCAATCAAGTGTTGGACATATTTGCCTACTCTGTAGTTTGTTTCCCTGGTAAGACTCCCTTGAATAGAATTGAATTTTCATGTATAAGTACTTATCCATGGAAGATAGCTTTTGGATTAGGAATGGGTCCATGTATCCACTTCTTTCAGTTCTACGACCTTATCTGGTTCAAACCCATACAGGCCCTGTGCATGCTCCCTCATCTTTGTGAGTTTTACAGGAGTCTGCTGTGTTGTATTTAGAAGGCCTTGAATCTTTGATATCCTCTATCCCCTCTGACACTTACACTCTTTCTGCATCTTCCTCTGCAGGTTTTCTGAGTTCTGAGGGGAGGAATATGATGGAGAGATCCCATTTAGGACTGAGTTTCCAAAGTCTCTCTTTCTCTGTAAATTTTCCATTTGTGGGTCTCTGTATTTGTTTCCATCTTCTGCAGGAGGAAACGTCTCCAACGGTAGCTAAGCAAGGCACTGATCTATGAATATAGCAGAATGTCATTAGTAGTCATTTTATTGCTATGTTCTTTAAGTAAAACAGTAGTATTTGGTTTTACACAAGAGCCCTGGGCTGTCTAGTCTCAGGTCGTTGGTCATCCAAGCAGCTTTGGGCATGGGTTCCAACACATGGAGTGGGCCTTAAGACAAATCAGATGTTGTTTAGTTACTTCCCAAGCTTTGTGCCACCATTGTCCTAGAATATTTTGCTGGCAGACATTATTATATATCAAAGGGTTTGTAGCTAGGTTGGTATTTGTAGGGTCCTCTAGCTGGAAAGAAGCCCATGTTGCCTATGTGAGAGGCTCTCAGGCATAGCAAACTATATCTAACCAAGCAGTCAGCAGACCATCTCTGGCCTAATCACAAAGACAGTGAACTCTCTGGCAGAGCCCTACTTCTTTCCCTGTGTTGTATATAAGATACGACCTTTACTAAGACTGAGCATTGTTCTGTGGAATGTTGTGCATTCATTGGATTTTTGATAGTTCACACTCCCCCCCTCCCCCACCAGTGACAAGGATGTATAAAAGATCTAAAACTACTCAATAAAGTAGACTGGTTTCCTAAAACTTGTCTCAAGAGGTCTATTTCCATGATCCCATTGCCAAACCTTTCTCAGCTATTCAGTAGGCTTCAGTTGGATCCAGAGAGCCTACAAATGCATGCATTTCTCCTTTGGTAGTTAGTGTGTGGAGTACCTTCCAGTACCAAGAACACTAGCCCATAGTGGTGACGGCAACAACTTGACTTCTCTGTCTTCAGTGAGTTGTGTAGGTGTTGTCTTCAGCAATAGGGCCTCACTGTCGGCTTGTGGAGAGCAACCTACAGCCTTGTAACAGCCTGGTTTCTTTGGGAGTTTCCATAGGAGCCATTTGGCCAGAAACTCAATTAGATATCAACCACTTTGGATAGTAGAAGCATCATTTGGTGATTAAGAGAAGTCATAAAGGGTTATGTCTCCCTCATTATTTGGTGATTTCATTTAGATGCTCTTCATACTTGTACATATTATAGGAAGCTTCTACTGTATTAGATTTCCATATTATACCTCAAATGGCCCCTAATTTTAGCTGTCTATCCCCATATTTCCTCCTTTACCCCTAAATTTCCCATACCATCCACCAGTGTTTAGCCTGGTGAGTATGTTTGATTAACTCATTCTTGTTTTTCTGCAACTTGCCAGAGCTATCATGGGTCCTGTTGCCAGTACCACCCTAGTTCAACTACCTCTGCCCTAGCAGCACCAAGCTCTAAGCCTACACCAGTACCTGCCTATCTGAAAACACATGGAGATCTCTTCTGGAACACACACATTCTCTAACTACATACATAGACTTCCCACATTGTCATCCACGGTCTAGCTTGGTGGGTACTCCAGACCTCCTCATCAATTCCTTTTCTTCAACTCATCAGATATAGCCTGGATTCACAACCAATTCACAAGCCTAGTTTGGTCTTCCCTCTCTCTATGACAAAGGAGCTCTAGGCTTCAGTCAGGATTCTCCACAACAATCCACCAAATCACAAGAGTTGTTTATGTTAAATTTAATCTTTGTATGCCTGTCTCCCATCACAATGGCAACTTTTAGCAGGAAGCATATGCTATATATCTTCTCAATCTCCTCTGTCCATGAGACCTAATTCCACCCAAGATATACCCAAACCCTAGACCCAACCTACCTTTATCTATTTTCTTCTTTTCCAACATGATTAACCATAACAAACTCAGAACTAACAAAGAAGGCCACATACCAAGCTCTCATTGCAAGAATACCAACAATATGTAAAATTGAGCCAGTAACTTCTCTCCAAAACCTTGTCTTACAGAATTTGTTCCATTTCTAGAAGTATTCTGGTAGAATTTTGATAGAATCTCTATGTAAGTGTGTGGGGTGTGGGAATGTGTGTGTGTGTGTGTGTGAACTGGAATAGTATTGACCCCTGAAAAGAGAGACTAACCAACTAGGACAACATGAATCATGAATGAATATAGATGACATTAATAATTACTTCCATTTTTCTCAATTGTTTATTTGTTTATTTATTTTTATTTTTCTTCTTTCAAACAATGCATGCAATATATCCAGAACCCCCTCATCTCCTTCCTTTACCCCAAGTCCCCTGTCCCCCAGATCTATGCCCCCATCACCACCTACAAATACCATCCCTCTTTTTCCCAGAAAAGAACAGTCTCCCCACACATCAGGTTACTGCTCAAACAGGGAATGACATGGCAAGATGGAGCAAGGCCAGGTATCAATCCCTATATCAAAGGTGGGCCAGGAAATCTGTCAAGAGCAAAAGGGTCCCAAGGCCAGTAACTCCCCTACTCCAGCCTGTAGGAGTTTTTCAAAAACATCAATCCAGATAGCCATAAGATGTATTCAGGGGATCCTGCAGGCTTTGCGTCTGTCCCTTCAGTGTCTATGGGCCCATAAGAGTGCTAGTCAGTTGACACTGTGGAGCTTTTTCTCCTGGTGTCCTTAACTCTTCTGGTTTCCACTATCCCTCCTCTCTTCCATGGGATTCCCTGATCTCTGTATGATGATTGGTCCTGGGCCTCTCCATATGCTCCTATTGGATACTGGAGGGAGCCTCTCTGGTGAGGACTGGGCTAGGTACTGATCTATGAGCAGAACATGACATCATTAGAAGTTGTTTCTGGGTTATTCAGTCTCTAGTTCCTGTCTTGTTCTGCAGTTTTCAGGCAGGGGATTTTCAGAACCCCTTTGGCATGGGGTTCTGCCCTTCCATTTTTAAAGAGTATCTTGAAAGGAGGATAGGTCATAGGTCAGAGGTTTTGTAGCTGGGATGGTGTTCCAGTCTCAGTACTGGAAGCCTTGTCTGGCCACAGGATCCCTATCCCTGATTACTAGAGATCATTGTGAGGGCCTCCCTCATAGATTCCAGTAAGTTTCTACAAAAGTTGGACTTATGGTTATCCCTTAATTGTTCCTCAATTCTTGTAGTTTCTACATATATTTTCTCCCTTGGTCCCTCTCCTCCTCCTGCTCCCTTCTGTTCCCATTCCATTCTCCTGCAATTAGCCTGCACCCTCTGTTCTAGTTCCTCTTTGCTGCATAGTTTCTTTATGTTTGTGAATCCTAGGACCTTTCTCCTTTGCTTAACAGTTAAGTGAGTACATGCCATGTTTGGCTTTCTGGGACTGGGTAACCTTATTCGGTATAATATTTTTCTAGTTCTATTCATTTGCCTCAAAATTCATGATGTTATTTTTTTTAATGGTTGAGTAAAACTCCATTTTGTAAATGTACCACAATTTCTTTACCCATTCTTTAGTTGAAGAAGCATCTAGGCTGTTTCCAGTTTCTTGCTATTATGAATAAAGCTGCTATGAACATAATTGAACAAGTGTCCTTGTGGTAGGATGGAGTGTCCTTTGGGAATATGCCCAGTAGTGGTAAAGCTGGGTCTTGAGGTAGGTTGATTTCCAATTTCCTAAGGAATCACCATATTGACTTCCACAATGGTTGTACAAGTTTGCATTCCAACCATCAGTGAAGTGGCACATCCTTGCCATCATGAGCTATCATTTGTGTTATTGATCTTAGTCATTCTGAAAGATGTAAGATGGAATCTCAAAGTGGTTTTGATTTGCATTTTTCTACTGTCTAAGGATGTTGAACATTTCTTTTATTACTATAGCTCTGCAGTACAGCTTAAGATCAGGAATAGTGTTGCCTCCAGAAATTCTTTTATTATTCAGGGTTATTTTGGCTATCTTGCTTTTTTTTCCATATGAAGTTGAGTATTGTCAATTCAAGCTCTGTGAAGAATTGTATTGGGATTTTGAAGCTGTAGATTGCTTTTGGTAAGATGGACATTTTTATTATTTTGGCTACTGATTTTTTTTTGAATTGATCTTTTAGGCAGCCTCTTTACTGAAGTTGTTAATCAGTTGCAGGAGTTTCCTGGTAGAATTTTCAGGGTCACTTACATATATTATCATATCACCTGCAAATAAGGATACTTTGACTTCTTCCTTTCCAATTTGTATCCCCTTGAATCCTCCAGTTGTCTTATTGCTCTAGCTAGGACTTCAAGTATTATATTGAATAGGTATGGATAGAGTGGACAACCTTGTCTTATTCCTGATTTTAGTGGAATTGCTTTGAGCTTCTCTCCATTTAGTTAGATGTTGGCTGTGGGCTTGCTGTAAATTGATTTATTATGTTTAGGTGTGTCCCTTGTATTCCTAATTCCTAAGACTTTTATCATGAAGGGGTGTTGGATTTGGTCAAAAGGCTTTTTCAGCATCTAGTGAAATAATCATGTGGGTTTTTTCTTTCAGTTTGTTTATATGGTGATTCACATTGTCTAATTTTTGAATGTTGAACCATCCCTGCATCTCTGTGATATAGCCTACTTGGTCATTGTGGATGATCCTTTTGGTGTGTTCTTGGATTCGTTTTGCAAGTATTTTATTGAATATTTTTGCATTTATGTCCATGAGGGAAAATCATCTGTAATTTTCTTTCTTTGTTGAATTTTTGTGTGGTTTGGGTAACAGAGTGTCTGTGCCCTCATAGAATGAGCTTTTCAGATTTCCTTCTGTTTCTATTTTGTGGAATATTTTTAGGAGTATTGGTGTTAACTCTTTTGTTGAATGCCTGATAGAATTCTGCACTAAAACCATCTGGCCCTGGGCTTTTTGTGGTGGGGGGGGGGGCAGGGGGAGAGACTTCTAACGACTGCTTCTATTTCTTTGTAGTTTGTAAGTTTGTTTAAATTGTTTATCTGATTTTGACTTAACTTTGGTAGGTGGTGTCTACTGAGAAAATTGCCCATTTCTTTTAGATTTTCCAATTATGTGCAGTACAGTTTTTAAAATATGACCTAATGGTTCTTCAGATTTCTACGCTGTCTGTAGTTATATCCTCCTTTTTGTTTCTCATTTTGTTGATTTGAATACGCTCTCCATCTTTTAATTAGTCTGGATAGGGGTTGTCTCTCTTGTTTTTCTCAAAACACCAACTTTTTGTTTCTTTGATTCTTTGTATTGTTTTCTTTGTTTCTGTTTTATCGATTTCAGCGCTCAGCTTGATTATTTCTTGCCATCTAGTCCTCTTGGATGTGCTTACTTCTTTCATTCTAGAGCTTTCAGATACGCTGTTAATTGCTAGTATGTGATCTCTCCTCTTTTTCTGTTTTCTTTTTCTTTTCTGTTTTTTTTTTTTTTTTTTTTTGACTGGCTTGCTTCTTGGATCCTTTTTGTTTGAAAAATATTTCCCCAACCCCTTTTCTCTGAAGTAATGTTTACCTTTGATGTTAAGGTGTGTTTCTTATATGCGGTAGAAGGATGGATCCTCTTTTTGCATCCATTTTGTTAATCTTTGTCATTTTATTGCAGAATTGTATCCATCGATATTGAGATATATCAATGACCAATGATTGTTAGGTCCTTTTATTTTGTAGTTGTTGTTTGTTGTGTGTGTGTGTGTGTGTGTGTGTGTGTGTGTGTGTGAATGTGTGTGTGTGTGTGTGTGTGCATGCACACACGCTTGTATGAGTGTTTGTGTCTGTCTTCTTTTGATTTTGAAGGGGTGAGGTTGCTTATTTCCTATGTTTTCATGGGTGAAGTTAACCTCCTTGGATTGGAGTTTTCCTTCTTGAACCTTCTCTAGGGCTGGATTTGTAGATAGATATGGTTTGAATGTAGATTTGACATTGATTATTTTGTTTTCTCCATCTATGGTGATTGAAAGTTTTGCTGGATATAGTAGTCTGGGCTGGCATCTGTGATCTCTTTTCTTCAGTACATCTGTCCAGGTCCTTCTGTCTTTAGAGTCTCTCTTGAGAATTCAGGTGCAATTTTAATAGGTTTGCCTTTATATATTACTTGCTCTTTTTCTCTTGCAGCTTTTAGTATTTTTTCTTTGTTCTGGTGTTTAGTGTTTTGATTATTACGTGATGAGTGGACTTTCTTTTCTGGCCCAGTCTATGATGTTCTGTACATTTCTTGTACCTTCATAGGAATTTCCTTCTTTAGCTTTGGAAATTTTTCTTCTATGATTTTGTTGAAAATATTTTTCTGGTCTTTGAGCTGGGATTCTTTTCCTTCCTCTATTCCTAGGTTTGGTCTTTTCATAGTGTCCCAGATTTCCTGGATGTTTCATGTTTGGGATTATTTTTTTGGATTTAACATTTTATTTTACTGTTGTCTCTATTTCTTCTATAGCATCTTCAACTCCAGAGATTCCACTTCCATCTCTTGTATTCTGTTGCTGTAGCTTGTCCCAGCAGTTTCTGATAGTTTTTCTAGATTTTTCATTTCCAAAATTTTCAAAGTTTGTGTTTTCTTTATGGCTTCCTTTTCTATTTCAGATATTGAACAGATTTTATTTATTTCCTTTAATTACTTGTTTTTCCTTGGTTTTCTTTAAGAGTTTTATTCATTTCTTATATTTTTATTTGTGTTTTCTTTGTTGTTTTTTAAAATGAATTTACTCAACTTCTTCCATTGTCTTTTTATCGATTTCTTTGAGAGATTTATTCATTTCCTGTTTAAGGGCTTCTATTATCTTTATAAAATTGGTTTTGAGATCTTTTTTCTTGTGCTTCCGCTGTCTCTGTCTGTTCAGGTGTTGTTGTTGGTCCATCTGCTGGCTGGTATTGTAATGCTGCTGGAACCTTTGAGCATATCTTGCTGGTTGGAAAGGCAGGGCTGGAGGAGAGTGGGGAGGGTTTACAGAGGAGCAGGGTGTTGGCGTTCTGGCAGTGAGAACTGGTATTTCCTCTGGCAGGTGCTGAATGGCTATGGGATTCTTGCACAGGTCTTGTAGGCTGGGGGAATCAGGTCTGGAGGACAGTAGGGAGGAGCTCATGGGTTTTGGAAATAGAACAAAGTGTTCTGTGGGGATACAGGATGTGCCTTTCTGGTCTGTCTGCTGGCTGTGGTTGGAATGGTTCTGGGATCTCTGTGCCACCTACTTCCTTTTTAACTGACAGAATTGTATGCACTTTCAGAATACAGTATGATATTTTGACATTAATTTGTGAGAACATTGATGATCCTGGAGGACATTATGCTGAAAGAAACAAATTCTTAAACAGACATTTATCGCACTAGTTTCTCAGTATTTATATCCTTTAAATATGCACAAAAGTTTTGCTCATTCATAGTCTATCAAATGTGTTTTCATCATTGTTCAAGATATTTTCAGGCTTCACTACAATTTATTTTCTATATGAATTCTTGAAAAAATTTGTCATTTATTTAAAAAACATGTAGGAATTCTGGCAACACCTAAGTTATTAATACCTATTTCTTACTACAGTCAAGAAACAAGTTCAGATTTGATCTCTTGGAAGTATCATATGATGCAGAAAGCTCATAAATTTTATTCAGATAAGTGGAAAGCTTTAGTAGGACTTTGAATTCAGATGGAAAGGGACAGAGAATGATGCCTTAGTATATTTCAGTTCTCCATCTTTGAGCAAAAATTTTACCCTCAGAAATTTGTTCCTATTGTCTATTTCTTCCATTTACTAACATGCTTTATCTTGATTATGCATGCTTTAAATCTTATAAATATTTGAGGTTACTGGGTTTAACTAATTTGTTACCCAAGTTTTAAAATTTCAGCTGTAGTGGAACCTATCACTTGACATGGTCATGATCTTGTACGTATGCCTTTGTGACACAGATCAACTCAGAACTAAGAACATGAAAGCATCTTCTCACTGAGACTAATGACTAAATGACAAGCTAAGTAACAGATGAAGTTATTAATCACTGTCATTTGTTTATTATTCTACTAGAAATAGTTATTCAATTAATATTATATAGATATTCAGAGATTGTATGAGCAAAATGAATATCAGTATAGTCTTATCACACATCAATTAAGGTTTTCATCAAAAGCTTGCATGCATACTGAATGGCAGAAATATTGTCTCTTCCACAATTACAACATTAAAGTACCAACTTCACAGACTTCAGTTCAACTCTGCAGCTCAATGCAGTTGTGCAGATTCTCTTTGATAGTCAGTGCTTGCTGTGATGATGTTGGGAATGGGGATTGAGGTTGCTTCCACCGCAAGGGTGGTTTAAATGTTACTTGCCTTACTTGAATATTCGAGACTTAAACATTAGCTCATAGTTTCTTGATCGATATACCTGGAAAATTTATTTTCTTATTATAGATTTTTCAAATCAACTTGGCACTCAGCTACTCATTCTTGGCAAGATTCAAGGCTTTAACCACTAGGGATTCTTGAAAGGAAGCCTGTTCAAAAGATACGATCTCATTTGAATTTGTTCCAAACATTTTAACAAGCTTATCGATTTAAATAGCGATGGTTCAAAAAAAAACTTATAGATGGTATTGTGAATATAAATGTAAGAAACATTTTCCTGATCAAATGACCCAGGAAGTCTCTGGGATTTAGCCCTTGATTTATCCTATTCTTATGTTTTATTCATCACTATTTATGATAGTCTGTGGAAGGTCTCAGTTTCCTGAAGTGTTCTATATACTGGGATGTGTTTTTAACAAGAAAGGAAAAGATTTTAAGGAAGTTCTTTTTGAGTGATAGAGACTGTTGGTTTCCGGTTGTAGTCATGAGAAACTTTCACCATTACTGTTTCAGTAATTAAAATCACTGATTTATCTTGTTGTGTTCCTGGCTTATTTGTGAGCCACATGGATGCTGCTGTACTTCATTAAAGTCAAGACCTTTTATATGCCTTTAGTACAATTGACTCAAAAGAGAAAAATTTACATAATTAATTTTAGTGTTGTGAAGTTTTGCTTAAATAATGACATTTCAAGTGAGTTGACGATATCTTGTTATTAGATGGACTTTTAACATCCATGCAAATAATTCAACTTAGTCTTTTATGAAGAAACTTTCTCAGAAGGTGATAATATCTACGTCCCTTTTACAGTAAGTTTTAACATTAAATTTAAGTATTTTCTGGTATTTAAGTATTTAAATATTAACTTGGATGATCTTTCACTTTCCTGAAAGACTGAGATAACACAATGTTTTGTGGAAATGTGTTTTCTGTAGCCTCTTGGTGCTTTCCTCATCTATTGAGCAGTTATAGATAGTCATATATTCCATGAAGGCACATAGTTTCAGCTAAAACAGCAAAAGAACCTTTGGTTTTTCTTGAACAAAAATCAGAACTATGTTATGAGTTCATCAGATCACAAACAAGGAATGCCAGCTAAAGATCCTATGAAACCCTGAAATACAGCTGATACTTTAACTCATATATTCTCACAGGAAATATCTAAATTGGGAAAATTAAGATGCTAAACAAAGAAATTAATCATAAGATGCAAGTATTTGATATTAGTGTTATAGACTGATTTTATTGCGGAGGGGGAGTTAAGTTCCATTTGGCCAAAGAACAAGTGTAACATTTTATATATTATAAACAACAATGGATTTATAATTTTTATTTTATGAGACTTTGTATTTTATATGCTTTGTTAACAAGTATTCATAATCATTTTAGATATATTTAAGTTGGGAAATTAAAAATTCCTTATCACAATTCCTTAGTGTATACACGAAGAAATGTCTATTGTATTCCAGTTGTTTGATATTTAATTTCATGTGTGTATCTTGAAATTTCCCTGTGATGTGTTAGTATACATAAATAGAGAAAGCCATATAGGAATAACTCACTTTCTAGCACAGAGGTTTGTTAATTTGTTATTGTCTAGTACTGTACATGGCATTTAAAAACCTTTATTTTATTGGATTACATAAGGACATTTTCAAAAATTAATTAGGGCAAACATCTTCCTGCTTGTTTCTACTCTCCTCTTCTTTACCCTTCTCGTCCCTCTCAAGCCCCTTTTGTTTCTCTGGACAGTTTCCCTTTCATTCTCACATCTTCTTTGAATATAAAACTCACAAATGAGAAAGTCTGATATTGGTCCTTCTGATACTGAGTTAAATTGTCAATATATTTATTTCCAGTTTTAGCTGTATCCTAGCAAGTGATACAACTTCACTCCTCTTTATGATTGAAAGAATTTCAATGCTATGCCAAGTATTTTTTTTTAAATATAAGACTAGTTTTCAAAAAGATATGTTCTTAGTAACCAGATTAAACTATTATTTTTCTGGAAATGTGCTAGCAGTAGTTCAAATTGAAAGTAGCCATATTAATTTTCAGTATGTATAGATTAGCTCTTTGATAATTTACATTACATACAAGTTTAGTTTGGTGTAGCTTATGTACTGTGTTATTTCTCTAGTATATCAATAATCACACTAGAAGGTTTGGTCTGGTGAAAAACCAATGCTGATCAATACTGAAAGCAATTAATTTGTGTAGAAAGTAAAATGTGGAAGACAGGATTGGACATAAGTTATGTGATATATCTATGCTCTGTGACAGGCATGCCTATACCAGTTGTGAACTTACTGAATGGCAATGATATATGTTCTGACTCAGATGGAAGCAGATACATGAATGAGACATGTAGAACGTATATCCCAGCCATTTCTAAAGCAGCTCTGATCCTGTACATGTTCTTCTCTGAAGACTTGATAGTCTGTGCAAATGAAATTTTCTTGCTTACTTTTAGTCCAAATATATTTCTTCATGGGTGACTATTGCTAGTATTTTTATATAATAATTATTATGTATAATAAAACAGATGATTCCTAAGGTATATGATTTTAATTCAAGTCTAGAAAGTGGTTGAGGAGGCACACATATGCTGTCCTTTCTTACCCAAAGTATGTTTACCATTCCTGTTAAATGGACAGAGATCTTCACGACAGATTCTCAGATGATTCTC
This sequence comes from Cricetomys ansorgei, assembly GCA_026225945.1. Classification (NCBI taxonomy): domain Eukaryota; kingdom Metazoa; phylum Chordata; class Mammalia; order Rodentia; family Nesomyidae; genus Cricetomys; species Cricetomys ansorgei. Next base: position 1,812 of record JAMJFZ010002399.1, on the reverse strand, counting down.
ACAGTGAAATATCGAAGAACAGTAGTCATAGCCAATACTCAAATAGATGTCTAATATGCAGAGTAGTGCTTTAGGCACTTCACGTGGAACAAGGAAATCAAAAAAACACTCTTGGAGATGGATATTATGGAAGTCCGTGTGGTACAAAAGGGAAGCAGAGAGAGGCTTAATAAGACGGTCAAGATCAGGGATGACACTAACAGAATGAACCTTATGCTCTAGTCAGGTGTGTGGTTTCAAGATCCACAGCTTTCATCACTGCTGTTTTTCAGTCCAAGTGTGTCTCAGATTCTTTCTTGTTACACCATGAACAATAAAATTAGAGTCATTATTTGATCACAGTAGTTATTACATTCCATTTTACATTATTAGCATCATTCAGGAAGTAGTGGTAAATTTAGATGCTACACAAAGAAATTAATCATGAAATGCAAGTATATTTGATATTAGTGTCATAGACTGATTTTATTGGGAATTCATTATCTCTCTTTTCTGCTTTTATTTTCCTCTGTCTCACTGTCTAGCCTTTCCCTAGACTTCAGGGGAAACAACGGACTGTTAGCCGATAGAGGACTCGGTGAGAGACATGGGTTAGTTCAGGTAAAGTAAAAGTATATGTGAAATTCCTTTTAGTTCATGTAATTGTGTTAAGAATTGGTATAGGCAAGCATGGGCTGTAACTGTAACTACTGAAATATGACAGAATCGGATGCACTAACTGCTACAGGTGATAAGGTACTTAATAACATTGGAGTTATTGCAGTTCAAAATCTATTTAAATTTTTGGATTATTTGAGAATATGATGACTAACATTGTCTGTGATGTGCAGTGCCTATGTCTAATAGTGCAATATAATAGTACTGATCTACATCCTCAGGCCCAAGTGCTATTATGGGCATTCCCAAGGTCACATTGTAAAATATTCTCCATAGATACTACCAACTCAATAATTGGCTCTTTTTTAGTCAGTAAACTTGGGTTTATAGTTACAACCGTTTTCTGATTTTCTTAATGGAGAAATGTATCCTCTGTAATTTTATCCTGCTATCAGGGAATGAAATGTGATTTAAATAACAACTTCCTTTAAATGTATGTATGACTGAGATACCTCTGTGTGCATTTCTATCTAGAGATCCACTGATACTGAGCTAAACCTACTATTTAAGAGGTTTATTAATAGAAAATGAATGGAGCTTGTTACAAGGAGGAGCTCAATAGCTATTTGCTAAACACCTACTACTGGTTAACTGTTGTGGAAGAAAGCATGTGTATTGTGACAGAATGGATTCATGGTCTTCTTCACAATTCCTGGCAGGTCCTGTTCAGATCTCTTTGCAACAAGTCTGACAGAAGAATAAATGGGCCAGAACAACAATGTCACAGAATTTGTATTGCTGGGACTCACTCAGGATCCTGCTGGGCAAAAAGCATTATTCGTTATATTTTTACTCATGTACATTGTGACAATGGTGGGCAACCTGCTCATTGTGGTGACAGTAATTGCTAGCCCCTCCTTGGGCTCCCCAATGTACTTCTTCCTTGCCTCTCTGTCACTGATGGATGCTGTTTATTCTACTGCCATCTCACCCAAGTTGATTATAGATTTGCTCCGTGATAAAAAGACCATCTCCTTCACAGCTTGCATAAGCCAGCTCTTTATAGAGCATTTATTTGGTGGTGTGGATATTGTCATTCTGGTGGCAATGGCTTATGATCGCTATGTGGCCATCTGTAAGCCACTGCACTATTTGATTATCATGAATCGACGGGTATGCATCCTCTTCTTGATGATGGCATGGGCAGGAGGTTTT